>SJYX01002257.1:402287-423095 GCA_006410675.1 Oreotragus oreotragus
TTCTCCCACCCTCGCCCGAGGACCCCCGAGTCGGTGGGGCCGCCCTGGAACCCCGGGCGCGCCCGGCCTGGGCGGCGCGCACCTGCCGGGCGCCCATGTTTGTAAACAAACCGCGCGCCTAATTAGCTTGGCGGGGGCGCGCGCGGGAGGGCGGGGGCGGGGCGTCGGCGCGCGCGCAGGGCGGCCCCGCCCGGGGAGGAGTCGCGCTCGGCCGCGCCCCCGTCTACCCACCTCCCGCCCGCCCGCCCACCTCCTGACTCCGTATCAGCCTGGGGCCTGGGGCCTGGGGCCTGGGGCCTGGGCGCTGGAGTCCTTGGTCGTGCGAGAGGGCGCCAAGTCCCTCGTGCTGGCGAGGAGCAGGGGACGCTCTGCCCGGAGACCGTCCCCCGCGCCAGCCTCTTTCCCTGTGAAAGGCAGGAATGAGATCGAAGGTCCCTAGGCTGGGATTCCAGCAGCGGGCCCCAAAGGTAAAACCTGTGGGCCCTGGCCCTTTCCTGTATTTCGAAAGATTCAGCTGCTGGACACGTTTGGGATGTTTTTTAGGGGGTGGCAGTTCTCTGTTGGGGGGTATGCACATGAAGTAGATTTTTATCTGGCTCTAACCTAAAGTAGGGTTCCCTGGTGGCTCAGAGGGTAAAGCGCCTGTCTGCAATGCAGGAGACCCAGGTTCGATCTCTGACTTGGGAAGATCCCCTGGAGAAGGAAATGGCAGCCCACTCCAGTATTCTTGCCTGGAAAATCCCATGGACGGAGGAGCCTGGTNAAGTAGGGTTCCCTGGTGGCTCAGAGGGTAAAGCGCCTGTCTGCAATGCAGGAGACCCAGGTTCGATCTCTGACTTGGGAAGATCCCCTGGAGAAGGAAATGGCAGCCCACTCCAGTATTCTTGCCTGGAAAATCCCATGGACGGAGGAGCCTGGTAGGCTACAGTCCGTGGGGTTGCAAAGAGTCGGATAGGACTGAGCAACTTCACTTTCACTTTCATAACATAACGGTGGATACACTTTGCCTATACTAGTGAAAGTGAAAGTCACTCAGTAGTGTTGGACTCTGTAACCCCATGGACATGGGATTCTCCAGGCCAGAATACTGGAGTGGGTAGCCATTCCCTTCTCCAGGGGGATCTTCCCAACCCCGGGATCAAACCTGGGTCTCCTGCATTGCAGGCGAATTCTTTACCAGCTGAACCACCAGGGAAGCCCTTCCATATGGTAAACCTCCATGGAAAGTCAAAAGCATAACAAGTTTTCCCTGGTACCCGCTGATCCTGCCAGTCTCAGGTGGAGTTTCCTTGTGGGGGCTGGATCCGTCCCAGGCCCCTGGGGTCACTGGGTTTGTTCCAGGTTGACCGGGAGTGCTGCTGCCTGTGTTTGCAGGCATCTTTATAAAGTCAACAGTAAAGCGGACGCCGGCTCTGCTGAGCAGCTGCAGCCCCACACCCACCCAACACAGGCCTTCTGCGCCCGGCTCTCAGGTGAGGAAACCCTGGGCGCTGCTGTGGCCCCGGGGCACAGAGCTGAGACGCCCACGCCTGGGCTCCGGGGAAATTCAGCTTGTAGAGGAGGCCAAAACCTTCCCCGCCCTCCCAACCATCCCTTTCCCGGGAAAATCCGGACTTCTTACACCCCGCAGGGACAAGGCGCTGGCTGGGGAAGACCTCAGCCTCTTTGGTTTACAAAGCATGAGAAGGTTGGAGAAGGGAAATGAGGACCTGCCGATGAACTCCTTTGGAACTACCATCGCGGTCGCATCTTTTCCGCAGCCCCACCTTGGCACCCCAGTTTACAGGCTTCTGTTCTGGTCATCGCCTTCCTGCCCCCTGGCCCACGTTTCTGCTGAAGAAGATCCCACCCCACTCCTCCTGAGGCCGAACAAAGCGCCTCTCCACCTGGTCCAGACCTTGCAGGGACCTGGATGGCGCGCACACAGAGGCCATCGCTGACCAGCCAGGCTGGCAAGCTGCAGGACCCTGGTCACCCTCCTCTAGTCTCCCACTGGCCGGAGGAGTCCCTCCCGGGAGTCTAGCAGGAACCTGGGCCACCCCGAGCACCTGGTCTGATGGCCCTTGCCTTGCCCTGTCCACTGATCCTCCTCACTCACTCACCCACAGCAGACAGAGCTCAGCCAAGGGGCCTTCCCTGAGACTGGAGCAGTCTCTAGGAAGCAGAATCAGTAAGAGAAACGTGACCGATGCTCACATTTGAGAACTCGGCCCCTGGGCTCACGACCCCTCAGGCCCAGTGACGAGTCCCCTTCCCGAGGCTTCTTGGGGTGGCTGGTCCTGAGCACCCCCACCTCCGCTGGCTCCGTCCTCTCCCTCCCAAGGCTCTCGTAGCTTTGACACGAGCAGCTGGGCCTCCATGTGCCTGGGACACAGTCACTTAATCTCCCCAACCGGGGTTTCCTCGTCTATCAAAGGAGGATAAAAATAGGACCTGATCCCGCAGCTGCGGAAGGAGAAAGGCACGTGGGGGGCGAGTGGGCCCCAGTCCCCTCGGTTGTGGCTCCCGTCCTTGCCCTGGGCTCTCACTTAGGGCGCACACTGACCGTCTGCTCCCTCAGGGCGTGTGGCAGCTCCCTGAGAGCAGGGCTCCAGGGCCCCCACGCCCTACAAGAGATCCAGCGCGTCGTGGCTGCGTGAACAACCTTTCCTGCCTCTCTGACCCCCTCTCCAGCATCTCTGACCCGCTCTCCAGCCTCCATCCGCGAAACTCAGGGCAGCCAGACCCCCAGCAGCTAAGGCAGCTGCCCCGTCAGCCCAACAGGAGCCCTGCAGACCTAAAGCCATGGCCTTAAAGCTTGCGCTTGGCCTTGACCAAGCCCTTGCTCAGGCCAGCCCAGGACTCAGGGCCTCAGCGGCTCCCTGCCGCAGTCTTCCCGCACCACACCCCTGGAGACCCCAGTCAGCGACGCTGTTGGTTTATAGTTGAGTCAATACACAAGCCTCCTAAAAGTTTAGTTACGGTTGTGTCCTTCCCCCGGTGACTGCGGAGGACGCAGAACAGCTAAAGAACGGGAATCTCTGTCTCGCCCAGCACAGGCTGAGCCCTGGTGGACGGGGGCAAGGGTGTCTGCTCACGCAGTCCCGTGCGGACCTTTTAGGGTGAGCCGGGGGCTGGGGCGAGAGCTTTGCATACGTCATTTCACTGACTCGCGGTTTGAAGGGGTAGGGACAGTTATGCAGATCTTCCTGGGATCCAGCCAGGTCTGCGGCATTGCAGACAGATTCTTTACCGTCTGAGCCGCGTAGGGGAGCCCTCAAAAGGGAGGCACCGTGAGGTTAAATTACTAGCTTGAGCATGGTTTGAACTCAGGAGGAGCAGGGTGGGGGTTCACGTTTCACCCCCAAAATGCATTCCAGGAGCCTGCATCATGGTAGGGGGATGAGGTGTGTGGGGGGCAGCAAGCACCCCAAATCCATCAGCTAGTCCTCTCAGAAAAGCGCGCGGAGGCCCCCGGGATGGGATGACACTGGGTGAGCATTCTCAGTTCTGCTTCCCCCCACCCTCCAGTGGGAGGTCACTGGCTGCGTGAAGGTGACTGCAGAGAGTCGGTCAGGGCGCGGCGTCTCGGTCTGCCCGGCTGTGAAATGGGTCAGCAAACACCTGCCTCGTGGGACTGTCGTGAGGGTAAATGCAGTGGGTGTTTTCGTTCACGAGACGGCGCTGCACGCGCGTTTGTTCATTCGCCACCCTCCCCCCCCAACCCCGAGGTGCTGGCCAGGCAGCTCTGCCCCACCCTCCCGAGTCCTGGCTCCGCACACACAGGAGGGGACGAGACAACGCACCGGCTGTCTCAGGGCTGACACGCTCCCAAGGATGCACAGAGCATCGTAAATAAGATACGTGGAGTGCCTGATGGTGCTTGAGGCTCGCAGGCAAATTCAGCCAGCAAGGGAGCCAGGGAGCTGGGCTAGTGGGCTCGTGGCAGCTAAGTATGGGAGCTAGAATCGTGGGTGATTCTCTTTTTCTTCTTGACCAGTTTTCCCCACGGCAAACAGTCATTGCTAGGGCTTCCCAGGTGCCGCTAGCGGTAAAGAACCTTCCTGCCAACGCGGCAGACGGAAGCAAGAGACGTGGGTTTGGTCCCTGGGTCAGGAAGATCCCTGGAGGAGGAAATGACAACCCCCCCGGTATTCTTGCCTGGAGAATCCCATGGACAGAGGAGCCTGCAGGGCTAGGCTCAATGGGGTCGCAAAGAGTCGGACATGATTGAAGCGACTTAGCACACACACAATGAAAATTGAGTTTTGTTTGAAGAAGCAATCATGTGGTACAAAGGAGAGAGGCTTGGCCTGCCCAGTGCTGCGGTTCTGCCCAGGATTCCAGAACTCCCTGGGCCTTCTGGAATCCTCTCTGGGAGTTCAGGTGCCCAGGCATCCCTGGGGCTCTGACGGCTGACAGGACGATGCAGCCGGCCCTCCGGGCTTTATTTACACCCTAAGGAAAGCTTTCTGCTCTGATGTCCCGAGACGCCACGGCCCTGCCTGTGTCCCCTCCCTATTTCCTCTGCTTCTGGGAAGGAACCTCACGGCTATAAAATGAGTCTGTCGGAAATGATTAAAGACGTAAAATAATTTTTAAAAGACTCACAAAAAACTGGAAGTCGGGGGTGGGGGTGGAGGGGAAGATCCTAGAACTGATAGAAATTTTTTTTAAAAATGTAGGCTACATGGAAATTGAAAACTCAGAGGATGGGACAAATAACAGCTTAGACAAAGCTGAAGAGAGAATTAGTTCCCCAACCATAACGAAGCTTAGGGGAGCAAAGAAAATATTGTAGAAACTGGAAAACTCAGTTAAGAAATAGGGGAGAGGCGCTAAGTCATCCATCCAAAAGGAGCTTCAGACAAACAGAGTTAAGAAAGGGGGTGAAGGGATGTTTGAACGTCTAAGAGGTGAAACTTGGGGACTTCCCGGGCAGTACAGCGGTTAAGACGTCCCCTCCCAACGCAGGGGGTGCAGGTTCCGTCCCCAGTCAGAGAGTGAGAACCAGAACATAAAACAGAAGCAATATTGTACCAAGATCAATAAAGCCATTTTTTAAAAAAGTGAAACATCAACAAAATAGATGGAAGAAATGAATCCTGGGACTCAGGGAACCCAAGTCACAAATTGGATGGAAACGAGCGGGTCCACACCTAAATGTGTCATTGAGAAACTGTAAACGCATCAGATACGGAGCTGAAAAGCAGCACGCCGCGGCGAAGGCAGCAGAAACACAGAGGCGAGGGCTGCAAGGGCCCCGGGCTCCGCAGACGCTGGCAAAGCCATCAGGACTCACTGCGTCCGAACTCTGGAACCCAAGCGCGAAGGCCGGCAGGGGAAGCGTGGCTTCATCTCAGCGACCGAGGAAGCCCGTGGTGACTCACGCGCGGACCAGCAAGCTCGTCGCACTCACCCTGCAGTGGCCACGCAGCAGAGAGTCCTGGCTTTACAACATGGGTTCAGACAAGTCACTGGACAAACAGCAGCGACTTTGCACAGGTGCAGCGTCAGCACACCGCTGGACCGGGGAGAGTGTGGTTCCCGGAGTTCCACACTGAAACGTTCAAGAGGTCCAGCTGTCAACGAGAATCATGAGGCCCAGGGAATAACAAGAAAATTCGGCCTACCCACAGGAAAAGAACGCAAATCGGGTCAAGTATGCTTCAGTAGGGAAGAAGGTGGACTTCCCCAGGGGCCAGTGGTTAAGAGTCCGCCTGCCAAGGCAGGGGACATGGGTTCCATCCCCGCTCTGGGCGATCCTGCCTGCCCCGGGGCAACTAAGCCTGATCACCGCAGCTCCTGAACCTGAGCTCTGGAGCCCACTCAGCCTGAGCCCCGCAACCAGGAGGACCCCTGCTCCCCGTGGCCAGAGGAAGCCCCCGAGAGCAGCAATGAAGATTCAGCACAGCCAAAAATAATAAAAACAGATTCAGAAAAGAGGGGGGAGAAAGGAAGGAAGAAAGAAAGGGACTTCCCTAGTGGCTCAGTGCTTGCGAATCTGCTCCCATTGCAGAGGCCGTGGGTTTGATCCCTGGTCGGGGAACTAAGACCCCACATGCCGTGACTAAAGATCACGCACGCGCAGTGAAGATGGAGACTCCCGCCTGCTGCAAGTAAGACCCAGCTGCAGCCAAAGTAAGTAATCAATTTGAAAAATAAAGTGTCACCGTCTACAAAAACTGTGCACAGCATGGGTGCTACTCCTAACAGCCTCGAGGTGGAGGCAGCCCAGTGTCCGCCAGGCGACACGCGACGAGTGAACGCCTGTCCACACAGCGGAGTGTTATTTAGCCCCGAAAATGAGCCGAGGACTGATACATGCCACAACAAAGATAAACTTGGAGGCCGTTGTGCTAAGGGAAGGAGGCCAGAGAAAAAAGATCACTTATTGGAGGATTTAACTGATAGGAAATATCTGTAGTAGGTGAATCCACAGACAGAAGGTAGGTTAGGAGTCGCCATGGGCTGGAGGGACGGGGAGGGGAGTGACTGCTTACTGGGTCGGGGGTTCTCTGGGGTAACGAACAGGCACCTGGATTAGGCAGAGGTCATTCACTGTAGGGCTTCCTCGGCGGCTCAGAGGTAAAGAACCAGCCTGCAGTGCAGGAGTTCCGGGAGACCCAGGTTCAAGCTCTGGGAGGGGACGATCCTCTGGAAGCAGGCACTCCAGTGTCTTTGCCTGGAGAATCCTGGGAACGCAGAAGCCTGCAGGGCTACAATCCATAGGATCGCAAAGAGCTGGACACGGCTGAAGCAACTGAGCACGCTCCCACGCACACATTCACTGTTTGGTGGTTAAGATGGTGAATCTCACCTCAACAGTAAGGATATCTGAAAGCTACTGGGGACCCTTGTTTGGATGGCTGGCTGACGGGGCAGATGCAGAAACGGATGGGGGCGACTCGACCCATGGGAGATGCCTCTGATCTGGAGCCTGGCTCTTTGGAAGCCAGGGGGTCCTGGAGAGACTGGCTTTGGTGAGGAGGAGGAGGAGGAGGGCAGGGTGCAGGGAGCAGTCAGATAAAAGACAGCAGCCGGTGGGAAGGAAGGCTCACCTGCAGAGGAACAGAGCAGGGCTCTCGGCCATGGAGATGGAGACGCTGGAGCGCCGCCTACAGAGGGCACGGCGGGCCACGTCTCGCCGCTCATGGGGCAGAGGCTTGTGCAGACCCACGCGAGAGCCCTCAGCATGACAGGCCTCGCTCAGGCCACGCGGGTACACTCCAGTGAGAGGACGCTAAACCCAGAGGGCCGGAGGCCACTGCGAGCGACGGAGAGCCAGGGAGCTGATAACTTGCGGGTGGCCGCTGCCGAGCGTGGACTGCCCGCAGGGTGGACGGCGGGCGACCTCAAGCGCCGTGCTCCCCCTGCGCAGGGGCACCCAGCACCTTTGTCCTGCCATCTGCAGGAGCGCCCCCATCCCCCTGGCGCCCGTGTCCTGCCGTCTGCAGGAGCGCCCCCATCCCCCCGGCCCTGACTGTTAAGCCCGGTTTTGTCTGAGGTGCGGTGTTTGGGCCTCTCTCCCTGGAAGCTGATGTGATCCCGAGTCATCTAAGGAGAGGGGTTTGGGGGCGGCGAGGGGATGAGACCAGAGCGTTCTGAGTTCTCTCCACATTTGGGAGGATGGAAGAGAGCCACTTTCACCTTCAAGAAAGTCGGTCTTCAAAATGCCAAGCGTAACTGCCAAACTAATAGCAGCAAGTGGGGTAGCTCGCAGACCGTCCCCTACACAAGCAGAGAATCACTTCTCCAGCGCCCGCACACCCCGCATGCTGCCTGGGCAGGAGGCTGGGGCAGGGAAGGCGGTTCCGAGTGGTGTTCCCTGGACGCTGGCTCTCCATCAGCAGCACATGCAACCCTGGAGAGCAGGCGTGAGTGTTGGAGCCGCCCAGATCTGAGTGTGAATCCCAGCTGCCCCCTGAGTCGTGCTTTCTTTGTGTGGGAGGCCGGGGTGGAAGTAGAGCTGACATCACGGGGGTCCAGGGTAATGAGAGGTGCCTGTGTATAGAGGTGCAGGGCCAGGCCAGGGGGCCCCAGCCCCGGCCCTGCGGGGCGAGCTTAGGACTGAGCAGCGGGATCTGGGAGGTGGCAGGTGAAGGGCAGGCTCATGGGACACCACTCTTCCCCAAACACCCCGACAGGGAGGGGTGCCACCCTCGATTCCTGCCCGCTACATCCAGTCGGCCTCCGAGTCCCGTGGACTCTGCCTCCTGCTTTCACTCTGGGATGTCTTCTGTTCTGTGCCCTCTCCGTCGTGTCCGACTCTGTTTTGGCCCCATGGACTGTAGCTCGCCAGGCTCCTCTGTCCATGGAATTTTCCAGGCGAGGTACTGGAGTGGGTCGCCATTCCCTTATCCAGAATGTCTGGTCCCTCCTTTTTCTGGTGCAACTGCACCAGCCTCTGGCTTCCACTGAGAGCCCTGGAAGACCACCTCATTGCCGCTGCCAGCTCCTCAAAGCCCTGCAGTGCCTCGCTCCAGCCCACCTCGTCCTGGGCATACTGGCTGCCTCCCAGCCCCTCGGGTGCGCCAAGCTCCTTCCTGCCGCAGGGCCTTTGCATAAGCTGTTTGCTCTGCTGGGAACGCTCATCCTCTCCCCTGACTCGCTTTTCCCAGCTCCTGCTGCCAACCTCCAGGCTCAGAGGGGCCCCTCCTCAGGAAGTCTGCCCGACCTGCCTCACCCTCGGCATTTCTTGTCACAGCTGTGCCCACCCACTGCAGGACTCGGCCCCCACTGTGGGGCATGGTCCTTTTTTGGGCTCTGTATTGCGCCCACGGGCTGTGGCAGTGAGGCTGTTCCAGTCCACCTGCACATCCTCTGTGCTTGGCACAGGCGAGTTCTCAGCCTCCGGGCACGGGTGCTGAGCAGGGCTCGGTGCACAACCCTTGCCAAACAGCCATGGGGAGACCCCAGAAGCAAATGACATCCCTGAGGTGGCCCCTCGATGCGTGGCTGCTTTAACTGTAAAAGCTGTTCATTTTAGAAAGAGACTTTTAAAATTCTTCAAGTTGATGTTGTAAGCCTGGCCCAAGTAGCCAATCGTGCCTTTTCTTTCTTTCTTTTCTTTTTTTTTTTTAAATTTTATTGAGGTATAGTTGATTTACAATGTTGTGTTACAACAGTTTACATTGTGTTAACAATTTATACCAGTCCATCCTAAAGGAGATCAGTCCTGAGTGTTCATTGGAAGGACTGATGTTGAAGCTGAAACTCCAACACTTTGGCCACCTGATGCGAAGAGCTGACTCATTTGAAAAGACCCTGATGCCGGGAAAGATTGAAGGTGGGAGGAGAAGGGGATGACAGAGGGTGAGATGGCTCGATGGCATCACCGACTCAACGGACATGAGTTTGAGTAAACTCCGGGAGTTGGTGATGGACAGGGAAGCCTGGTATGCTGCGGTTCATGGGGTCGCAAAGAGTCGGACCTGACTGAGCGACTGAACTGAGCTGAACAATTCACAACACACTGACTCAGCAGTGTGTGCGTGTGTGTGTGCGCGTGCATGTGCACACACCTGTTTTCCACACTCTTTTCCACTGTGGCTCAGCACAGGGTGTTGCGTACAATTCCCTGTGCTGCGCAGCAGGACCTGGTGGCTTCTCTCTATATACGGAGTCGTCGTCTGCGCCCACTAACCCCGGGCTCCCAGCCCACCCTCCCGCACTCCCCTGCCCCTGGCAGCCAGTCTGTTCGCTGTGTATGTGAGTCTCTTTCTGTTTCATAGATTAAGCTCATTTGTGTCGTATTTTAGATTCCACATGCAAGTGAGATCATACTGAAACATTTGTCTCTGCCTGACTGACCCCACTTAGTCTGATGATCCCCAGGTCCATCCACGTTGCTGCAAATAGCGTTATTTCAGTCTGTTTTTACACTGAGTAATAGTCCCTCATATATATGCACCACATCTCTTTTTTCCTCTCTGCCATGANGTGTGTGTGTGCGCGTGCATGTGCACACACCTGTTTTCCACACTCTTTTCCACTGTGGCTCAGCACAGGGTGTTGCGTACAATTCCCTGTGCTGCGCAGCAGGACCTGGGGGCTTCTCTCTATATACGGAGTCGTCGTCTGCGCCCACTAACCCCGGGCTCCCAGCCCACCCTCCCCCACTCCCCTGCCCCTGGCAGCCAGTCTGTTCGCTGTGTATGTGAGTCTCTTTCTGTTTCATAGATTAAGCTCATTTGTGTCGTATTTTAGATTCCACATGCAAGTGAGATCATACTGAAATATTTGTCTCTGTCTGACTGACCCCACTTAGTCTGATGATCCCCAGGTCCATCCACGTTGCTGCAAATAGCGTTATTTCAGTCTGTTTTTACACTGAGTAATAGTCCCTCATATATATGCACCACATCTCTTTTTTCCTCTCTGCCATGAGGCTTGTGGGATCTCAGGCCCTCAATCAGGGACTGGACCCCGGCCGCGGCCATGAAATCCTGGGCCCCTAACCACTGGGCCGCCCGGGGACTCCTCACCCATCTTGGTCCGTCGTCTGTGGACGAGCATTTGGCTTGTTCGCTCACACGGCTGCAGTGAATACCAGGGTGCGGGTTTCTCTTTGAAGGACACCTGCTCCTGCTTCTCCTTAAGCAGCAAGATGAACGGCTGTTGGTCTCTGTACACCCTCACCTCCCGCTCCACGCGTCTCTGTGTTCGCGGGGCACGGGCACAGCTGCCCAGCGGACCCTTCTCTGAAACAGCGGGAAGGGTGGCGTCGTCTTCCTAAAAGCTCCGGGACAGAGTGGAAAGTACGTGTAGGGGGCAGAAGATGAAGGGGGGGCCTCACACCTGCCTCTCCTTCCGGGAGCCAGGGTGCTCCCTCTGACCCGCACTCCACGTGGGGCCAGACCGCCCGGCCGGGACAGCACCTGCCGGCTCCGGCCCCGGGACCTGCACAGACAGCCTGGCCCACTGCACAGAGGAGCTGCCGGGGCTACTGCTGCGTGTGCATCGGCAGCTGTCGGAGCCAGGCCGGCGGCCCTGCCCAAGGTCTGCACACAACACAGGCGCCCACAGGGGCTGTGAGGGTGTGGGGACCCCAGGTCAATAAGCGGGACAGAGAGTGGGGCAGGGAGGGAGGGCGGCGAACGCGGCGGTGACCCCAGAGCCTGGCAGAGGGAACCCCAGCCCCGCCGGGCGGGCAGGACGGCCACGCCACCTGGGCACAGACTGAGAGCCGGAGCAGGGCGGCCGCCTGCCCGTGGTGTCCAGCGCCTCCGCTCCGCGGTGATCCCGCTGGCCAAACAGAGGTCACACTCCCGTTCTCTTTAAAAATAAGCTTACTTACCTTTCGGGATGGCGGCAGATTTACAGAGACGTTCTGATGGTGCAGAGAGGGTAGACCCTTCTCCTAGATACCCCTCCCTCCTGCCTTACACAGCTTGAAGCACCCCCCCCCACCCACCAAGCCAAGGGGGCACCCTTGGCACAGGCTGGCCTCGTCCTCATTCAGAACCCCTGGAGGCCGTCAGCCTCCTCCCACCTGTGGCGGGTGGGGGACGGTTTCCAGCCTCCTCCTGTTTCTCGTGACCAGCAGTTTGGAGAAGCTCCGGCTGGCAAGGTGTTTTGCAGACAGTCTGGGGTGGGCTGCTGTTTTCTCGTGATGAGTCTGGGATTATGGGTTTTGAAAAGAGCCCGCAGGGTGGATCGCCGTCTCTTCCCATCGGTCCTGTTCCATGCTGTCCATCGCGGCCTGAGGCCATGTCTTTCTAAGTACATCACAAAGCACTTTCCACCCCAGGGGCAGAGAGCGAGACATCCGCACTGGAGGGGTAGGAGCTGCACAGACGATTTGGGCCGCCATCTCCCCTGTCCCATTCATCCAGTCGGTTCTCTCTATCCGTATGGACTCAGGCACGTCTGTCTTACACTCTGCGTCACAATCCGATGCTATATCACCTGTCTATCGATTTGCCCAAGTTGCTCCAGCTCTGGACTGTAGGCCCGCCAGGGCCTTCCGTCTGTGGGGTTTTCCAGGCAAGAGTACTGAAGTGGGCTGCCGCTTCCTTCTTCAGGGAATCTTACCAACCCGGGGACCAGACCTGTGTCTCCTGCACTGGCAGGCAGAGTCCTTGCCACTGAGCCACCAGGGAAGGCCTGGCAGGTGTTACAGCCCCTCCAAAGTTGTCCAAGGTCTTTCCTGATTTGCCACTTGCCTTTACTGCCTGACAAAAGGTGTGATGTGAGTAACTGGAACGTCGCTGTAACTGCCTGGTTCATTATTTGGATGAGCGACGCAGTCTTTGGCGGCAGATGGCACCACTTTGAGGCTGAGATAAAAGCCACGCATGAGTGGGATGTGGCCTGGAGCATTGTCAAGCAGCAAATGAATTGTTGAAAGGGACACCCTTCTCCAAACAATATTTCTCTAAGTGGTGGAAAAATCAGCCCTGGAAAATGGCCTGTGGAACTCGGGACTTTGGGGTTACTCTCCTACACAGCAGGAGGAGAGCCCCTGGCTGTGTTTCTCAGGGTTCTTGGGTTCTCTGAATGATAAACGGAGAGAGGCTTCAGGTTCGTATCACTGGAAGCATTGCCTCCAAGCAAGAGTTAGTCTGTCCTTAGACAGACTTCCTCCCCTCCGGCCTGGCGTCAGCGCTTCCTCCTTACTGATGGGCCTTTGGTCTGGCATCGCCTTCCACGCGGTCCTGGCCCACCCGCAGTGAGAAGTCCATACGCGCTTGCCCTGTGATTTCGCAAAGCGTTCCAGGAACTCCCCAGGCAGCGACCGCAAACGCATTCATTTCACTTCCACCGTGAAGGCTGGCTCTCGCCGTGAGCTGGTGAGAGCAGCCACGGCGGGATCCAGCCGCTCACTCCTCACCGTGCTGCTTCTTCATGAAGGCTTTCCACTTTCTCCTGAATCAGCATTAAGCTGAGCAGGACCTGATGCTGAGGCGAACCCGGCCTCCACCCGCCGAGAAGCCTCCCCATCTCCTCCATCACTCTTCCCGCTTCCTCAGTACTGCTGTCGACGTCACCAGCTCAGCAGGCTTCGCTTGCGCCACGGTCCGGCCCTTGCTCTTTAGAATCACGCCAGTGGTTGCACGATCCGTGTTCTAAGAACGAGTGACGTCTCCCCTCTTTTCGCCTCACTCCACTCCCTCGGTTATTTTCCCGGCTGTTTCCGTGGGTATCTCTCAGCACTTCTCAGCAGTGCCGGCATCGCCGCCGCTTTTAGATATCCTGGGCCTGAAACAAAGGTGCTGCCCTACTGTGTGCGATGCAGTGAAGCCACGTGTAGCGGAGGTGGGCAGGTGGCGGTGTGCGAGGCCACAGAGCGGGCTGACCCCCAGGACATGAGAGCAGACGTTCACTCCGTTCCAAGTCCTCAACTTGCAGGTTCGTTTCGCTTCCCTGGCGGCTCAGCTGGTAAAGAATCCACCCGCAACGCGGGAGACCTGGGTTCGATGCCTGGGTTGGGAAGATCCCCTGGAGAAGGGAACGGTTACCGCTCCAGTACTGTGGCCTGGAGACGTCCGTGGACGAGGAACCCGACAGGCGACAGTCCACGGGGCCGCAAAGAGCGGGACACGACTGAGTGACTTTTCACTTTCACTTACTGTACCCATCCGTCCATTCATCCACCATCCGACGTTGACTGACTACAGCAGGCAGGCACGGGGCCGCTGGTTGGTCCTGAGCCCATCTCTACACTTCTCTTCCAAAGCAGACTCGGGCAAACTGTCTCCTAGTCCGAGATGAGCAAGCCGCACTTTGAGAGGCCAGCTTGTTGGTTCCCACTGAATCTAGTCGGCTTCTGCTTCTGGGAAGACGGAATGCCATGGGGTGAGTTCCCTGGGGCTCCCTTTTCGCTCCTGTAGCTGAGAAGCCAGCAACCTCCTCTGCTGGTGTGCTGTCAGAAGGACAGTTAAGGAGCGAGGACCTTCACCTCTGCTGGGTGGGAACATCCAGTGGCCACAATGTCCCTGGAGGCCACACTGGGGGCAGCGATGAGGCATTCCTGCCCCTTCCATCTGGGGAGGTATCGGCTGAGGCCCACTAGGGGGCTGGAACCTCTGCCCTCCCTGGCATTAACAAGGACCACTGCCTTCAGGTGAGGGCTGGACTTCTAGCCCCACTTGGCAGCCACGAGGAGGCAGGGGCCCTTACCTCATTTCCTTGCTGGACCAGTGTCAGAGGAAGCTAGTGAAAACAGGCTCAAGAAAGATCCCAAACTTCATAGCCTAATACCTAAAATGTCCAGCTTCAGTGAAAAAAATCACTGGTCATATCTAGAGCCAGAGAATTCTCAAACTAAATGAAAAACACAATCAGTGGATGCCAACATTGAAACGACAGAACGACAGAGATCTTAGAACTATTTGAAAAGTATTTTAAATCCGCTAACATAAAAAGGCTGTGTTGAATAATTGTGAACAGCCCTGAAACAAGCAAAGGAAAAGTCTCAGAAAATAGAGAGAACACGTGAAGAAGCACCAAATGGGAATTTCAGGACTGAAAACACAATAGCTGAGAATTAAAACTCAGTGGACGGGCTCAGCGTCAGAGGAGGTGGGAGAGGGGAGAAAAGAAAAAGAGGACAATAGGCATCATCCATGCTGAACAGCAGAGAGAAAACAGGCTGGGAAGAAAGAGAGAGAGAGCGCCTGAGGGACCCAGGAGACTTTAACAAGAGATCTAACATTCATGACGCTGGAGGCTTGGGGTAGGGGTAGGGAGAGAGCAGAGGTAAACAAGTGCTCAAAGAAAAAAAAAAGGGGGGCTAAACCCCAAATCCAGGAAAAAGATACAAGCCTACCTGGAGATTCAAGAAGCTGAGTGAACCAAAACTAGATTAAACTAAAATAAACCCACACCAAGACATGTCCTAGTCAAACTGCCAAATATTGAAGACAAAGAAAGAAACTCTTCAGCTGGATAGAGATAATGCTTATTAAAAAATATTGAAATGAAATCGAAGGACGTCAGATTCCTCATTCGAAAGTATGGAGGCCGGAAGGAAGTGGGATAACACTTTCAGAAAGAAGAGAACCCCGCAGAAAAGATCCTTCAAGAAGGACAGAGCCCTTCTCATACAAAGGATAACTGAAGGAATTTATGACCAGCAGACACGCTTTGAAGAGATGTTCTCAGAAGGAGGGAATTGAAGCAAGAGGGAAACTCGAAATGCCAAGAACGGAGCGTGCGAGTTGGGAATTGCAAATGCCCAGGAAAACAGGCTAGTTTTGTTCTTTTAAGTTTTGAGAAACAGATGCGATGGTTGAAGGAGAATCCACTACACCTTCTCATGGGCGTTTCCAGTGTGTTTGGATCTAACACGTGGCGACTGCAGCGCAGTGGTGAGTGGGTGTGGGGACCAGTATGCTGGGAGGGCGTCCACGATCTCTGTGACACGACAAAGTAGCAAGAGGAAGCAGACTGTGGAGTAAGCTTAGAAACATACTTATTTTAACCACTGGAGGATCCACTAGAAGCTATACACACAAAACACATGGGCAGAAACTCCAGGTGATAAATGAAAATGGAACACTAAAAACTCTTAAGATACTTTTCAAAAAAGGATGGAAAGAGGCAAAAAACCAGGCAGGGTAGAAGGACATGAGCTCATCTCCTTCTGCGAGAGCGCCAAAGTCACAACCAGCTGTTGAACAATCATCGACAAGAGAACGCCTGAACCCACTAGAAAAGATACCCCAAAGCAGAGAAGCTGCCACAAGGTGGTATGGGGGACACGATTGTGACAAAATCAAATCCCTGCCCCACCAGGTAAAGTGAAAGTCGTTGGTCGTGTCTGACTCTTTGCGACCCCATGGACTCTATGGTCCACGGAATTCTCCAGGCCAGAATACTGGAGTGGGCAGCCTTTCCCTTCTCCAGGGGATCTTCCCAACNGGGACACGATTGTGACAAAATCAAATCCCTGCCCCACCAGGTAAAGTGAAAGTCGTTGGTCGTGTCTGACTCTTTGCGACCCCATGGACTCTATGGTCCACGGAATTCTCCAGGCCAGAATACTGGAGTGGGCAGCCTTTCCCTTCTCCAGGGGATCTTCCCAACCCAGGGATCAAACTCAGGTCTCTCACACTACAGGCGGATTCTTTACCAGCTGAGCCACAAGGGAAGCCCCTTTCCGCCAAGTCAGTGAACAATAGCACCGAAGAAGTCCCCCCACTGTTGTGAAGCTTCTGGGCCCCACATCGAGCCTTCCAGCCTGGGGACCTGGCAAAGCGACCAGGAATCCCCAGGAAGTCGGACTTTGAAGGGATTTGATTACAGGCCTTCCACAGGACGGAGGGAGACAGACTCCACTCTTAGGGGTCACAAGCAGAATCTCGCACACACTAGGACCCAGGGGAAGGAGCCGTGGCCCTTGGGAGACTGGACCGGCCCCACCTGCCGGTGCTGGAGAGCCCCCTGTGGAGGCGTGAGCTGGCAGGGGCTGACTGCAGGGGTGGGACACAGGCGGCAGGAGTCCTGGGAGGCTCTCCTTGGCGTAAACCCCTTTGGAGGCCATCACGACCCTACTGTAGAGCCTGCAGACTCCAGGCTGGGCCGCCCCAGGCCGGGCCACTAACAGGGAGGGAGGGAGCCCCATCCATCGGCAGACAATCGGATTAAACTCTTACTGAGTGTGGCCCTGCCCACCAGAGCAAGACCCAGTTTTCCCCACTGCCAGTCCTTCCCATCAGGAAGCGCACACAAGCCTCTTAGCCTCATCCACCAGAGGACAGTCAGAAGAAGCAAGAAACACTAGAATCCGGCTCGAAAGCCACATCGCAGAAAGTCAACCAAAAGGAAAAGGCAGAGGATTATGTCACAGATGAAGGGACAAGATAAAATTTGAGAAAAGCAACTATATAAAGTGGAAATGGGCAACATTCCAGAAAAAGAATTCAGAATAATGAGTGAAGATGACCCAGGATCTCAGAAAAAGAATGGAGAATATACAAGAAATGTGAACTGTCTGACCCTGTGGACTGTAGCCCACCGGGCCCCTCTGTAGCCCACCAGCCTCCTCCGTAGCCCACCAGGCCCCTCCGTAGCCCACCAGCCTCCTCCGTAGCCCACCAGCCTCCTCCGTAGCCCACCAGGCCCCTCCGTAGCCCACTAGGCCCCTCTGTAGCCCACCAGGCTCCTCTGTACCCACCAGGCTCCCTCGTCCATGGGAGTCTCAAGGCAAGAATGCTGGAGTGGGTTGCCGTTTTCTTCCCCAGAACAATACACTAGAAGGAATCAATAGCAGAATAATGAATAAGTGACCTGGAATACAGAATAGTTGAAACCACTGTTACAAACAGAACATGCAAAGAAAGGAAAGGAGAGGAATGCAGGCAGCCTAGAGACTTCTCGCTGGTGTGTGTCTGACTCTTTCGACCCCACAGACCGCGGGGCATCAGGCTTCCCTGCCCCTCACCATCTCTCAGAGCTCGCTCAAACTCAGGTCCATGGAACCGGACAACATCAAACACACCGGCACTCGCGTTGTACGGGTCCCAGAAGGAGAAGAGAGAACGGATTCGAGAAAACATTTGAAGAGCTAATAGCTAAAGACGTCCCTAACACGTGAAAGGAAATAGTCAGACAAGTCCAGGAAGCACAGAGAGTCCTAGGCAGGATAAACCCAAGGAGAGACACGCCGAGACGCACAGTAATCCAACTGACAGAAATTAAAGGCAAAAATGAAACATCTATTCCCAGCAAGGGAAGAGTGGCAAATAGCACACAAAGGAATGGCGTAACGCACTTAAAGCGAGAAAAGGAAGACCCTACAATCGAGAGCACGCGACCTAGCAACACTCTCGTTCAGATTTGATGGAGAAATCACAGGCTTTCCAGGTAAGCGAGGGCTAAGAGAGGCCCGCACCACCGAGCCAGTAGGCGCGGCCCAGGCCCGCCGCTTCTCCCGCCGCGCTGCTCCCTGCCCCGCCGGGGGCCAGGCAGCCGCCTCAGGCTCATCGTGGCTCCGTTCACGCGGCAGCCCTGCGAGGCGGGTCCGGCCCACGTTCAGGAGCGGAGGCAGAGCCCAGAGGGTGGTTGTCTGGGCTACTCTGGGCATCCCAGCCGGCCTCTGGGGCCACGGCCTGAGCCCGGAGCCCTGCTCTCAGCCCCATTCCTCCTGCTGCCCCCGGAGGCAAGGTTTCTGTCATCCCTTTGTCTTCTGGACCTTCTGCGGGCCTGCAGTGGCCCCAGGTGTGAGGGCTGCAAGCTGGCCTCCCTGCCTTGAGCTGCAGGAGCCTCTGAGCTCGTCCCCTTCTGCCTCCCAGGCCCCAGCTCTCCGCAGCTCGCGGCCGGGCCCTACTCCTGCTCCAGCATCGGCCCTCTGCGGCTCCACGTCACCGGCCTTTGTTTATGTGGCCTGTTCGCCACGCCCTGCCCGTTGCCCCCCGGCTCCCAAGCCTGCATCCTGGTTGGAGGGCAGCCCCTGCCCTTGGGTACCTCTGGTCCTACACCATCTGGAAAGCCTCCTTGACTTTCCACCAACCCCCAAGCAGCCTATTCTAGAATCTGGTACCACGTTCTGGGGCCAGTGGCCTGTGGGTCTGGCCGGGAGGGCTCCTCAGAGCCGGGGGCCTATGGGGCCAGCTTCACGTCCAAGGCTCCTGGCAGCACGGGATACGTGGGTCCATTTCAGGGGTGCTGGTGGGTGAGAGGGGGCCAGGGAATGGGCTGCATGGAGGGAGAGATGTTTGCAGTGGCCTAGCTGAACTGTCGGAGAAGGCGATGGCACCCCACTCCAGTACTCTTGCCTGGAAAATCCCATGGAAGGAGGAGCCTGGTGGGCTGCAGTCCACGGGGTCGCTGAGGGTTGGACACGACTGAGCGACTTCGCTTTCACTTTTGACTTTCATACATCGGAGAAGGAAATGGCAACCCACTCCAGTGTTCTTGCCTGGAGAGTCCCAGGGACGGGGGAGCCTGGTGGGCTGCCGTCTATGGGGTCACACAGAGTCGGACACGACTGAAGCGACTCAGCAGCAGCAGCAGCTGAACTGTGCATCAGTCTCCTACTGTGGAAATGAATGAGACCCATTATTACTCTGTTTAATCGCAAAGGGCATCAACCGGGAGAATCTCAGGGGCATGAAAGGGAAACCGAAGGACACTGCCTCGTCCCCTCGCCCCAGGTGCCTGTCGCAGGCGAGAGTCCGCCGGAGCCGGGGGCCCCCCCAGCTTCTCCTCACACAGCTTTGTCTTGTCTTCTCTGCGTTCTCTCTCTGCGCGTGCGTGGCTGTCCCCCAGGCACGACGCCCCGGCTACCTCAGTCCTTTGGAGTCTACAGAATGTTCCAGGAAGCAGTGTACTCTGGAGAAGGCTCATGAGAGTCCCTTGGACAGCAGGGAGATCAAACCAGTCCATCCTAAAAGAAATCAGCCCTGAATGTTCACTGGAAGGACTGATGCTGAAGCTGAAGCTCCAATACTTTGGCCACGTGATGCGAAGCGCCCACTTACTGGAAAAGACCCTGAAGCTGGAAAAGATTGAGGGCAGGAGGAGAAGGGGGCGACAGAGGATGAGATGGCTGGGTGGCGTCACTGACTCGGTGGACGTGAGTCTGAGCAAGCTCCAGGGGATGGGGAAGGACAGGGAGGCCTGGCGTGCCGCAGTCCACGGGGTCGCAAAGAGCCGGACACAGTTTAGCAAGTGAGCCACGAGGTGACTGATTCGCCTCTTCCCTCAGAGCTGGGTGTAGTATTTCATCTTTGTAAATGGCGTTGCTGTGGGACTTCCCCGGCAGTGCAGTGGAAGGACTCTGCACTTCTAACTGCCGGGGGCTCAGGCTGGATCCCTGCTCAGAGAACTAAGACCCCGAAAGCCATACAGCCAAAATAGAAAAAAAAAACGTTGCGTGGACATCCTCTGGCAGCTGAGACTCCTGCAGCTGTTTGGGAGAGAATGATTCCCGGAAGGGGCTTGAGCACTCACATGGCACCGAGGTCCATTCTCCGCTGGGGCTTTAGGCATCTCTGCTTCTCTTATTTAAGCGGCACCCCTACCGCTGCAGTCCCTCCTCCTCGGTCCCCAGACAGCTTCGACATAAGTTACGGTCTGGTATTAGAACTAGCCAGAACATCCACACCCCACTTCCTCTGCCCCAGACAGAACCAGACGGCCCCAATTTCCAGCCCGCTCCAACTTCCCAGAGCAAGCCCACAGCTGGGGAACGCCTGCCCCGTCCACTGGGGGCTGGAAGCTCTTGCAAAGGGTCTGGGCGTGGCCAGGCGGCCCTCTCTGCCTCCGGTTTCATCCCTGAGGCCAGGCTCACAGAAGAAGACAGGCGTGAGGAAATGCAGAGGCTGGCCAGTCCTGTCCATGTCCCTGATCCCTGCAAATGCCAGGCCCTTAGCTGTTTGTGGGGGGATTTAAAGACCCTGAGGATGGAGGCAAGCGGACAGGCTCCCTGGGAGAGCGGCTGCAGCGAGACCGCCTGGGCACAGACTTTGGCCCCTGGCGTTTCCCCTGTGTCAGCTTTTCTATTTTAGGCCGGTTGCTCCTCGTCAGGGAATTCAGCGAGCCGTGGGAAACCCAGCGAGGCGGGTGCTGGGTCTGCCTGGCTTCCGCGCACCCTGCCGAAGCCCTGGGTCCACTCCAGCCCCCGGGCGAGACCCTGGGTGAGACACCTCGGGTTGGCACTCTCACTCACCCACACGAAGGGCACCCTTCTCCTGGGTTACGTGTCCCACCGAGAAGGTTCCCATCTTGCGACCCAACTGGGCTCCTGGATCTTAGCCCACAGGAACAGTCTCCAGACATGGAACCTTGGCTGCGACCCAAGCTCGCAGCCGAGGGCTCACGGCGGCTGTGGGAACTGGATCGCGGGCGCCTTGTAGGGGGATGCGGGAGAAGCCCGAGAGG
>SJYX01002261.1:0-20687 GCA_006410675.1 Oreotragus oreotragus
CCCGTGGACTGTAGCCCGCCAGGCTCCTCTGTCCATGGGATTCTCCAGGCAAGAATACTGGAGTGAGGTTGCCATTTCCTTCTTTGTGCAAAACTCTTCTTTTTTTCCTTCTGTCTTCCCTTCCTTTACTTTTTTCTGCCTTCATCTCCCTGGACCCCCATCATGTACTTTCCTTAACTCTTAAACCCCCTCCTGCCCACAACCAGAGGCAAAATAGAAGTGAATCAGCATGTGACCCATTGCTAACTCTAGAGTAAAAACATCACCCGGATTATCTCCCCACTAAAATAGTTGGAATTCCCACAGCCGGGGAGGGAGAGGAGGCAAGTGACATTCCACCATGCGTTTCTGGAGGACTGCTTCCAGCGGGAGTTACAGAGGATTGCCTAAGACTTCACAGGGCATAAGTTCTGTCCTTGCTGGAACTGTGAGAACATCTGTGGGTCATAAATCTTTGAGGAACAGTTGACATGCCACAGCAGTAGGCATTTGGCAAGAATCACATAAATCTATCAATTGCTTAAATGTACCTATCAAATGCTGGGTAAAGTGATGACAAACTAGATACAGAGATTCCTGCCCTGAAGATGTGTGTGGCTCAATCGTGGCAAAAAGTCTTAGAGATTTTCCTTCATTTGCTCATTTCCTACAAGCCCAAATAACAGGGGAGTGTTTGGGACCCGTCCAGGAACTAGATGGGGCTTCCCTGATGGCTTAGTGGTAAAGAATCCACCTGCCAATGCAGGAGATGTGGGTTTGATCAGGAAGATCCCTTCTTGAAGGAAATAGCAACCCACTCTAGTATTCTTACCTGGAGAATTCCATGGACAGAGGAGCCTGGCAGGCTACAGTCCATGGGATTGCAAAGAGTTGGACAAGACTTAGTGACTAAACAAGAAGGAACCAGAGAGACTCAGAAATGACCTCACCAAGAAACACCCAAGGCCAGTCGTTATGATACATAGAAAACAGGAGACAACACTGGAGAGCTCTATTTTAAACATATAGATTTTAAAACTGGAAGGATATACCAAAAGGTGTTATTGGTCATCTCTGAGTGGGGTATGATAAACATTCTCCTCCTCTTCAGCTAACTCGGGCAGCTCCTGCTCTCTCACCGGGATCAGACCTCTTCTCCGCTCTGTTGTGGAGCACAGCCCCTCCTCCATAGGCATCCTTTCTGTGAGTTTGAGGCACTTGACCTTCCTTTCCCCAACCAGAGGAAGGCACGTGACCAGGACCAGCCAGAGGATGCTGGTCAATGGCTGCCCACCGTGGCTAGGTCAGGGATGTGCTTGGGCTCTGAACCGGGACATCAGCACCTTCCCGGGAGCATCAAGAAAGAGGCATGTCTTCTCTCTGGGTCACTGTCAGCTGGTGAAAATGAAAGTGGTTTAGTCGTGTCCAACTCTTGGCAGCCCTGTGGACTGCCAGGCCTCTCTGACAATGGAATTCTCCAGACAAGAATCCTGGACTGGGTTGCCATTCCCTTCTCGGGATCTTCCCGACCCAGGGATTGAATCTAAGTCTCCTGCATTGCAGGCAGATTCTTTACTGCCTGAGCCATCGGCGAAACCCAAAGCTCAGCTAATAAGGCCGCTGCTAACCTGGAACTGACAGCGTGGCTGTATCTTGTGGTGGTGGTTTTGCCACCTCATTAAGACAGCCTTCTGACACGAAGCCAAGATATAGGAAAGTAGAAACAAAACAGGGAGAGAAAAGGGAGACTCGCTCAAGAAATAGGACCTCTATGTAGGGGAAACTTAGGGTTACCAGGGGCTCCCTGGTGGCTCAGATGGTACAGAATCTGCCTGCGATGGAGGAGACCCAGGTTCAACCACTGGGTCGGGAAGATCCCCTGGAGAAGGGAATGGCAACCCTCTCCAGTATTCTTGCCTGGAGAATTTCATGGACAGAGGAGCCTGGTAGGCTCCAGTCCATGGGGTTACAAACAGGCAGGCACAACTGAGCAACTAAGCGCGCACACACACACACACCCCGGGGAGTAGCGGGAGGGATAAATTGAAAGATTGGGACTGACATATACACAAGACTATATATAAAATAGAGAACTAATAAGGACCTACTGTGTAACACAGGGAGCTCCACTCAATACTCTGTAATGGCCTATATGGAAAAAGAATCTAAAAAAGAGTGGATATATGTATAACAGATTGCTGTACATCTGAAACTAACACAACATTGTACATCAATTATACTCCAACAAAAATAAAGAAATATGATATTGGGTTTATGGGAGAATGGATACATGTATGTATATGGCTGAGTCCCTTCCCTGTTCACCTGAAACTGCCACAGCATTGTTAATTGGCTAGACCCCAGTACAAAATGTTTTTGATGTTTTAAAAAAATTTTTTTAATGTGATTTCTAGAAAGAATATCATCTTTCAAGCCAACATTACCATCGATCCAGAGTTTTCTATTAGTAAAACCTCACCAAATCTCTTGACCTTTTTTGTACTGAATCATACATTTTCCTGTGTTCAGATGAGTTTGGATGGGTTTCTCTCATCTGATAAGAAAAGATGCCTAACTGACACATCCTTTATGTACTTTTTTCACTTCCCAGATTTTGATTATGAATATACATTGTTTAAGTAGTCAGATATGTTGGTTTGTTTTTTAAAGATAATTACACAAGAATGTCTGTAATTATGGTTAGAGCTGTCATACTGACTAGTCTATTGCATTTTTTTAATTGGGAAAAGAAAATAATTTTTTTTATTGATTTCTCCTAGGTCTTCACAAAAATCTTTCTTAAAAACACTCTGTATTGACCTATATGAGAGAAGAGTCTTAAGAAGAGTGGATATATGTATATATATAAACTGATTCACTTTGCTGCACACCTGAAACATAGCATTGTAAATCAACTATACCCCAATAAAATTCTTTAAACAGTTTTTGAAGTTAATATATTTTCTTTTGCATAAGGTGGTCCACCCCCAAGTACCCTATAAGCCTACTCTCATGTAGCTCATTTCCAAGAATCTAGTGTATTATTCGTGGATTGTTTGCTCTCTCACTCTTTCTATACTGAATTTTTTCTTATTTCTACTACCTAGCCTCCTGGTAGCCTCCTTTTATAAGTGGCTCAAAAGCATCAAAGAGACAAACCAGGTTTTCCAAGCAGACAGAGGACAGTGATGTAATAACTGCAAGTCACGAGCCCCAGGGTATGACTCATGGTCTAAGGTGTTGTCTGACTTAGTCTAGACCCACAGTCCTTTACAGAGGCAGGACTTGTTCTTCCAAGCATCACAGACGTCAATCCCAGAGTTCGTCCAGAAAAATTATCAGAAAGTCAAGAATAATGTCTGAGTCTCAACTTCCACAAATCAAATAAGGAAGGAAAACAGACTACAGATTTGTCCTCTTGCTAATATTTCAAGTCTGCTTTTTAAGTGAAACAAAATAAGGCTGGGGAAAAAAAAGAAAAAGCTTGCCAAAAAAAAATAGCACAAATCCCACGATGACAAGGGAACAATAAGTGAGTCTATCCAAGCCTTACAATTTATGGTGAACGATCACACTGCATGTCATGTGGAAGCTGCAAAAAAAAGAGAGAGAGAAACTTTAAGAAAGGAGACGATTCCTAAATCTGCACTGAAAGAGAGAAACCTTCAAAAAAAACCCTAATATGGTCATGTTGTGAGTAACTGAACAACTAAATTAAGAGTCTATTGTAAGAAAACAAATTTGTTGAAAGAAACTGTAAGAAGGGAGAGGAAAATTACTTTTTCTGAGTTTTTTTTTTAATGTTCTCACCTGATTAAGCCGGCGTAATGGTCCTGCAACAGGGTAACTATAGAGGAGAAAACTCAAGAAAAGTAAAAAGAATATGAGTAATCATCACTGAAAATAATGGGCAGAAATTAAATCTCAGTGTCTACTCGGGGAAGAACTTCCTTTTCTGAAAGTGGCCTGATACTGCTTTTCAACAGCTTGAGTGACACCTAGTGTCCAGCCAGGGAAGTGAAGTAGCTCGCTAGTTGAGAATCACAGGAAAGCTTCACATCCTCTGTGGAGGATTAGTTAAAACTGACCCTCTTTGTTCCTTTCACCTCAGAAACATTAAACAGAAGCTGCAGGCAGAGTTGTTCAAGTGACCAGCGTTGTCAACATTATGCGTCATGACTGTGGGCAAGTCACCCAACTCTGGACTAAAAGCCCCAGTGCCTTCCCTTCAAGTCACAAATGGCTATTTGTCTAAAAGTTTCCATGAAGAAACATACTGCAGAAACAGTTGGTTAAATAAATGCTGATAGGTTTCATTACTGCAGAATCTCTCAGTTTATTTTTAAGTTGATGTGCATTGTCAGTTTCCAAGAGTGACCTATGGAATGCAGTATCTTCCAACTTGACTGCGTGGAGAACAATTTTTTTCCCCCCAGAGCATCTTAGAGGACGAGGCTCCTACAGAACTCTGAGAAATGCTATGCTGAAAGTCCTTTCAGTTCTAACATTTTATGTCCACATGTGGTTAATTATAAATTATTGAAGGCAATGCCATCACTAAGGCTATACAGTTAAATGCCATAGTTTAGACAGACATGTTGTATCAAATTTTCACACACATTAAACAAAAGCAATCAAAGTCAAAATACATCAGTGCTTGAACTCTAGAGCTTATACATTAAGTGCTTTAAAGCCCAATTTGAGGGATGGAGATTCAAGAGTGAGGAGACATATTCATGCCTATAGTTGATTCATGTGGATGTATGGCAGAAACCAACACAGTATTGTAAAGCAATTATCCTTCAATTAAAAATAAATATTTTTTTAAAACCCAGTTTCAATCTAAATTTTAAGGCAATTTTAGATTCCATCAAGCTTATTTTCCTATTAGTTTTTGTTCCAAGAGCTGTTAAAGTATATCTCCTGATGGGCTATATAATTCATTCTATTTAAACTGTATCTTAATTCACTTATTAAAGAAAAAAGGCAGGAGGACAGGAGGTGGGGGAGGGAGAGAGACCAAGCCCTTGATAACTCAGTTAGGTAATCCTGCATCCTTAATTAGATGAGAAAAACCTTAACTTTATCCCCTATTTGACAGGAGCACAGAGATACATTCCAGATACTGCACCAAAAGAAAAAGAAAAGAAAGAAAAACCTTTAACAAACAGATGGTATAATTCTGTAACTAAAAACATTCTCTAATCATATTTAAATTACTAATATGCATTTCAAGGCTTATTAACAAAATATAGTATTGATCAAGACCTTCTAAGGCCAATTAACATCTCCGATGTATAGATGTAAGGACTTTGCAAATACTTATCTCTCTACTTAAGAAGCAAAAGGATTGCTCTTCTTCCCACATCCTACTCCCAGCCCCCTGGACTTGGAGTCCCAAGATTTCCAAGGAAATCTGAAGTTATCCCAAAGCCCTCAGGTTCCTCAGTTCAGTAAACTCGCTGAGAAGGGAACCTCCCCACCCTTCGCCAGCCTAAACTCCCTACTCCCACTCCTCTATTTACTGAGCGTTTCAAAAATACATTGACTTTTCTGCCAGATATTTTATAGTCACCTTGGTCTAAACCTAATCTTTGCAATTGTCTGGCAAAAAGACGAGAAAGAGGTTGTCACCCTGTATATTTACCATGTGAGGACACTCAGGCTGGCAAAGGAGAGGGAAAACTAGGACCCAGTCTCCCAGCGCCTCCCATGGGATTCCCACTCCACCACTGGGCTCCACACTAGGCTGCGGTCCCGAGTAAATAGCGGGATGCTTAGATGATGGCCTTGGTTAAGTTCCTTAACCTAAGTATAAAATGGGCATATTGTGGCAGACACTTTATAGAAAGAGGATTAAATTGGTTAGTACGTGCAAGAAACTAATCATGGATTTTAGAACATAATAAATGCTAATTAAAGTTTCTACTAATGATTAATTTCTTTATTCTTCCAAAATGTGTACTGAGCACTCACTCTGTACAAAGCAAGGGAGCTGTGGTCATTGCCCTCATGGATGCTATAGTTCTTTTATTATCATTATTATCATTTACATGAGCTCTTGGGCTTCCCAGGTGGCTAGTGGTAATGAATCTGCCTGTCAGTGCAGGAGACGAGGGTTTGATCCCTGGGTCAGGAAGATCCCATGGACAGAAGAGCCTGGAGGGCTACAGTTCATAGGATCTGTAACTGAGCACACACACACAAACATTGACATGATTTCTTGAGCTAATCCTCTAAAGCAATGTAATAGTGAACTTTTTCCTCTAGAGGGAGCTAGAGGAACTGCTTCACTCCACCTTTAAAGAATTTTTTTGTGTAGGTCAAGGACAAAAGAGAATCCTAATAGATATATAACTAGATCATTAATCACAGGATATAACTTTTGTGAGACTAGGTGTAGCCTTTATGGGTAGTATAAATAGAACTGAATTGGGAAAAAATTATATATTTTGGAATTCTTTTCTGCGTGAAACCGATTTTTAATTGTTCTTGTCTGGTCATGTATATCGTATGACAGACTCTTCCAAGGATTATCCCTATCTTTTAGCCTTTTCATACTGTTCATGGGGCTCTCGCAGCAAGAATACTGAAGTGGTTTGCCATTCCAAATCAACCCTGAATATTCATTGGAAGGATTGATGCTGAAGTTGAAACTCCAATACTTTTGACCACCTGATGTGAAAAGCTGACTCATCGGAAAAGACACTGATGCTGGGGAAGATTGAGAAAAAAAAGAAGAGGGTGACAGAGGATGAGATGGTTAGATCAAATCACTGACTCACTGGACATGAGTTTGAACAAACTCTGGGAGATAGTAAAGGACAGGGACGCCTGGCGTGCTGCCATCCATGGGGCTGCAGAGAGTCAGACACAACTTAGTGACCAAACAATAATCCCTATCTTTGGAGGCCCAGAAAGAATAAAGGTGGGCTTTGAAAAAAAAACAAAAAACAAAAAACCCCAAAGCAGGTATACAGCAGGATGCTTCGGCTTTCCACTAGTCTAGGTAACAAGGTTTATTATCCTGCTGGCTTGACCACGTTAACAAACCACATAGTGCATTTGGCTCTGATGTCTCACTAGGATTAAGGATGCATTTGCCTCAAGAGCGCATTTGCCTCACTTAACTCTTGGGATCCTCATAGGACTGAATGCAATGACGCCAGCATTTGTATACTGTTCACAGACCAGCTAATAATACAAAGGATACTTTTGTAACTTTTGTATAGACAGAAAACAGACCTGTGCTTGCCAAGGGGGAGGAGGTGGAGGAGGGACAGATTGGGAGTTTGGGATTAGCAGATGCAAACTAGTTTATAGGATGGATAAACAAAGTCCTACTGCATAGCACAGGGAACTGTGTTCAATATTCTGTGATAAGTCATAATAGAAAAGGATATGAAAAAGAAAGCATATATATAATATATATAACTGAGTCACTTTGCTGTACAGCAGAAATTAACACAGCATTGTAAATCAACCACACTGCAATTAAAAAAAAAAAAATCAGACCCATATAATGATCCTGTTTCTCTGAAATAATGCAAACAAGCACCAGAAAGATAAACTCATTTGCTTCAGGTCACAAATCATTTAATTAGTTTTGAACAAATATCAGCAGAATGGTTTGTAATAGTTTAATAGTTACATCATTTCAACAGGAACTCCAATTTTCAATAAACTCTTCATGTAATCAAAATAAGTGACTTGAGACAAATTAGGATAGGAAGTTACTCCAAAAGGAAAATCATTTTAGTAAAGATGATGGAAGGTATTTTTGTTGTGTTGCCTTTGTTTTGTTCTTTTTAAGACAACAGAAGGACCCTGAGTTCATAAATCAATCTGAATGAAAGAATTTTCTTTAGAAGCCTGGCTGACAAGGTTGCCAGGAAATCAAGATGTCATGCGTCTGAAGAAGTGAAGTCGCTCAGTAGTGTCTGACTCTTAGCGACCCCATGGACTGTAGCCTACCAGGTTCTTCCATCCATGTAAGTTTCCAGGCGAGAATACTGGAGTGGGTTGCCATTTCCTTCTCCTGGGGATCTTCCCAACCCAGGGATTGAACCTGGGTCTCCTGCACTGCAGGCAGATGCTTTACCATCTCAGCTACCAGGGTAGCTGTNCACTTTATAGAAAGAGGATTAAATTGGTTAGTACATGCAAGAAACTAATCATGGATTTTAGAACATAATAAATGCTAATTAAAGTTTCTACTAATGATTAATTTCTTTATTCTTCCAAAATGTGTATTGAGCACTCACTCTGTACAAAGCAAGGGAGCTGTGGTCATTGCCCTCATGGATGCTATAGTTCTTTTATTATCATTATTATCATTTACATGAGCTCTTGGGCTTCCCAGGTGGCTAGTGGTAATGAATCTGCCTGTCAGTGCAGGAGACGAGGGTTTGATCCCTGGGTCAGGAAGATCCCATGGACAGAAGAGCCTGGAGGGCTACAGTTCATAGGATCTGTAACTGAGCACACACACACAAACATTGACATGATTTCTTGAGCTAATCCTCTAAAGCAATGTAATAGTGAACTTTTTCCTCTAGAGGGAGCTCGAGGAACTGCTTCACTCCACCTTTAAAGAATTTTTTTGTGTAGGTCAAGGACAAAAGAGAATCCTAATAGATATATAACTAGATCATTAATCACAGGATATAACTTTTGTGAGACTAGGTGTAGCCTTTATGGGTAGTATAAATAGAACTGAATTGGGAAAAAATTATATATTTTGGAATTCTTTTCTGCGTGAAACCGATTTTTAATTGTTCTTGTCTGGTCATGTATATCGTATGACAGACTCTTCCAAGGATTATCCCTATCTTTTAGCCTTTTCATACTGTTCATGGGGCTCTCGCAGCAAGAATACTGAAGTGGTTTGCCATTCCAAATCAACCCTGAATATTCATTGGAAGGATTGATGCTGAAGTTGAAACTCCAATACTTTTGACCACCTGATGTGAAAAGCTGACTCATCGGAAAAGACACTGATGCTGGGGAAGATTGAGAAAAAAAAGAAGAGGGTGACAGAGGATGAGATGGTTAGATCAAATCACTGACTCACTGGACATGAGTTTGAGCAAACTCTGGGAGATAGTAAAGGACAGGGACGCCTGGCGTGCTGCCATCCATGGGGCTGCAGAGAGTCAGACACAACTTAGTGACCAAACAATAATCCCTATCTTTGGAGGCCCAGAAAGAATAAAGGTGGGCTTTGAAAAAAAAACAAAAAACAAAAAACCCCAAAGCAGGTATACAGCAGGATGCTTCGGCTTTCCACTAGTCTAGGTAACAAGGTTTATTATCCTGCTGGCTTGACCACGTTAACAAACCACATAGTGCATTTGGCTCTGATGTCTCACTAGGATTAAGGATGCATTTGCCTCAAGAGCGCATTTGCCTCACTTAACTCTTGGGATCCTCATAGGACTGAATGCAATGACGCCAGCATTTGTATACTGTTCACAGACCAGCTAATAATACAAAGGATACTTTTGTAACTTTTGTATAGACAGAAAACAGACCTGTGCTTGCCAAGGGGGAGGAGGTGGAGGAGGGACAGATTGGGAGTTTGGGATTAGCAGATGCAAACTAGTTTATAGGATGGATAAACAAAGTCCTACTGCATAGCACAGGGAACTGTGTTCAATATTCTGTGATAAGTCATAATAGAAAAGGATATGAAAAAGAAAGCATATATATAATATATATAACTGAGTCACTTTGCTGTACAGCAGAAATTAACACAGCATTGTAAATCAACCACACTGCAATTAAAAAAAAAAAAATCAGACCCATATAATGATCCTGTTTCTCTGAAATAATGCAAACAAGCACCAGAAAGATAAACTCATTTGCTTCAGGTCACAAATCATTTAATTAGTTTTGAACAAATATCAGCAGAATGGTTTGTAATAGTTTAATAGTTACATCATTTCAACAGGAACTCCAATTTTCAATAAACTCTTCATGTAATCAAAATAAGTGACTTGAGACAAATTAGGATAGGAAGTTACTCCAAAAGGAAAATCATTTTAGTAAAGATGATGGAAGGTATTTTTGTTGTGTTGCCTTTGTTTTGTTCTTTTTAAGACAACAGAAGGACCCTGAGTTCATAAATCAATCTGAATGAAAGAATTTTCTTTAGAAGCCTGGCTGACAAGGTTGCCAGGAAATCAAGATGTCATGCGTCTGAAGAAGTGAAGTCGCTCAGTAGTGTCTGACTCTTAGCGACCCCATGGACTGTAGCCTACCAGGTTCTTCCATCCATGTAAGTTTCCAGGCGAGAATACTGGAGTGGGTTGCCATTTCCTTCTCCTGGGGATCTTCCCAACCCAGGGATTGAACCTGGGTCTCCTGCACTGCAGGCAGATGCTTTACCATCTCAGCTACCAGGGTAGCTGTATCTGAAGAAAACCACTTCTAATTGTGCTAATGCTACAGAAGAGTGCAACTCAAAGAAATTATTTTTAATGCAAATTATTTAATATTTATGAAAATTGCTACAAAACACGCCTGCTTTTCATTTAGAACCAAGATCAAAACTGTTAACTCAATTTTATCCTCCATATGCATGTTCAGACTTAGAACATAAATACACCCCCCCAATACATACCAACACACACATACAGTACACACATGCGTGTCCTTGTGGACGTGCCCATATATGAATGGCGTTTCCACACAGAGCACTCATCTCACTCCCTTCCTGATCTGTGTTAGCCTTCTCCCTTCCCTTCTTTCACCTCGTCTCCTTTCAAAGATGGATCCACAGTGATTAAGGCGTGGTGGTGACACAGAAGCTTGATGGAGGCAGAAAACATGGTTGCAGTGGAGGAAAGGGAAAGTTGCAGAATGTTGGATAAAACAGATGAGAGATGAAAAGGGCTGTGCTCTAATAGCACTGGATTCCTTTATTACCCACTTCGACATGATTTTAAGCGACTTCGATCTTATCAAAATTTCCTTGTTATGAAACACTATCAGAAGCACATCAGTGAAGTTACTCAAGGTTGCCTCCATATTATAATTCTAAAACAAATGGAAGTGAAAACTGGACTTTTGTTCTTTTCTTTGATCCTAGTCGATCTGTAACTGGTATGATATCACTGGTACCATGCCTAGATTAATAATTCACAGATTCAGAGGATTTCTGCTTCAGGAAGGAACGTCGCCCAATGCTCTTGCTATAGCAACTAGAGGTAAAAAAAAAAAAGTGGATGAATTACCAAGAGCATACATCAAATAGGGCTTCCCCAAGGTCTCAGTGGGTAAAGAATCTACCTGCCAGTGCAGGAGATACAGGAAACACGGGTTCAATCCCTGGGCCAGGAAGATCCCCTGGAGGAGGAAAAATGGGCAACCCACTCTAGTGTTCTTGCCTGGAGAATTCCATGGACAGAGGAGCCTGGTGGGCTACAGTCCATGGGGTCGCAAAGAGTTGGACACAACTGAGCAACTAAGCACGCATGCTTGAAATAAAGCAGAGTAATGAGGTGTGATGGGAACTGGGTAAACAGGAGTTGCAAATCAAGGCAAGTCTTTTCAGGAGGAGGGGGTGGGGTTTTGGCCGATTCTGAATGAGGACTGAGGAAAATGAAACCAGCAGGATTCTGACAGTCTAATGGACTGAATAGAAACATGAGATATCCAAAAGGGGGCTAGGTTTTCCCCCAAAGGACTCATGCTGGATTCTGGCAGAACAGGCAGGAGGCTGGGAAATGAAATTCCCCATAACTGATGTTTCAAGAAACACAGTCCCTTTAGAAGGATGAGGTCTGCCTCAAACATATGAAGCAATTGGAACTCTCACATATTACTACCACACTGGCAACCCCTTTGACAGAATCTAGTAAACATATATATGTGATGACCCAGAAACTCTACTCCTGGCTAACTACCCAAAGATATGGACAAGGATGTTATTTGTGATATCCAAAACTGAAGGGAAACCCTAATGGAGTTGATAAGTAGAGATATAGTTATGTAATAGAATACAAAGCAAATTTTTTAAAAAATTACCACTATTTTCACCAACATGAGTGAATCTCAGACAAAATATTGAGGAAAAAACTCCCCCCAAACAAAAAAAGACTGCATACTGCATGATTCCATCTTTAATGAAGTTTAAAAATGAGCAAAACTAATCTTTAAGTATATAGGTCAAAATAGTGGTTAGTTTTATGGAGGTATCAATCAGCCAGGGGCATGAGGAAATGTGCTTATACCAATTTAATGGTACTTCTCTGGCTAAACACACACATAAAAATTCATCAAGCTGTACATTTATATAAAACCTCAATTTAAAAATTAGAGGAAAAAAAAACTCTACATGGAATAATTTAACTTTAGAACCAGAAAGAAGCTTAGTGATCATCTTAGCCAATTTTTATTTTACATTTAGGAAACCAAGTCTCAGGAAATTAAGAAACTTGTTGATACCACCCAGGTAATGTATTCACTTGTTCAGCAAGTAATTACTGGAAGCTTACTTTTTGCTGACACCGTATGAAGATACAGGTTATCAAGACAGACATGTCACCTGTTTTCATGAAGCCTACAGTTTAGCTGTAGAAACAGAAATTAAGCAAATAATCTAAAAAATAAACGTGTAAGGGCAGATTGTGATAAACGGTGTGAAGAACCAACATGAGGTGTCTGAGGGATCACACCTGGAGCACAAGCCCGCCTAGTGGACAGATTCCAGCTCCCTTGATTCCAACAACACTGCCTTTTCCCACCAACTTTGAACTTGTAAAAAACTAGGAAGAAACTCTAAATCTTCATGAATTTATTCTGGAGAATTTCTCCAGACTTCCAATTTCTCCAGACTTCCAAGGGCAACCTTTAATTATAAACCACAGGCAAAACAATAAATAAATGTAAAGGGGGAGTGACCCTCTCAAGAACTGCCAAAAAGGACTCCATTTTGTAAGGAAAGGGACTGTTCAAATGTGGGGACTTGATATTAGCTTCCTGTTACATCTCAGCTCTTTAGATTCAAGAGGTGGATGGCCTGGCAACAGTACCTCAGCCACTTTTCCCTCCCTCTCCTGTTTATATGACATTTATGTGGGCTCAATTGTTATAAATTAGCCAACTTGGAAAACAGGACCAAGATAAATCAATATCAAGACAGCCAAGATCTCCATAATAAAGTTAAAATACACACCACGTCTGATTTCTTCAGCAACTCACGGTCTGTGACTTCGGGGATTTGTTTCTAATGACGCCAGCTTCCGCTCCGGCAGATTATCTTTCCAAAAAAGCTGCTCAGCTTTGCCTGCAACAAACACGAGTCTCTAGTGAGTTGTTTTCTTTGATAAGAGACACCCATAGAACCACTGAACTTCTCAGATGGCTCAGCGGGCAAAGAATCTGCCGGCCAATGCAGGAGACGCGGGCTCAATCCCTGGGTCCGGAAGAGCCCCTTGAGGAGGAAATAGCAACCCGCTCCAGTATTCTTGCCCCGAGAATCCCATGGACAGAGGAGCCTGGCGGGCTACAGTCCATGGGGTCTCAAAGAGTTGGACATGACTGAGTGACTAACTGCACAGAACCACTATCTTAAGTTTGGGTTTCTGAGAAAAGTTCACTCTGAGAAGATCTGAATGAAGGTAGTTCATTTCGGAGCTTACCCAAGAAATCACCAGTAGGGAGAAGGCGGAGTGAGAGAGAGAGAGACGGAAGGGAGGGGCAGTGCACAGCTGAAATGAATCAGGCTGGTCATGCTAAGAGCCTCTGGATTGGTCCACCTAAGGGCAAGGAGGCTGGGGTGCTTATTACCATCCATTACCAGCCATCAGCGTTTGAAAGCCTCACCTGGGGACCTAGCTCCCTGGCGCCTCCAGCTAGCCTAGTGTGGGCTGAAGCACACAAGCGGAGGAAAACGGAAAATGCTAAGGGATTATGAGTGCCCACCAACAAGGCTGGCCACACGTGTAACAAGTAGTTGAGCATTAGTGCAGGAGTGAGCAGGAGGTTGGCTATTAAACACGAGTGTCAGGCGTGTAAAGAAAACGCTGGTTAAACGGTTGAGTAGAATTCAGTTGAGAGGATCTAAGGCACATTCTTGGCTTCCCAGGTGGCTCAGCGGTGAAGAGTCCACCTGCCAGTGCGGGAGACACAAGAGACACGGGTTTGATCCTTGGATTGGGAAGAGTCCCTGGAGAAGGAAAGGGCTGGAGAGTTCCATGAACAGAGAGGAGCCTGGCGGGCTATACAGTTCATGGGGTTGCAAAGAGTTGGATATGACAGCACGCACACAAGGCACATGTTTTACTTTAAGAACTGAAAAGCAGTATGTGAGTTCAGATGGCCAACAGGCAAAGGAAAAGATAGTCAACATCACTAATTATTAGAGAAATGCAAGTCAAAATGATGATGAGGTACCACCTCACTCTGGTCAGAATGGTCATCCTCAAAATGTCTACAAATAAATGCTGGAGAGGGTGTGGAGAAAACGGAACTCTCCTACACTGTTGGTGGGAATGTAAATTGGCTCGGCCACAGTAAGGGGGTTCCTTAAAAAACTAAAAATAGAACTACCATATGATCCTGCAATCCCACTATTGGGCATCTATCCAGAGGAAACTATAATTAGAAAAGATACATGCATCCCAATGTTCATAAGAGCACTATTTACATACAATAGCCAAAACACGGAAACAACTCCAACGCCCACGAACAGATGACTGGATAAAGATGCGGTGTGTTTATACAATGGACTATCACTCAGCATAAAAAAGAAGAAACAGTGTCATTTACAGCAACTCAGATGGACCCAGGGATTATCACACTAAGCGAAGTAAGCCAGGCAGACAGAAGAACATCATATGACCTATAGTGGAATCTAAAAAAGATGCAAACGAACGAACTTATCTACAAATTGGAAACGGACCCACAGACAGAAAACAAACTTACAGTTACCAAAGGGGAAAGGGGTGAGGTAGTGGCAAGTTAGGGGTTTGAGATTAACATATACACACTGCTGCTGCTGCTGCTACTAAGTCGCTTCAGTCGTGTCCTACTCTGTGCGACCACATAAACGGCAGCCCACCAGACTCCCCTGTCCCTGGGATTCTCCAGGCAAGAACACTGGAGTGGGTTGCCATTTCCTTCTCCAATGCATGAAAGTGAAAAGTGAAAGTGAAGTCGCTCAGTCGTGTCCGACCCTCAGTGACCCCATGCGCTGCAGCCTTCCAGGCTCCTCCGTCCATGGGATTTCCCCAGGCAATAGTAGTGGAGTGGGGTGCCATTGCCTTCTATACAAAATAGATAACCAACAAGGTCCTACTGTAGAGCACAGAGAAGTATATTCGATATCTTGTAATAACCTATAAGGGAAAGAATCTGAAAATAAAATACATATATATTCTGTAGTCCACCAGGCTCCTCTGTCCATGGAATTCTCTAGGCAAGAGTACTAGAGTGGGTAGCCATTCCCCTCTCAGGAGATCTTCCTGACTCAGGGATCAAACACAGATCTCCTGCATTGCAGGCAGATTCTTTACCATCTAAGCCACCAGGAAAGTATATATATTTTTGTATGTATATATATGTATTATTTATACATATATATATACTTCCCTAGTGGGAAGTATAGATATATTATAGATATATCTTATATATATATATAATAGTAGATATATATAATAGTAGATATATAATATATATTACAGTAGATATATATATTTTATAAAATATATATTATACTCTATAAAATATATATTTTACAACATATTTAATTATATAATTTATATTATATATTACATAATATATTAGATTTAATAGTAGTATATTTATAATATATAATTATAACTGAGTTAATTATTTATACATAATATATTAATTATATATATATATCTGAATCACTTTGCTGTGTATCTGAAGCTAACCAACATTGTAAATCAACTATTATACTTCAATAAGAAAAGAGAACAAGAAAATTTTTAAAATGAAAGCAGTATGTGAATAAACCTATCTCTTCTTCTGTTATTACTTAGAACTGTGGACTGTCTGTGATCCAAGTGTGAAAATCAGCAGAATTGCTTTTCCCAATTGGACAATGACTCCGGATCTTCAGAGCTGCAAGAGTTGCAAGAGTCTAGTGATCACTTTCAGTGGAAGCGTGAGTAAACAATGGTCATGCCTGGTATCTAGGGAATTTATATATGTAACTTCGTTGATTTTTAATTTCATGAAAGAAAAAGAAATTAAATGGAAGCTAAAGGAATCTTTACACTTTAAATAAACCTTTATCATAAGAAATTATTTTCTAATGCATTCCTTGAGGGTTAAGGAAAATTTTGAAATCAGTTAAGTGGCTGGAATCTTTGGGTTTTTTAAAAACTAAATCATTCAAGTTAAGATGAGATAAATTGTCTTTCTCTAACAGATGAAGTCATTAGCACAATGTCATGTCCTCAGCCCCATCTCCTGATTTTTATGTTACGTTTTTATTTTGTCAAGATAGAACAACTCACAATCTTTTCATTAGCCCAATTTTTGCAGTGACATCATGTTCACTTGATATTTAAGTGAAAGCACTGCTCCTCACTGGGCTTCCGCAGTGGCTCAGTGGTAAAGAATCCACCTGCAATGCAGAAGTCGCAGGTTCACTCCCTGGGTTGGGAAGATCCCCGGGAGGGGTGCACAGCAACCCACTCCAGTATTCGTGCCTAGAGAATACCATAGACAAAGCAGCCCAGCAGACTACTGCCCATATGGTCGCAGAGTCAAACATGACTGAAGTGACTTCAGTTCAGTTGCTTCCCAACAACCTCAGTTCAGTTGCTCAGTCGTGACCCCATGGACTGCAGCACACCAGGCCTTCTTGTCTATCACCAACTCCCAGAGCTTGCTCAAACTCCTGTCCATTGAGTCGGTGATGCCATCCAACCATCTCATTCTCTGTCATCCCCTTCTCCTCCTGCCTTCAATTTTTCCCAGAATCAGGGTCTTTTCTAATTAGTCAGTTCTTCGCATCAGGTGGCCAAAGAATTGGAGCTTCAGCTTCAGCATTAGTCCTTCCAATGAATATTCAAGACTGATTTCCTTTAGGATTGATCTTCTTGCAGTCCAAGGGGGACTCTCAAGAGTCTTCTCCAGCACCACAGTTCAAAAGCATCAGTTCTTCAGCACTCAGCTTTCTTTACGGTCAACAACCTAGATTCTTTATGTTTTTCGTTGGCTGAAGTTTCCGGCCAAGTGGGTTTTCAAAGAAGGGCTCTTGACCATTTTTTTATGATAGCCTTTGTCCTTGAGTGACATCTTGGCTGGGAATAACATCCTTGCTTCACACTTTCCATCCTTCAGAGCTTCTCCAGGGCCGCTCTCTCTTACCTTAGGACGTCACACGCTGCTCTGAAGGAGTGACATCACCAGCTCCAAGTTCTATCTCGGTAAAGGACTAGCTCTCAGCCTAGGATTTTCAGGAATTTTTCTTTGATTCTTGAAAATAGCGCTGTTGAGTGCATGTATCCATTTCCCTAGAAAATGATGAGATTTCTAAACGTGTTTTGTTTCCTTTCTGTCTCCCTGTTTTCATTTCTGTAAGACCAGGTTGTCATGTCTCTGAAAGGAGCCCTGTTTCCTGTTTCACCTATTTCTACCCTACACCGGAGCCAGAAGACATCACGACACTTCCTCATGCACCTTTCTCCACCTGTGGGTCAGGCTTCTGTGGCTTCTGAGGAGCAGAGGGGAAAGGAGTCGCTTCCCATGCCCTGTTGTCATTCTCTGTTTTGTTCCTTCCGGGGGCTCCTGTTTCTTTCCTTTGCTGCCACTTTTCCTGGGTGACGGCATTCTTTTCCTCCTGATGATGGTTTTTGCTGGCCCTTTACTATGTCTTACGTTTCTTATTCTGTAGGGCAGTTTGACTCGTCCATCTTAACGAGAGTGTCCCTGGAATTTATATTCTTAGGTTCCCCAGCTAATGCACATGCCCGCAAAGAACAGTGATGGATGTAGGTGTGCTGTTCAGTTGTGTCCAACTCTTCTGTGACCCTATGGATTATAGCCCACCAGTTTCCTTTGTTAATGAGATTCTCCAGAATACTGGAGTGGCGATTAGGCACGGGGCTTCCCAGGTGGCTTAATGGTAAATAATCCTCCTGCCAAAGCAGGAGACGTAGAAGACAGGGTTCAGTCCCTGGGTTGGGAATATCCCCTAGAGAAGGAAATAGCAACCCACTCTAGTATTCTTACCTGGGGAAAAAAAAAAAAAAAACAATCCGGAGTAGGTTGCCATTTCCTCTTCCAGGGAATCTTCCCAACAGAGAGATCAAACTCCATCTCCTGGGATTCCAGCATTGACAGTCGGATTCTTTACCACTGAGCCACCTGGGAAGCCCGATGTCTGTGTTCTTATGCCCAATAGTACTACTCACTTTTCATACTTACTCTCTCTGAGATTCAGTGTGACTTTCTCTGCAAAAGAATAAAATCTTCCTGGCTACAACTTGATTGTGAAGTTATGATGGCACACGTGAGCTAATGTGTACTCACATATTTCAGAAAACTTTCTCACACTCAAGAGAGCCAACAATATGAGTGTATTTTCTACTTTCTCTTTACATAAACTGAAGAATTACTCAAACTGGGGTATTTAGTTTTTACACCAGTTTGGGTCCTATAGCTGCTAAACTAGTTACCAGATTTTTCAGGGATTTCATTCTCTACTACTTTTTAGTTAGAATAGTTGTTACTGTGGATAAATGTAAAATTCCTTCCTTTTTTGTAATTTTTCATAGTAATTTTTTAGAGACCTTAAACCCTGAAAATAGTCAAAGTGGCGCAGTTTCAAAGATTATTTTTAAATGGCCGATTCATTTACTTGTAGCCAGAAACCATGCCATAAATGGAGACTAAAGCAGCTAAAGGAGAAAAAAGAGAAACAAAGATGAGGCAGTTAAGTGCAGTTAAGTTCTCTTTACGATACTGTTCATGGTGGGTGGGTGACTGCAGAGAAACAAAGCAGCAAAAAGAATTTCTCTCCAGTTCCACCCCAGGGACAGGCAAAGCCCAAGACAAAGAGATGAAAACAGAGAGTTGGGAGGTCCGTGTGCGTTTTACTATCTATTAAGCCAGGAAGGTAAAGGGCATGAAATACATGCTCCCACTAATTCCAGTATTCCTGCCTGGAAAATCCCATGGACAGAGGAGCCTGGCAGGCTGCAGTCCATGGGGTCACAGAGAGTCAGACATGCCTGAACATACATACACAACTAATTCCTAGGATCAAAAGCTTTGTGCCGGCTTGCGAACATAATCAGGGGGAAGGCCACCTCCAAATGAAGTTCTGTTGGCTCCTTTAAAACCTCATAACTTTATACTGAGACAGATGCAAGGAGGAGTTTATCAGATGCATTTATTTTTATGGCTGAGTTTTCTTGTGTGTTCAGTCACTCAGTTGTGTCCAGCTCTTTGCGACCCATGGACTGTAGTCCACCATGCTCCTCCGTCCATGGGACTCTCCAGGCAAGGATACTGGAGTGGTTGCCATTTCCTTAGGATTCTACTAATATCGCACCTACCTGTCGAGTGCAGCGACAGATAAACTTTCTTTTCGCCTTCCAAGAACATATCAGTATCTCTGTTCCTTGCTGTAGACTTTGCATCTCAGAAAGACTGTGAAAGACACCTGGCTTCCAAACCTACTTACCTTCACTTCCTGAGATCAAAAGGCCAGTTCTTAGCACACATAAGCTTTTCTGCTCACGACTCAGGAACCCGTATCCCACAGCTGTGTTCAGACAGGGTCAGTGACGGCCCATTAAGAAATGCTTTCAGGATCCCAGAATCTAGAGGTTTGGAAAACAGTCTTGGGATGCCTCATGGACCCATATGGAAGGAGCNCTCAGGAACCCGTATCCCACAGCTGTGTTCAGACAGGGTCAGTGACGGCCCATTAAGAAATGCTTTCAGGATCCCAGAATCTAGAGGTTTGGAAAACAGCCTTGGGATGCCTCATGGACCCATATGGAAGGAGCCAAACAGTAGTGTGAAGAAAACTTGGCTTAAAATGACATGTTTCAAAGCTAGGTATATTTTATTTATAAATAACATTTAGATACAGAGGTTAATCAGAGATTCTCCAAGATCCCCCAGAGTATTAGCACAGACACACCAGAGAGGAAAGAGAGCATGTTTATGGGTTTCTGCCATCTGGCAGCTAAACCCACGGCTGGTTCTATCCAGACATCTCAGTAGACAGAGGGCCGGATCACTTGCAAACTACAAGCAATGGATTTATTTTTTCAATCGTGGATACTCCTGACTCAGTTCCCTTAATACCTTCATTCCTATTATCTAGGTTGTACAATTATATTCCATCCATTATACAACTTCGACTTAAACTCATTCCTCAACTGTCGTTGAGTATTACAGAAAATTATGAATAAACCACATTTGAAGGTTCACCCCTCTGCTCCCTCCCTAATCATTCTCCTGTAAATTTATTCCATCACATTCCACGTGGTGTGAGAGTGTCTAACAGAGCTGATGAGACACTGTTCTCATTTGTTTCTCAACAGTCTCCATTCTGGAAAGTGTAAATTAGCGGGATTTTAGAAGTCTGTCAATATCAGTCACACTTCATTCGCTGGTACTTTGCTTTTTAAACAGCCATCAGATGTAGACACTGACACTCGGAAGCCCAGAAGTTTCTAACAAAGGTCAGACCCTTCGTCTGTTCTCGG
>SJYX01002262.1:0-34820 GCA_006410675.1 Oreotragus oreotragus
CGTGAAGATCTTTTTTGTACAGTTCTTCTGTGTATTCTTGCCACCTCTTCTTAATATCTTCTGCTTCTGTTGAAGTGAAGTGAAGTCGCTCAGTCGTGTCTGACTCTTTGCGACCCCACAGACTGGGGCCTACCAGGCTCCTCTGTCCATGGGATTTTCTAGGCAATAGTACTGGAGTAGATTCTGTCCTTTATTGAGCCCATCTAAATACTGTATTATTGACACTATCTAGCTATGCCTCATAAAACACTGTATGTTCTATATCTTACTTATAACAATGCTGACAAGCTCTGCCTGCTTGAAATCCTTTCACCCCTCGGCCTTAGGCTAGGGCAAAATTGTACTGCAGGTACCCCCCTTCCCGCCAGGGCCAAGGACCCTTCTGCCACTCTGTCTCCAATTCTAACTCTTTTATTTTTTGAAGTGCAGAAACTTCCTTTTGGCAACACTGATAGCATATCTGTAGACTAGTCCCTCATGCAAACCTTCTATTTCAGCTTTTTTATGCGTAAAACATGAATTTAAAATAACTGGTCTACATGACTGTTAGGAATAAATGATACACTTTATAGAAAGCACACAAGGCACGGGACACACTCAGCAAGGGCCAGTTTCTTTCTTAGAATGTCAGTCTCAACGACAGTGCAGGAACCATTTCCTGACTTGCATGGACTGTGTTGTACCTCTCTCCCTCACAAAGTTCTGTACATGGTAACCTTATATATTTGATTTTTAAAAGAAATACATGCTTTAAAGCTAGATACATGTGATTCATGAAGAAGACATCTTACCCCTCGCCAGTAAGAGCACAGCATGCCTGGATGTGCCACTGGTGATCTTTAATAGAAGTTAGTTTCAAAAACTGGGAGATTTCTGCCACAGTCATGCATCCTTTAACATCTTGTTTGTTAGCAAAAATCAGCAATCCAGCTTTCCTTAGGTCCTACAAAAGCAAACAAAANCCCTCGCCAGTAAGAGCACAGCATGCCTGGATGTGCCACTGGTGATCTTTAATAGAAGTTAGTTTCAAAAACTGGGAGATTTCTGCCACAGTCATGCATCCTTTAACATCTTGTTTGTTAGCAAAAATCAGCAATCCAGCTTTCCTTAGGTCCTACAAAAGCAAACAAAACTGTAAAGGTTAGTTCTTTTTTTTCAATACTTTCCAACTTCACAGATTACATATGATAATCTGTGTAACCTAAATTGTCTCAACTACTTTACATAAAAGCATCTCATAGCTCTTACGATGGAAAGTAAACATCAAACTGAACACATTTAATCAATCTATACTTGCATGTATTTACATCTTACAGTCCTAGATTACATTTTTATGGTCCTATGTGCTCTATTTAACAGTCACATCTTCCAATTTAATGCATGTCTAACCATTCCCCCAGGATTCCCAAGTGGCTCAATGGTAAAGAATCTACCTGCTAATGCAGGAGACATGTTTGATCCCCGGGTCAGGAAGATCCCCCGGAGAGGAAATGGTAATCTTCTTCAGTATTCTTGCCTGGGAATTCCCATGGACAGAGGAGCCTGATGGGTTAAGTCCATGGGGTTGTAAAGAGTCAAGATGTGACTTAACAACTAAACAATAACCACCTCATCCCTAATTACTCTTTAGCGTGGCACTCGAGAGCTTTTCAAAATTCTTGCCCAACCTATACTTTAGGTAGAGCTTCCTTTGGTAAACCTAAGGAGAGTTATAGACTTCTCCCTCGTGAAAATGTACGTATGTATATGTGCCCAAGATAGTTTTTGTACAATTTCAGGGTGTTCATAGATATCCGAAAGTCCATTCATGAATACTGGGCTAAGAAACTGTGGTGGATCCACTCAACTAGTGGACTGAACTCTCATAAAACTGCCTATATATTTTAAGAGATACAGAGAAAACTAAGGTTTTGGTGCTATGTCTGCAAGTGTTCCCAGCTCTGTTGAATGCCATCTTCTTTTCAGGGATCTCAGTGAGAATATTTTGGTTTCAATCATGTGTTTCTGTGTTTGAATAGAACACAGTAGATTTAAACACATTGTTCCACATTATTTTACTCTTGCTAGAAGAGAGTCTCGATGGCTTTTCATTCTTTCTGAAGTAAATTACTTGGTTAAAAGGAGTTCTGCTGTATGCTTTACATAAACAATGGAGACTGACTTAGTTACAGTGCCCTCTGCAGGATGGCACTACAGTACTACAGATAAGGACAGAGTTACCTGAATAACTTGGTCAGAAAAGGGATACTCTAGAATGAGGCTCCCAAACCTCTGGAAGCTAATGCCTGACGATCTGAGATGGAGTTGATATAGTAATAATAGAAATCAAAGTGCACAATAAATGTAATGTGCTTCAGTCATCAGGAAACCATCTCTTTCCCCTCCACAGGACTGTGGGAAAATCGTCTTCCACAAAATTAGTCCGTAGTGCTAAAAAGGTCAGGGACCACTGCTCTGAAAACATTAAGTTTTAAGAGTTCCTATTAATTGCTGTGTGACTCAGGGAGCTCAAACCCATGCTCCGTGACAACCTAGAAAGGTGGAATGAGGTGTGAGGTTCAAGAAGGAGGGAACATATGTATACCTATGGTTGATTCATGCTGATATATGGCAGAAACCAACACAGTATTATAAAGCAATTATCCTTCAAATAAAAATAAATTAAAAAAAAAATACTACCCCTCCCCCTGCTGCTGCTGCTGCTGAGTTCTAATTCAATTTGTTTCACCTGTAATTCAGATCACCTGCCTATTTATATAAGACAAACAGTTGAAGGGATGACCTATAACTAGTGCTCATACGCATTATCAAGTGTATGAATTTTTTTCTCTTATCCTAATTGGAAAATGGAACAGTTATCAATAGTTGATATATGGCTGAATCACTGAGTAGATGGACTTTCCATGGGATTTAACTCCTATCTTCCTATCGTTTAGGTTTCACTATCTCTTCTTGCCAGCGTGTGTTGCAATCTTTATATAGGTCATGCCAGGTAATGCTGGCATGTTCAAGGAACAAACTTTAGAAATATCTGACAACAGAAATATCTGGCACAAGTTAGGACACATAGTTTATGCTATTTATAAGTAACCTATATTCATCACTTTTAGTAACAAAATTATTTGGAGAGGCCCGTAGACTGAAAATTGGAAAACCTAAGAAACAGACCCAGGTACTGCAATGTCTAAAAAAAAAAAAAGAAAAAAACCCATATTGAATGTAATTTTTCTAGATATTAAAGGCTCAAATTTTATTTAAGGTTCTTGATTTTTTTTTTTAAGCTATGTTATCTACATTTAACTATTTTGGAAAAGAGGAAAATTAAGTCTTCCTTTACTTTTTCTTAAAATAACCTCACAACAAAGTATGCATTATGCTAATAGTAGAAAGGAGATACACTGGATTAAGGCTGTTAATAAGAGGCCAAAGTACAAGGTAAAGAGTGGTGATCTTTTGTACATCACCCACTTTAAACACTTTGAAAAAGTTCTGCTCCATACCACAGACTTCTGTTCTTAACAGTCTAAAAATAGTTTTTAGTTTAGTCAAGGAAATGAATAGTAGCACACACAGACATATTTACTTATTGGCATTGTTTATGTGCCATATATAGTTGTCAATTTATTTCTCAAACTCCATTTGTAAAGATAATTACTAGAAGTTGAGTCATTCTGAATAAAATTAATCTATTCTTTCGCCTTTGGAATTTTAAAAAAAATTCATGAGTTTCAACGTATTTGTGCAAGATGAAGCTTTCAGAAATGTATTTAAATGTGTATTTCGTAACACACAGAATCATTACTGGTGATGATAAGAAGACTGCTGTTTATTGTGGTATGCATGAAGCACTTGACTAACCCATGCTGAAATTTGTTTTTCATTCACAAATTCTCATCCTTGAGCTGGAAGCTCCTCCCCAGAACTCTGCCTATTGGCTCTTCCTGACCCTATTAAGTAACTTAACTCTAGTTCCCAACTTCACCTGTAATTTCTTTCTTTTCTGTTAATCTCATCCCCTCTTTCACTTTCCAGCTAGGCTCTATTTCTGACTTTTACTATTTTTCCTAGTGAAGAGCCTGAATGATGTGAATGCTTAAATTAAAAAGCTCATCAAGTCACATAAACCACTGGGCCTCAGTGTGCTAATCCATAAAAGACGAGGTTAATTGATCTATGCAAGTTAACGACTCAACTCATAAAATCCAACAACTGTTAGAGCCCTACTCTCTGGACTTTTTATAATACTGATGTCCTACGTATTGGCCCATTACAGTAAGAATCAAATAGGGAGGCTACCTGTTAACAGAGTAAAAAATATCGTCAAGAGACAAATACATTTTGCGTCTTATTGTTCTTTTTCTAAAGTTTTGGTAAAACAACAATAGAATAACTCTGGTAAAAACTGATGAATGATGCATTGTTGTAAAATGCAAAGGGAAAATTTTAAAAATCCTTAGCCCGTGCCTCTTTTATTGTTTACTCTTTCTCAAACTAGAATTGAAAATTGTTAAATACATTTACAAAGGCAAGATGAATTAAAAAAAAAAAATTCCAAAGGATTTAACAGCTGCTAGAAGCAGTTCAAAATGGCATCTTGGTGGGTATGACCACCACAAGCAAAACAGGAACTTCAATTTATATAACTACTCCACCAAGTTTCCTTACATGTGAAACATACCAAAATTCTTAATGAAAATCACAAAAGGCAAACATTGAATCAATATTAAAACTAATAAAGACGTCATTACAAAGATATTCCAGTTTCCTTAAGCTTTATTAAAGTGAGTGAAGTCGCTCAGTCGTGTCCGACTCTTTGCGACCCTGTGGACTGTAGCCCACCAAGCTCCTCTGTCCATGGGATTCTCCAGGCAAGAGTACTGGAGTGGGTTGCCATTTCCTTCTCCAGGGGATCTTCCCGACCCAGGGATTGAACCCCAGTCTCCCACACTGCAGGCAGACTCTTTAACCTCTGAGCTTAAAATTCCACCCAAATAAAAATTATACAACACATTTAAGTATTTACTATTCTATTACCACCTTCAAGTTGAGAAAGTAACATCTGTGATAAAAGGCAAGCGAAAATAATCAGATGCTACTACAGTTGGCTTTCCTTATCCATGGGTTCTGCAGTCACAGATTCAGTGAACCTCAAGCTGAAGATACTCAGGGAAAAAAAATTCCAGAGAGTTCAAAAAGCAAAACTTGGAAAGAAAAAAAAAACAAACAAACTTGGATTTGCTGCATATTTTCATAGCATTTACACTGTACTAGATATTATAAGCAATCTACAGATGACTTAAAGTATACAGGAGGATGTGCATAAGTTATATGCAAATACTGTACCATTTTATACAAGGAACTTGAACATCTTTGGATTTTGGTACCTACGGGCATCCTAGAACCAAAACTCTGCTAACACACAGGTACAGTTACTATTATCATTACTGACTATATTATTCAGTCCATTTAATTCTCAAATTATGTTAACAGTTATATTTCTCAAGGACTAAGAAAATGTGGCTAGTTATACAGCTTTATTCAGTTGAGGGAAAAATATCAGAGACTAAAGGGCAACAAATTTAAGTATTAGTCAGACAACTGAGTTATAATCAGAACTTGCTGTGTGTCTTAGAAATAAGACGCTGTAAAGTCTTAATGATAATCCTCTGTATGATTAATCTATTTAAAATGAAAAATGAAAGTCATTTTAGATCTTTTTGTCCAGGAAAACTTCTAAACCAAATTTATCCAAGATAAATGGAGTTAAAAATCTACAACTGACTCCACAATCTTTCTACTGCTTCCAGATACACTTCCAGATTGGAAAGTGTCAAAATTACAAACTCAGCAGATAAATAATTTTTTCCAAAAATCTGAAATAGCATCCCCATGAGAAAATAGAAAGTAAAAATGTGATAGAAATATCCCCCCAACACACATCTAATGCCAGAATCCTACTTACCTCATGGGCTAACATTTTATAGAGTTCTTCTCTAGTTACAGAAATCCTTTCTCTGTCTGTACTGTCCACAACAACTATTACAAACTAAAATAATTACAAAAAAAGTCATTAGTGATTACATAATTTCCTATCTGTAAAATTTATCAAGTCTTTATTTGATTTACAGTCTAACAACTATCANTATAGAGTTCTTCTCTAGTTACAGAAATCCTTTCTCTGTCTGTACTGTCCACAACAACTATTACAAACTAAAATAATTACAAAAAAAGTCATTAGTGATTACATAATTTCCTATCTGTAAAATTTATCAAGTCTTTATTTGATTTACAGTCTAACAACTATCAAGAAATTAGAACCTTATGGTACAGCATTATTGAAAACCAGAGATATCCACTATACATTGTGAAGCCTAAAGGTCTAATCTTTAATTCAAACATATTTACTAATTTTTAAGAAAAAATAAAAGACAATATGATGTCATCATTTTATTAGAATATTCTGCTAATAAACTAAGCAAAATATAACATTTGTTTTCTAAATTAGTATCTTAATTCTAGAATATCTTAATTAATATCTAATATCTTAATTCTATTTGCACTCGAAGTCCATAAGACAAAAATATATTATGGCTCAAAATTTAAGTTACTTCTAGACAGATATTATTTATTAATGTCAATTTAAAAATCTAAAAGAGCAGGTGTATGAAAATAAAGTAATATGAGAGTTAATTTTCAAAAAAAAACCAACAAATTTAAAAGAATAAATCTGTCTCTAAAACCAAGCCCTCTTCCTTATATAAGTGGTCCCTGCTACTGCAAGCACAACTCTTTCCTGAACTGATGATGAGACCAGCATCAGAAGATGCAAAGACTCATAAAGGAGCTGTGCAGGACAGAGCTACAGTGGCCCCTCCTCCAACTCCATGAGCACCAAAAGGCACCAGGCAAACAGGAGGAGGCAGAGTCACGTCATGATGGCACTGGTTATGTCCAAGTTAATTTTGACTGCCTATTATTAGTATGCACTATATATTATTTAGAACTAGCTTTTCATTCCAAACAAACCACTTAATTTTCAGAATCTTTTCTATTCTTCAGATTTCATCAACCACAATGCAGATGGATAAGAGAACTGCTACCTGACCTCTTCTCTCATTGAGACTTTACTGATATGTGGTTATATTGCTCTAAGACATGTGCCTACTCTTAACCTTTTAACAAAGCTATTGATTTTCAAGAAGTTGGCATGAATTCATAATACATGCAGCATTTTATATGGGAATACTAATCATATAAATACTCCTCTTTCTCCAAAAGACATGATCAAACTCTTAACAGAATGTTAGGGAATCAGGTCATTAGAGACATTCAATAGTGCCTCAGTGACATCATATTCATCCACATATACAGTTGGAGATTTATTAACTTATAACCAGCACTACAAAAACAAATGTCACAGCCTTCAATCTTATAAGGTCTACACAGTGAAGCTCTCAAATGTCAAAAATTTCCTCTTGGCAAATAATATGTAAATAAAACATATGACTATATCTAAACTGTTTTATAATAAAAAGAGTTCTTTAATGTGCAGTTGCATTGCATAAAAGAAAATAAACAGTAAAACTTTGAACAAGGATTCAAACCACCAGAGTCCTCTCATTTAACTCGGATTTCCTCTATACAGACACAAGTAAATAGTACGAGAGAAATGAAGTTGCAAACTGAAATGGAGTTCTTTAGAAAAAAATTATTTAAGACAAGCTCTGAAATCAGTATAAAATCAGACTAATCAATCACCAATTCTTCTTACAGAGGTTCAGTGAGAATGGATATACAGAACAATGACCCTGAAAGAGGGAATTAAAGATTCCATTATGTTTAAAGTCTACTTACATTAATATTAATATACTGTGATATTTCAAAAAAGATAACTTTAAGAGTTCATATATAGAAAGAGTTTCCCAAGTATTATATTCACAAAAGGCGTATATTAAGAAACATACCTCCGTGTTAGTATAATAAGTGTTCCAGGAAGAACGAAGAGATTCTTGGCCACCAATATCCCACATTAGAAAACGTGTATTATTAATCACTATCTCTTCTACATTACTTCCTATTGTTGGGGACGTATGCACAACTTCATTCATAGAACTGGGGGAAAAGTTCAAATATATCACAATTAGCAAAGAAACTAGATTGTTTGAATATTTTTCAACTAAGGGATAAATCAGCATAACCTCCTTTTATATTTTATACCCAAATATCCCCTTTCCACTAGGTTTATTAAGAGTGAACAAAAGGTTCACTACTGTATATACAGCACAGGGAACTCTAGTTGGTGCTCTGTGGTGACCTAAATGGGAAAGAAATCCAAAAAGAGGAGATATGTATTTATGTATGAGTGATTCACTTTGCTGAGGAGCAGAAACTGACATACCAGTGAAAAGCAACCATACTCCAAATAAAAAAATAATAATAAATAAAAACAGGATACTACATATTATACATATATTACACACACGTGTAGGACTTCCCAGGTGGTTTAGTGGTAAAGAATCTGCCTGCCAAGGCAGGAGACGCAGGCTTGATCCCCGAGTTGGGAAGATTCTCTGGAGAAGAATTCTCCACAACTCTCGCCTGAGAAATGCCATGAACAGAGGAGCCTGGAGGAATACTGTCCACCGGGTCACAAAAGAGCTGGACATGACTTAGCGACTAAACAATAACAACACAAATAAATGACACTCAGAAGAATACTAACAAATACACATACTGGACTCTCTGTGTCGAAAAACTATATTCCTGGAATCACAGATATGAACCACCCCTCATTTTAAGATGCGCTCTTTGGTAAAATTTGAAATACATCACTATCACGTGTTGGATAAAAACAATAAAGCTCTTTGAAACTTCAAAAAAAAAAAAAGAGTGAATGAAGAGTTCAAACAGGGGTAGAACTAGGTAGTGGACTAGCTGGAACACTCAGTAGTTTCTTTCCAAGAAACGACAGAAACAAATATGTGTCTGCTCTCTACAAGCAAACAACTGAAGCTCGCGCTCAGCGTCTCAAGTCCTAGCTCTCTAGAAGCAGTTGCTTAAATTGGGCTCCTGGTTCACGGACAACCAGCCTTCTTACAGAGTAAGGTGGATTCAATACAATTTTTCACTGCTTTCGTTAATTAAGTATCACTCAGGCAGAAAAAGTAACTATAAACAAAAAGATACAATAATTTAGGTAATTAGTACTTACAATTGGTAAAGGATAGTAGTTTTTCCTGCATTATCCAGCCCAACAATGATAACTTTGTGCTCTGGGGGGAAAAAACAAACAAACAGTGATTTATTAATTAAAAATTTTCCCATTTCATCTACTCTTTACAGCCATAGTATAACTCAGAATATGGCATTTTATTCCTTCTTGTAACTCAAAAGAACATCACAGCAAGAGGAGAATTATGCTATTGGTCTAACCCCTCATTCTACATTGAGAAGTTTCACCTGTCTAGGAAGCTAGAAGTACTCCATTCTTTCCACTCCTGGGAAGCCGACTCTCAGTCAACTATCCCAAATGCAAGCACAACAATTTATGTAAGACTTAACGTGTTAATGTTTCACACTGGACTAAGTTACTTAAGCTCTAAATGTGAATTTAAGGCATTAATGGGGTATGTACAGGTGAGATGGGTGAATGGCAGGGAGAAAAAGGGCAGCCTTTTAAAGCTGCTGCCAGGCATCTCTAAGCATCTGAGCACATGTGAACCACAGGGTCCTTCTAACCAACTTTAGGACCTATGGCTATGGTGGCAGCGACTCCCTGCCCCCTTGCCTTCTACAGCATCACTTTTTCCAACTTTTTCTTCCTCTCTTGATTTATTTTTTCCACCAACTCCTTTTCCTTGGGTCCTCCTTCAAACACTCATGCTGTCTTCTTGCATTCTTTTCACATTTTAGCAAGGTATCTTGGGGCCCATCTATTGCCATCCAGTCTAAAAACAACTCTCAGAGACAGCAATGCATGGAGGAAGCTAATCTCCAAAGATGGTCTCTGGATATTCACGCCCCCTTAAATCCTGGCTGGTCCTATGACTTGCTTTTAACCAACAAAATGCAGAAGTGACTGTGTGACTTCCACACCTGGATCATCTCACACCTTGCAGTTGCTGCCCAGCTCTCGGACAACTCCCCCTGGAGTAAGCCAGATACCAGGTAACAAGTCCAACTACCCCAAGATTGCTGTGCACATGTGAGGAAGCCCGGAAGGTGGACAGTCGCCCTCAGCTGTTCTAACCATTCCAGCTGAGGTGCCAGACACACAAAGAAGCCCCCCTGGATATGCAGCCAGGTGGAGCCAGAGATGACTCCAGTTCTAGCTGCCATTCAACTGTAATCAGATGAGCCCCAAGCCAGAACTTCCTAGCTGAGCTTAGTGAGCTCACAGGGCCATGAGAGACAATAATAAATAATTCCTTTAAGTCATCAAATTTAGAAGAACTGGCTTGTTACACAGCAACAGGTAACAGAAGCAAGTTGGGAAAACACACGTGGCTGTATGACGCTGAGCAAGCGACTATTCCTCTAGCCCTAAGCTTCCTCCCTGTAAAGCAGGGAGGGACAACGCTATCTTTCAGGGGGTTATATAAGACAGCACCTGGGCAGAGCCCACTACCAAGAAAGACAGCTCCTTATCCACGTTCCCGTATCTTTCCCAAGCTCCAGTCTTAGTGGATAGAGGCAGTGCCCCTCAACACATCCCCAAACCCAATCTTCAAACCTTTTCCTGATTCTATCTTACTTTATTTGCTTACTGGTATTACCATGACTTCAGATGCCTCTGGACTCCCTCAACCTCAACATCTAATTTGTCACTAAGTTCTATTCTCCCTCAAAAATATATTCTGGACCGACTTCCTCCCCCCACTGTCCTAGCTGCAGTCCTCCTCATCTCTTACTGTACTTACCTGGACTATCTCCAACCCACCTTCCTGTTGTTTCTTGAGTAATTTTTCTACACTATAAAGCTGATAATGCCACACTCTTGTTTTAATGATGGCTCTCCACTTTGACAGGAAAACAAAGTACAAGTTCTAAGCCTTGTATACAAAGCCAGTCCCAAATGAGTATGCTTCAGCTTTATCCCTCATCGTGACCACCAGGCATCTAAGCTGGAGTTCAAGGTGTTCTTCCTACACAAGCTGACACCTACATCCACAGCAAACACTTCTCTACCTCTACTCATGGTGTTTGCCTATGCTGGAATTATCATCTCCAATTCTCCATTTCAAGAATTCCTACTAATCTTTAAGGTATAGCTTCCCAAGAAAAATAACTTCCTCCTGCTCTTCTGCCACACCTCTAACAGAGCACTTATAATGATTTACACGAACACTAATCATCTCAGTTTGAGGCAACCTTCAAGAGTACTTCCTAGTAACTGCAACTTTTCTGGTATAATAAATGCTGAATTAATATTCATTCTATAAATAAGAAATGTTAAGGATAAAGGAGCTCTTCAAGAGAAAGCTTTTGCAGTCAGGTGGTAGATGTTTTCCAAACACAACATTTACCATTAATAGGAATTCCTAATGTGATATAGGTACTTCCTGTTACACAAAAATATGAAGATCAAGTAAACAGAAAAAAAAAAAGTGTTTTAAATAATGTACTTTAGCAGGCCAGTGCTTTCTTTTTTAGGCTGCACAGCATGTGGGATCTTTGTTCACCAATCAGGGAACTTGCACCCCCTGCNAAGCATCTGAGCACATGTGAACCACAGGGTCCTTCTAACCAACTTTAGGACCTATGGCTATGGTGGCAGCGACTCCCTGCCCCCTTGCCTTCTACAGCATCACTTTTTCCAACTTTTTCTTCCTCTCTTGATTTATTTTTTCCACCAACTCCTTTTCCTTGGGTCCTCCTTCAAACACTCATGCTGTCTTCTTGCATTCTTTTCACATTTTAGCAAGGTATCTTGGGGCCCATCTATTGCCATCCAGTCTAAAAACAACTCTCAGAGACAGCAATGCATGGAGGAAGCTAATCTCCAAAGATGGTCTCTGGATATTCACGCCCCCTTAAATCCTGGCTGGTCCTATGACTTGCTTTTAACCAACAAAATGCAGAAGTGACTGTGTGACTTCCACACCTGGATCATCTCACACCTTGCAGTTGCTGCCCAGCTCTCGGACAACTCCCCCTGGAGTAAGCCAGATACCAGGTAACAAGTCCAACTACCCCAAGATTGCTGTGCACATGTGAGGAAGCCCGGAAGGTGGACAGTCGCCCTCAGCTGTTCTAACCATTCCAGCTGAGGTGCCAGACACACAAAGAAGCCCCCCTGGATATGCAGCCAGGTGGAGCCAGAGATGACTCCAGTTCTAGCTGCCATTCAACTGTAATCAGATGAGCCCCAAGCCAGAACTTCCTAGCTGAGCTTAGTGAGCTCACAGGGCCATGAGAGACAATAATAAATAATTCCTTTAAGTCATCAAATTTAGAAGAACTGGCTTGTTACACAGCAACAGGTAACAGAAGCAAGTTGGGAAAACACACGTGGCTGTATGACGCTGAGCAAGCGACTATTCCTCTAGCCCTAAGCTTCCTCCCTGTAAAGCAGGGAGGGACAACGCTATCTTTCAGGGGGTTATATAAGACAGCACCTGGGCAGAGCCCACTACCAAGAAAGACAGCTCCTTATCCACGTTCCCGTATCTTTCCCAAGCTCCAGTCTTAGTGGATAGAGGCAGTGCCCCTCAACACATCCCCAAACCCAATCTTCAAACCTTTTCCTGATTCTATCTTACTTTATTTGCTTACTGGTATTACCATGACTTCAGATGCCTCTGGACTCCCTCAACCTCAACATCTAATTTGTCACTAAGTTCTATTCTCCCTCAAAAATATATTCTGGACCGACTTCCTCCCCCCACTGTCCTAGCTGCAGTCCTCCTCATCTCTTACTGTACTTACCTGGACTATCTCCAACCCACCTTCCTGTTGTTTCTTGAGTAATTTTTCTACACTATAAAGCTGATAATGCCACACTCTTGTTTTAATGATGGCTCTCCACTTTGACAGGAAAACAAAGTACAAGTTCTAAGCCTTGTATACAAAGCCAGTCCCAAATGAGTATGCTTCAGCTTTATCCCTCATCGTGACCACCAGGCATCTAAGCTGGAGTTCAAGGTGTTCTTCCTACACAAGCTGACACCTACATCCACAGCAAACACTTCTCTACCTCTACTCATGGTGTTTGCCTATGCTGGAATTATCATCTCCAATTCTCCATTTCAAGAATTCCTACTAATCTTTAAGGTATAGCTTCCCAAGAAAAATAACTTCCTCCTGCTCTTCTGCCACACCTCTAACAGAGCACTTATAATGATTTACACGAACACTAATCATCTCAGTTTGAGGCAACCTTCAAGAGTACTTCCTAGTAACTGCAACTTTTCTGGTATAATAAATGCTGAATTAATATTCATTCTATAAATAAGAAATGTTAAGGATAAAGGAGCTCTTCAAGAGAAAGCTTTTGCAGTCAGGTGGTAGATGTTTTCCAAACACAACATTTACCATTAATAGGAATTCCTAATGTGATATAGGTACTTCCTGTTACACAAAAATATGAAGATCAAGTAAACAGAAAAAAAAAAATGTTTTAAATAATGTACTTTAGCAGGCCAGTGCTTTCTTTTTTAGGCTGCACAGCATGTGGGATCTTTGTTCACCAATCAGGGAACTTGCACCCCCTGCAGTGGAAGCGCAGTCTTAACCACCAGGGGAGTCCCAGAAAGTTTTAATGAAATCAATTTTGTCCAGTCACTCGTATCTTTGAGGCGCAGGCAGCTTAAAACCACTAGCATCCTAAAGTGGCGAGACCATGCTCCCCCAAAACAAGTCCTTAAAAGTCATTTTTAAAATGCAGGGCCCAGGCTATTTCATCTTTAGAGATGACTAGGGTCACAAAGAGTCAGACGCGACCAAGCGGCTGGACTGAACTGAACTGAGGGTGAAGGAACGGAGAAAAGGAGAACTCCTGGCAAGTGCAGTTTCTTCCTAAGGAAAAGTACAGGGTGACTGGATTAAAATCAGAACCACGGGCTTCCTCAAAGAGTGTTAAAAAGGCAGTGACAAATCCATCTTCACAGGAAGGTCACACCTGAACAGGGACAGATTACTAAGTCCTTGGAGCAGGGGACCTTTATACCTGGGAAGTTTTTAAACAGCATGGCAATTTTGCCTGACTCTATTTTTCTAGGTCCTCAAATTGAGCACTTCCCCTTTGATGACAGATATCTTTTTCAGTTCTAGTAATACTAACAATTATAAAAACATTTTAATATAAGCAGAATTCACATTGGGCTATTCTCTGACCTCTGACTTAGGTGAGTTTTTAGTTTCCCACTTGAATAGAATACCAGTTTTTAATAATGTAATTCATAAAACATCAGCTTATTTTTAAGTTTCAGGAATGTTATTTTGTTAACCTCTTTGTATTAGCTGCAGCACTAAATTTAGACAGACTTGCCAGTACTCAGGAAGAAAATACAATTACCCTGACCAATGAGAGAAATGGTAGTCTAAAAATAGTACAAAATTAATAGGGGCAAAACCAATACAAATTTAGGCAAGGATCTATACATAACTACACAGTAACTAAAAAATGTGTGTGTGTTTATGAATCTTACACAGAGAGATCACAAATACAACAGCACTATCTCTGGCAAGGTCCTTAGTCCCTAAAGGTGGTTAAACACTTACTCTAACCATGCTGCCATTTTTCAAAATATTTTGCAATTTTCTCTTGCAATTGCTTTCAGAGCCTGAGACACACTGTTTTGAACACTCCCATGGTCGCTGTTTAACCCCTAAAGATGAATCTGATTTTAAAAGGGGAGGGGAGTCACGTGGTATCATCTCAGTCATAAGGTAAAAAGCAGTTAAGATGAGTGTTACTTTTCATTATTAAATGAGGTGTAATCCCTAAATGATGATTTTAAAATATGCCTCTAATTTAAAATATGCCTCTAAAAGAAATTCTAAAAGTAGTTTCAAAAGGGTTTTGAAAAAGTAACAGTAGGACTTATCAGTAGGAAACTATCTCGCCTCCTAGGGTAGCTGCTTTTAGGGGCAAACCCTACCTGGTTTTGTTTTCAAAGTGGTCTCCTTAATTTAGCCATGCCCCATAGGACTTTTTTTTTTTTTTAAGTTTACTTTACAGTACTCTACTGGTTTTGGCATACATTGACATGAATCCACCATGGGTGTACACGAACTCCCAAACATGAACCCCCCTCCCTCCTCCCACCCCCCATCATCCCTCAGGACTTATTTCTTGATTTCAAACACATTTGCTACCATTTCTGTGAGGAAAGACTAACTAGGCAAAAAAAGAAAACACTAAAAAAGGATCTGTGTCATACCTGACCACAAGATGAGCTTGATAAAGTCAAACTACTGTGAACCGACCGTTGTGAACTACCACACATACACCAAGATGCAGCAGATGGCACAAGAAGTTCACAGTGGGATTTCATCTTCTCCTGACACAAGTGGAAGATAGGATGGGGTGGGCAGTTTCAAGATGCAATGTCTTTTACAAGCCACTGAATGAATGAACTAGAGAATCAATAAGATGAAATTAGGTCGCACAACTTGGTGGATAAATATGTGAAGTCTTGCTAAGTCTTTCTTCACTAGTGCCTAGAAATAAAAGCAGCACACTAGGGAGAGAAGGCATACTTGATGATATAGGGCAAGAATTCATGCCTGGTGTGGTAGAAAATAAACAGGAGAAAAGAGTGTCAGAGATATTCAGAGACGAAGTAAAGAAGCAGCTCAAACCACTCACCATACTGGAAGCAACCTCCCTCTTCTAACTGATTTTACAAACTCAGTGAATAACCATCACCTACAAAACGACTGAACTGAACAAAAGCATAAATATGCAAATATTCCCCCAAACTCTTAAGACATAAAGCAGATTTCCAATGTCAATCAAGGAAATACAAGCTAACATATTTGAATACATGAAGATTTTTTAGTAGCTAAAATATTTTAAAAAGAAAGGATCTCTCGTGTCAAACACGCGCTGCTGCCGCTAAGTCGCTTCAGTCGTGTCCGACTCTGTGTGACCCCACAGACGGCAGCCCACCAGGTTCCCCCGTCCCTGGGATTCTCCAGGCAAGAGTACTGGAGTGGGGTGCCATTGCCTTCTCCGTCAAACACGTGCAGAATCCAGAAAACCTCTGGAGAGCCCCATGTTCTGTGGCTCAGTCTTGAGATCAGGACAGTCCAATGAGGCCACGAGCCAGAGGCCCTTCACCTCATCATCCCTAACACCCACAAGCCACATTCAATACCAATTTATATCTACTTCCTCCCAAGACTTGTTTTTTCTCTATTTGAATTTCTGTGTTTTTACAGTAAAGCACCATGGCTATTTTCAATAGCTTCCCAATTCTGAGGTATAGCATGTGGGTCACAGTGAGAACTATAAGATTAAGACATCATTGTGCAATGGGCTCAAAGATAAAGGTGCCAAGGTCAAAGGTGAAGAGTTGGTTTATCCCCAACTATAGGGTTAGATTATTCACACTTTCTAATAATCAGCCTTCTCTGAATAGCCTTAGATTCTTTCACCACTGCAACCTGTTTCTCTCACTACCAGGATAGAAGAGCCTTCTATGAAAAACACATATTCCAGCTAAAGTGTTACAATGCACTTCAAAACAATTACTACATAGAACCTAAAATACAATGTGTATACAAGAGACAGTTATTATGTGAAAATGTTAACAAAACTTTTGGCTGTTTCAATGCTTTGATGCATGTGATTTATGACAAGTTTACTACTTAGTATTTTTCTTTTAGAGTATCTATGCCACAGCATTCTTGCAGTTTTTCAGATAAGCCTAAACAACTGTACACTTGTCAGAGTACCTGGATGGAATTTTGCATTACCACCTGGGCTTTAGTCTCCCAATCAATACTTGACTCTTTTGTCAAAAAGCTTGTTTCCCTTCTTTATTTCCTTCTGATATACTCAGGCAGCCTACCAGTTCTATTTATTAACAGGTTCTAAAAGTCAGTATGTATCCTGCCAACTACCAGTTAGTAAATTAAGCAAAGAAAAAAAAGTCATCGTTATCTTGGAGAACTTCTATCTCTGTTAATCATACCAAAGCTAGAAAACACAAATACTAAGGCAGATAAACTGAGTCACCCTGATTCTTCATTCTCACCTCATATCCAAACTAAGGCCCATGGATTGTCTCACAAGGAACAAAAAATTCCATTTCTGTCAGGTATACTATAGTTTTCACAGGTCTTAACACAGAGTCTAAAGTAAATCATGTACTTAATGAAGTATGAATGAATAAATAAATCAAAATTGGAAGACATAAAGGTTAGAAGGGAGATAACCGATAAAGTCCCTCATACTAAAAATTCAATTTGCAAAATCTAAAATCATCATCAATTAAAAAAACAAAGTTTGAAAATAAACTTGCAACTTACAGCAATGATAGTGAAGTTTCGGCTGGGGGGGTGGGGAACAAAAAACTTTGCTGAATGAAAAGCAACAATTATACATGACAAAAGTAGAGATCCAATTAGGAAAGAGAAACCACATAGCAATCTGAACTTGAAAATAACTACTCCAGAGGACTGGAGTAATGAGGGACTGGCTAACAAGAAGTAACAGTAAAGATTAAAGGAATGACAAACACGCAGCGCTTTCACCACCCCAGGGCTGAGACAGGGCTTCTCCCCACAGCTCCCCAGGGCTGAGATGCAGCCCTTGCTGAGGGCCTGGCCAAGGCTCACTGAATGTCAGAGGAGCTGTGTGGACTCGTCGGTGGATCTTTCTGGAAATCCTCCCTCTAGCATGCTGGGGAAAGCTATTCATTGGGAAGTGCTTCCCTGGAGGACCTCCATTCTGAAACCAACTGAAGTGGGTACTAGAGGAAGCGGCTGTGACCACTAGACAGTGCAAGAGCCAGCGGCTGGAGAAGGCGTCCACACTGCACTGCAAGAGCAGGAGAGGGCCTGCTGAGAGGCGCATCATATTCAGAAAGGAAACCCCCTCCTCTTGCAGCGCCACCTACCAACAAAGCTTGACACCGTGCCTTCAAAAGACTAGTATTTAAAGACCCAGCTCTGTATGCACAGAGCACACAAAAAAGGTGACTTTGGAGCTAAAGTTTTAATAACTGGCACAGTTCATGCCTTTGGCTACTCAGCTTCCATAGATGCTCGTTTACACGTTTGAATTCCCACACGATGAAAAGAACAACGGAAGCAGAGGGGGCTTTCCCAGCCCCAGGCCCTGTGGCACCAGCAGCTTCCACAGCATTCACTTGCAGTGGATCATTCCTTTCCTGTGAGTTAATCAGGAGAATGAAACAATGCTCCCCATGAGGAAACTTCATACCTTCTTTCACAGTTCACATGAGAGTCTCAAAGTTCTTCCTTTTATCTAACACGAATCCTTATACAAAGAAGTTTTTGTTAGGTGTCAAGGGCACCAACTCAAGCACTAGATGATCCTGGTTAAAGTCTCAATCTAAAAGGGCTTCCCAGGTGGCACTAGCGGTAAAGAATCCACCTGCCGATGCAGGAGACTCAAGTTCAATCTGGAGAAGGAAATGGCAACCCACTCCAGTATTCTTGCCTGGAGAATCATATGGACAGAGGCACCTGGTGGGCTACAGTCCATGGGGCAGCAGAGAGTCAGACACAACTGAAGCAACTTAGCACCAAAGGTCTATCACTCTTAACTGTCGTGCCTGGAACAAATTACCTAATGTTTCTTTGTCTTAAAAACTGGAGACTATCAGGCTCACAGGGTTCTTATTAAGAGTAAATCAATTAAGTGAAGACTAAATTAACTGCATGAAACACACAGACCCTAACCTTGCAAGTCAATATTAACTGCTATTATTTTATCTACAAAGACGAAGTTGGCTTATCTCCCCACATAAAGGCAGGGGGTCTTGATTGTTTTGTTCTCCGTCTACCCCACCTGCATCTCTGTGTCTCCGAGCACTGATAGGCAGGATTTTTTTTACCACTAGTGCCACCTGCGAAGCCCTCTACAACAGACCCTAGCACAAAACAGGTGTTCAAAATACTTGTTCAATGAACAAATGGAGTTCTGATCAAAAGCCCTTCTATACTAAAAGATGCTAGTGGCAACTCTTCCAAGCCCTAAAGTTGCAAAGGCTTAAAGTTTAGTAACTGAGAAATAGCAGTGGGGACTGGGGGCGGGGTGGTGGGGAGGGAGAAGAATCCACATGCAAAGACGATGCCAGTCACTTCTTTAAGGCCAGTGTCAGCAAAACATTTCTGCAGTATTTACCAGTTGCATCACCTAGGAAAATCATTCCACTGGTACCTCAGTTTCCTATTTTCAGAAGAAAAGAAAAACTACTTTAAAGGACTGTAGAAATTTTAAAAAATGATATATACAACAGCATCTAGGACAAACTTTGTACCCTATCAATTTAAGTGTCACGTAAATGCAACCTCTGGGTTTTCAAGTCTGAGCAATATACAATTAGTTTTCACTATGTACTCCACCTAGCTAAGCTTAAATTGAAAAAGCTGGTCTAAAGGGAGATAGTGATGTCACACAGTTTGTTTCATCAGCATGGCAAATTCTGTTATCCCTCAAAACTTCCTTCCAAGAGTTTATGTGAAAAGAACATAGGACTGTGTTCTGTATCTTCTGGAGGTAAAATAAAGTTTAATACACAACTAAAAGAACAACAAGTACCTGATAGATTTAAAGTGACCCTGCTAATAAGACAATCACATCATTTAACAGCAAATAGTTTATTCATATTTTCATAAGCTGACATCTAAACTTTTAGAACTTCATTAATTTCTTACTACTTCCCCAATACTGAAAAAAAGGTCCAGTCAAAATTTATCACAAAATAGAGGTAATAAGAACACTACTCAGTGATTTTTAGTGGTAACAAAGCACACATCATTATTTAGTACTGTCCAGTAGCTGCTGGCAAAGTTAGAATTCTTTCTTCACTAACAGAGACAATTTTATCATTGACTCAAAATAGAAAGTGGAGATATGTAATTTTTCTTGCAGGATTATAGATCAATTAACAACCTTTCTAAATTTCACAGTAGAGTAGAAATACTAGCTTTGCTAAAAATAATGCAAAAATACGGATTTAAGCATGAAAACAGACTATCTACTATAAGTACCACCAGTATCATGGCAATGTTAAGGTTCAATTCCTAAGACCTTCTTAAGTTTTCAGGATTTGTGGGCTCCATGGTGATACACAGTCAAGATTTCCTGCTACTTAGGTGAGACCCAGATGGACAAAGGTTAAGTGACTGATTTCTATTCACCCTTCTCTCAACAGAAACAGCTGGCTAGAGACAGCGTATATTAGAAGGGACTTTCTCCAGTTCATGAAAATTCTCCACAACATTTGAAAATCATTTGAAATGTTGCTCTTCCATTCAGTATTATGAGATCTACACTATCACCTTTATTTTTTAAAAGATAAACTAGAGATCACAAGATCCAGTTCTGCTCCCTTCCCATTGCCTTCTTGTAGGAGCAGCTGGATCACCAAGGAGGAGACAGGGATGGTTGCACATAATAGATGCCACCATTCATTTACGTCTTTACTGGAAAATTTTGGGCTGTGATAATAACACCAGCTTCACAGGAGGAAAACACAAAGTTATTGACAGCCGGGATGATGAATCACCCAACTTGAGTTAAAAAGAAATGAAAGTACACCAGTAACTATTTTGTATCTTAATGGCTGTGTTCTTTTTGTTAAAATTGCATCCTCTTTCCCCCAGTTTTACACTTATTTTTGTAACAAATGTCAATAAAACTGATATGCATTTCAAGGTAATGTTTGAGTTTAGATGAACTTAAGCATCTCTTTATGATAATACACTCCTTATCTGGTCACTTACAGTTAACACATGGTATGTGTTTCACATGGTATGATTTTTAAGTGCTTTCAGTGATACTTTAACATTTTAAATCCATTCATAAAAACCTCCACTTAAATAAGAAACAAGAAACCCGAGTAGGAAAATGACCTTAAGCTTAACCTTAAACACAGATACAAATCTGGCAAACGGAGAGAGGAACATCACTACTCAGGATGCAGAAGAATCTTCCTAAGGCGTGGGGTAGGGAGGAACGGGGAGGTGGAGGCGCAAGGAAGGCTCATAAACCTGAATGTACTGGCTAAGTCAAGAGAGATTTCTCGTGTTTTCCGCATTCTGCAATCCTCGGTCGCTCAGGGGTGCGTTTGGGGCCACAACCTATAACCTTCATCCCAGAGAACCCCAGTACTTCGTGGTGTGCAAACCCAATCGCCGAAGGTAAAAGGACGGAAACGTGAGCCAGGCCGGGCCACTCAAGGGGCGTCGAACGTGGGACAAGAGACCTTTTCCACTCCCAACAGAAATCGGAGCAATGGGTGTATCTGCGGAATGGATTTCTTAGGAAGGTCTCCTAAGACAAAAGGGCAGCGAGTCGGGAACCATTCCCGAGCTGGGAGTGGGATCGACCAGCCCCAGGCCCGCAGCCGCAACACCCCGCACTCAGCGCAGACACCGCGCGCGACCGCAGCGCCCACATTCCGAAGTATTCGGAGACCCCCACCCACCCAACCCACCCGGCTACGGGTGACCCTCTCCCCTACCCGTACGCGCTCGGCCCGAGCCCCTCACCCTGGTGATTGAACAGTCTCCATATCCTGGTGAAGAGAATTCCCATTCTCGGGCAGCGGACCCCTCTCCAGCCACCCGGGCCGCCTGGCCTCCCCCGGCTCAGGCTCAAGGGGAGGAGAGAGACTCGCCGGAGCCTCCGTCTCTGCCGCTGCTGCTGCCGCGCTGGCCGTCGGCCCGCTTCCTAGGAACCGGAGAGAGGCCGAAGCCCAGGCCGCCGTGCCGTGCGCGAGGCCCCGCCGCTGCCGCCGCGGCTCCCGCCTGGCTCGCGGACATCGCCGCCGCGTTGTGTGCGACGAACCTCGCGGGCCACCGTCCTCCCCCAGCTCCTCTCGGGCGGCTGCGGCGGCGGCGACCAGGCGGGCGGGGGAGGTGCGGGGCGGGGCGAAGGGGACGGGAAGGCGCAGGCGCGCGGCCGGAGGGGCGGGGCCTGGGAAAGAGCGCCGGCCTGGCCCGGGCTTGCTTGTCAATCGAAGCGACCTGTAGGCGGCGGGACTGAACCCCAGGGTCAGGCAAAGCGGGCTTCGGATTGGGGCAGGTGGCTCTGGACTGCTTGCTTTGGCGTTTTTTCTACTTTTCTTCCACAGAGCCATAGTATGAACAAGTCTTCGAGTGCTCTTCCCCAACCTTGCTCGCACACTTCATCAAAAGCCCCACCTCCTAGCCTTCGAAGACGTGAATTCCATCAGGGTCTTTGAGGGAGGCTGAATACCTTTATCCTTCAAGTCTCGCCGCCGACACCCAAAAGGGTGGCTTTACCTAAGCAGTGGCCTTATGGCCGTCCTGTACTTCAAGATTGTTCTCTTTCCACTATCCCTCCACTTGTAGATTAATCTTGCCCCAAACAACGATCTTGATTTGTTCACTCCCAGGTTTAAAAATGTGTAGTGGCACCTAAAGCTGTTTGAGCAGTAAAGTCCAAATACCTTAGAGATATATGCATTGACTCCACAATTTGGCCTCAGCTGTCCTTTCCTGCTGTAACTCTCATTATTCCCAGCTGGTTAAACAGCTGGTGAAATGTTCTCTCTGCTCTTTAAGGCTTGCACACCTTGAACAGCTGGTGTCACCTACTATGCAAGTGTCACACTGTATTTCATCCAGCCTCTAGTGTGGGATACTTACTTAGCTGAAAGCTAGACTACAAGTGAATCATTAAGTAACATATCAAACTTCTCGTTTTACGTGTTATTTTTTTTTAGCTGGGCAAGTTACTTAGCCTCACCAGGCTTCCATTTCGACATATGGAAGCAGAGGGTTTGTCTCTAAGGTCCTTTTTTTGATTCTAGATCACTGGGTGTCTATGATTATTAGTCTGTATTTATTAGAGTCAAGAGGTGGGAAAACAAGAAACCAAGGTTGTTTACTTCTTCTCTTCCACAAAGAAAAACAGCTCCAACCCATTCTATTCTCTTTAACTTCGGTAAAAAGGAACAGAAAGAAAAAGGTAAGAGAGCTGTAAAAGTCATTTGGAACTGCTCTGTCCCTCATCTGCAAGAGCTGAATGAAATGAAACAAGATCAACAATGAGCTCCACCTTTCCACCCCACTTCTAGTCCTACACTATCCCATGTCAATATAGAGAAAAATAACCCATTTAAGGAAGACATTAAGACAGTCTACAGTTTTTCTTAGCTGTCTGAGATGGAAAGCTTGTACCTATAAAACAAAGGGCAGCACTGAGGACTGAAGCATGTCTCCTTTTAAACAACTGTTCAAAAAAACTCCTTTGGTTTCTTTTGGGGCTTATGGTTAAACAGCCAAAGTTTATAGGAGACATATGAAGGGAAAGAAAATTACAGTAGTAATTTATTTTATGGATTATGGATTTATTTACATAATTAAGTACTGTTTAGAAAAACAAAAAAATTGCATAACCAATTTATATTAATTCTCTTAATATTTCCATTCTTGCACACTGTAGATAATGCTTTTGGCAGCTCTAAGACTTTTTACAAACTCCTCATACATCTGTGTCAACTTATTAAATGGAGGTCATAGCCACATTAGGAAGTTAGGGCTTCATATTTTACAAATCTACATTATTACCCAGGAGATGGTCTCCCAGCTTATTTTCTAAGTACCTCTCAAAAAAAAAATGGCAGGGCAGGGAAAAGAAATTTTCTTAATGCAGTCTTGTCCAACTGTAGGACCCATGAGTGAAATACAAATTTGGAACTACTATAGAAGTAATTGGGAACGTTTGTTGAATGGTATGAAACTGTTAGTAAAAAGACTTTTTTTATTATGAGACTTTTTAAAGATTAATTTATTCATGACTATAATGATGGGCAAAATGTCATTGGAGAGACTTCTGCTTCCATATGTAAGACAGAGGGGTGCTCTTGAATTACACTCCTACCACTAATAAATAGGAAACTGTTCAAAATAGAGAAAACAACTGTTTTCAGATATTGGCCAACACCCAGCACGGGACTGAGATCCTTGATAAGAGACACAAATGGGGATAGTTTTATTATTATGTGGATTTCTGCCTGGAGGCAATTCTAGTAGCTACAGTGGGAATGGAAACTCAGATAGAGTCTGGCAATCTCCTTGAGATGAAAACAGAGAGAGATCAAGGCTACTACAATCTGTGAAGCAGAGTGATTGAAACGAAGAAGCTATCCAGATAAAATCTTCAGAAAGCTACATGGGTTGAGCCTTTGTGCCTTTGGCTGCATATCAGTCTGTATGTCTGTAATGTAAATCAGTACGAGGTTAGTCCACGGGGCTAGTCAATAATGACTTGAGGAAAAAGCAAGCACTGAGCAGCTGTAAAACAGGTAATCTCCAGAGATAACAAAGGGCCAGTGTGAGTTCTCTTTAGTCGGTTTGTGAGGAGAAGACACAGAATATATATAGGACACTCAGCGGATACCCCAGAGGCCTTAAAGAGGAGGTAAGTTAGCCTAAAGATAAGTCTTACTCTCTGTTTGTGTGTTAGTCGCTCAGTTGTGGCCAACTCTTTGCGACCCCATGGACTGCAGCCCACCAGGCTTCTCTGTCCATGATATTTTCCAGACAAGGATACTGGAGTGGGTTGCCATCTCCTTTTCCAGGGGATCTTCCCAACCCAGAGATCAAACCCAGGTCTCCTGCACTGCAGGCAGATTCTTTACCAACTGAGCTACAAGGAAAACCCTAGACCAGTTTTAAAGGAGTTTAAAAACAAACCTTGAAAGGATCAAACTAATTCACAGTTATCTATCAAAGCAAGTCCAACATTCTTCACAGATCAAGATGACAAGATCAAATCATTCACAGTGGAAAATTTACAGTACCTTGAATCCAATAAAAAAATCAGTGGACATTCAAAGAAACATGAGTTATGACCCATAACCAAAAGAAAATTGCTCTACCAAAATAGATACAGGCCCAGGGAAGTTAAGTGATTGCTCCAAAACCATAGCTTGTTACTGCTGGATCTAGGCTTTGAACCCAGCCAAGGTTAGAGGCCACAGTCTAACCAGTATGTTAATCTGTATGTTGTATGACAGGATAAGCAAGAGGCTTCCCTCTACAAGTATCTCATTAGTGGAGATGTACTGATTGGCTTCAGGCATAGGGCCAGGCTGATGGAATGACTGCAGTGAGCTGCGATTCTTCCAGTTGGAGCTTGCAGTTTGTTGGTGGAAATGCCTTGACAGTTGGGGCAGCCTTATTTAGTACATCTCCAATAACTGAGGTACCATTCATTCGGTAATATTTATTGTATTTCAGGCACGGTTATGTATGCTTCAGATGCCTACTAGCTTAAAAGCATCTAATCTAGTTTTTAGATAAAAGTACTTCAGAGAGAAAGGTTACAATGAGCTTTGGTTTATTCATTTTAGTTGTGTCTAATAACCTATGCTCTGCCTATTTTCCATAGGGATGGAGGGCAGATGGAGCAAGTGTGATAATGCTTGTGAAATAATTTGGCTATAATAAATGACTGTGTAATCCCAATATGGTGTTAATAATCAACACGGAACACATTTCTTTTGAACTTATTGTACACTGAGAGAAAAGTCAAGTGTGATCAAGTCATAGCACAGACACTTGACACTGAGCCTGTGAAACGTCATGTCATAAGCTACATGCCATCCATGGAATTCTTACTAGCGCAAAATACCTTTGGAAACTTCTGATAATTGTTTAATAATATAGAGGTTTCTTGTGAACAATAGTTTATTGTTTGTCTTTCTAGATTCAATCCTATTTCATACATATATTGTAACATATTCTATTTCACACATGGTTATGCATTTGTGTGTGTATGTGTATGTATTTAACTACAAGCTCTTTCCCAATATATTAATAGTACTTCTTTTGTGAAGTACTTCATACCTAGCAGAGTATTCAGGTAACAGTCATTTAACTGATTCTGAGTTTTGAGGCTAAATGTTTAGACTTTCTTTTGTTTAAGAGATAGAGGAATATACCTACTGATTTCCAGTATATCTTCCGTATATCTCCAGAATAATATAAAGGAGAGGTATAACGCTGGTTTCAGTGTTTTTGTTTTTTTTTTTCATTTATTGTATAAAAGAAAAAAAAACTTATGCAGTTGGTTTGTACACATTTAAATTCCATAAAACAAATCCATAGAAATTAGAATACTATATGCATGCACTCTGCATTTTTTTTGTTAAATGTTTTGGTTCACAAAAATAACAACACATTTTTTTTTTTCCTTTAAAGCCACTAAAGCAGAGGGAGAACAGAACATGCAGCACTGTACACATTTGCATAGTATATTTTACCCAGCATGCCTTGTAGAATGCTACACATTTACCTATATAAGGAAATAAAAGGGGGCAAATTATCAAAATAAATAATTAAAAGTTAAAGAAAGGAAAAATACTGGATAAAGGTATTTTTTGTTGTTATTATTTTTTGCTTGTTTTTCCACTTTGTAGCTGGAAACACAGCAATAGCTTGGGGCATCAACAGCTCTTGGAATAGCAGGGAAATCTTTTCACATCGGTTTGCCATGTTTACTTTTAGTATCAATAAGTTTATCTGCTTTTCCCTCCCACCAACCTTTCAAAACAACTGCTAATGGCTTTTACTTATGTTTCAAAATAGTATTCAGTATAAAACAAATTGAAGAATCCCTAAATACTTATTGGGACATGTTTATTTATCATTTTGACTATAGGCTGTGAAAAAATAGAAAACATTTCAAACATGTCCACAATTCAGAGGAGCCCTGTGAGCTCACTGGATGTTACCTTTTGTAGTGGTTATTGAAGGAGAAGAAATAAGAACAGTAAATATAGTATGAGTCATCACAAAATAAAATTTAATGAGTTTTATAGAAGGGAATAAAGTAAAATAAATTACATCCACAGATTGCAAGGCTCTGAAGTAAATTGCTGGAAAAGTATCAAGCAGCAAGTTAAAAAGATGGTAGATGAAATAAATCTGATAAAACTTAGAACTAAACCTATATACTTTTAAAAAATACAACTGCCAAATTTAACAGTGGATTTTGTTATAAGTTTGTGCTATAACAAATGTGCTTCTTTCTCCTCAACTTATTTTTATATTATTGGCAAAATATATATCTTTTATAATTTCGTACTGTACAATATATGTTTTTGCTACATTATTTTTCTACTGCTAATGCAGATTAGAAATAACAACATAGATTTATTTTGGCAATAAAATGCTTTCATTTTAATAATGTCCCAGAAAATATTGTAAGGCATATGAAAAAGAGTATGCAACAATATAGCATTAATGATCCTGCATCTTTAAATACATCCCTTATACATACAGAATTCACACTGATTTCAGTTAAAGATGTGTGAATGTGGCATGCAAGCAGAGCAAGAGTGACCCCTACATATACACATAGCCATTTGTTGAGAAATTTAAGTGTTCAGAACATAACCAAGAACACTTACAAAGTACTGAAAAGCTAGAGGCCAGCCACTTTTAGTTCCTAGATAGTCTTCACTTTTACGCTGTAATTCAAAGAGGAAGCATCAGTGTATTCCCCAGACACTCTAAATGCATTAGTAATATTTTCTACCATCTTTCTACAAACATTTTAAATACATCAAAAGAAACAAAGGAAAATTTCATATGTAACTATGACTCCCCCAAACTCATGACTATTCACTCTTATTTATATGTTTTCATGGTAAGTGGGAGTTACAGCCCTTAGTCAAGATTATCCAATGAAATATTATCCAGTCCTTTCAAATCATCCCTTAGTTACATGAAGCATTTGGTATGAAACCATCCACAAGCAGAGAGAAAGAGTTGCTGTATGAGGATAAGTTTCATTTGAGCAAGTTTATTTTAACAAATGGATAAACCTTTAAAAAGTAATTTTTGAATGCTGTAGCTGTTTGTCCATATAAACCGATTACTATTTGACTAACTTGACTGCGACAAAAGAGTTATCCTTGGTGTCTGACAACTATAATATTGAGTGGTTTGGTTATGATTATAATTTAAAAGAAGAGGACTTTTCTGTGCTCTGTCCTATAGACATAGCTTTAGTAAGTAACTTAACAATTATGGCATTAACAATATTAAAGGTATAAGGAATTGAAGAAACAAATTTAATTATATAATTTTCTATCATGTTTTCATTCATAGTTATTCAAAGAATGAGTTTATATAATTCATAAAGAAAAGAACATGCAACAGTGTTATGAAAGACAGAAATATAGGCAAAAATATAAAAGAAATAGGAGTACATTCCCATTTATTTGAAACATTCATATGAATTTGTTCCAATGGCCTGGGCTTCCAAGATGGCCACATGTATGCAGGAAAAGTAAAGGATCACAAAATCTGAATTTGCAAACCAGCTGCACTTAAACATCAGGTCTCTGAATCTGCTTTTAGAGTTTGATGATATAACAAATTGCATAAAAAAGCAATTTCCTTGCAGTCTGTCTTGTTTCCTATGATTACTGACTTACTAAATGTTTACCTTGCCTCTTGACAAACTGTGAACCAATTCAAAGAAAATTTCACTAACATGGAAGAAATGAAAGGCTGACGAGCATTTTGGCAACAATTTAAAATCCAAAGGGAAAGTATATTTTAACAATTTATTCATTTAGCTTTGCAGTAGCAAGGGTTAGCAGTAAGAGTAATAAATTCACTACTTATTGAAACGTGTTTTTCTCTTTAAAGACAGATTGTCTTCTCTAGAGAAGAGGTAGTGTAAATATCAATATATAGGGCAATTTCTACAGTGAAGTGAAAGTTGCTCAGTCATGTCTGACTCTTTGTAACCCATGGGCTATATAGTTCATGGAATTCTCCAGGCCAGAATACTGGAGTGGGTGACCATTCCCTTCTCCAGGGGATCTTCCCAACCCAAGGATAGAACCCAGGTGCCCCACATTGCAGGCGGATTCTCTACCAGCTGAGCCGCCAGGGAAGCCCAAGAATATTGGAGTGGGTAGCCTATCCCTTCTCCAGCAGATCTTCCCAAACCAGGGATCAAACCAGGGTCTCCTGCATTGCAGGTGGATTCTTTACCAGCTGAGCTTCTGTAGTGGCATTATGTTGTTTTTATTTTTTACCCAATACCAAAATAAAATTGTGTAATTAAGAAAATACACTGGCATGCAAATTAAGGTTGCCTAGAAACATTCTTAACAGACATCCTGGGTCTCAGCAACATGTTATGATATGTTCATCCAAGGAGTTTAAATTTGCAAACCATCTTTTGGCATTGATTCCTTCTCTCCCTCCCTTTCACTGCCCTAGGTTCCTATTATGAATTTTAAGGCCCTCACACAAAAGACAAGTTCAAGTATGCAGGTATGAAAAGAGGTTAACATTCCAAAAATACACTTTGCAAACAACAACAATAATAATTAAAGTAATTAACAAATTATTCAAAGGGAACATATAATTTTCTCAGAATTTGTTTTATATTTAAAAAATTCATTTCATTAAGAAGTGCAATGACATATTGCCACATAATTAAGACTCTCTTATTAGGAAAGACTATCGATCTGAATTGTGAATTTCAATTTTCTTTCCAATAGAACTATATAAAGATAAGAGAGAATTATCAGTCATTTAAAAACATATCTAAGTGCTGCTTTAAATATTGGAGTAAACATTGCTGATAATAATACTGGAGTCACATTACAGCCTTGAGAATCAACATCAGGATTGACAAATTGCATTCCTTTTTTCCCAAGACTACATATCCACACAGTCACGGGAGTCTACATTGTTACATGTTTGCTGACTGAAATTACAGAATATGACTTACATATTCTGAAATTATATATGCTGAAAGTACAGAATATGTGGTTTATACTACAAGTTAATACAGCCTCAAAACGTTCTAAGACTTGTTTCCCCTCCTTATGATTTGCTATTGTTAGATGAAACCCATTAAAAACAAAGTATTCGTGGAATATGTATTTTCCAAAGGTTCTTGATGTGCTTTGAAAAAATAAAACTTTTCATTTAGTATGTATCTGTATTTTAGTATCAGTTGCACAATAAACTCTAAGGCTTAAGAAAAAAAAAGGAAAATGCATATCCCTTATCATTTGGAAAAGACAACTTATTAGAAAAGGAAGGGGAAAGAATGTGCCAAAGCCAAGTAAAAATTTAAGTATATCCATCAAGAAAATATACATTATACCCTTTCCAAGGTTGTTAGCTTTTGAATAAGAACACAAAGCAAAACAGGTGTGGATGCTAGATGGTACAGGAAAGACTGGTCTTGTGCACAGACATTGAACAGACCTCTCTTTTTATCAGCATAACATGGAAGACACAGAAACTAGGCATTGAGAGGTCTTTAAAAATAATAGATTTTTTAAAGTTGAAAGAATATGGTAACCTTGCTGAAGAGGAAATATATGTAAATGCTGTTACAGCTACCTGCTGTAAAATGTAAATATCTTAAAGTAGTTAAATGACCAGATTGCTAATGCTACTACAGAAAAAGCTGGACAGCTGTCTAGTCTAAGTTTAAACACCTTGGTGCACTCCTTGCAATTAAATACTTTTATGCGCACAAACAAGAAACCAGGAAAGCATATAGAAAAATGTTTTGGTTAATGTCTTCTTTCTCATGCAAATATGTGCTGTACATGTAATAAATATATTTGTTTGCTGGAAAATGCTCTTCTGTGCTCTAACAAAGTATTCAGTAATGGTAGGTTGTATGTTTATTAAAGTGCCTAGTGGATATAACTCTTTTAAATGTCTTCACTGAAAGTTTTGTAAGCTTCACTAGATGACAAATGAACCTCACAAGCCAGTATCACATATTAACTTCAAGAATTCACTGAGCCCACAGTTTTTAATTCTATCAAATATTTCAATAACTCACATAACTATGGATATCCTCATTATCAGCTAAACAGGTTCATAATGGAGTATGCACAGTGAACAACAGAAGGAGAGGGCATTGTGGGGGGTCAGTAATGAGATTCAAGATGTAACTAATCAAGAGTAGGGAACCTATTTTCATAGTCAAGAAAATTATTTAACTGGTGCACGCTTTGAGAGCATAAACACTGAAAGGCTTGGATGGGGGGAAATAAGATAACAGAAAATGAATTATTGTTTTCCAAAAAAATAGGCTTTATGACGTAGTAGTAGAAAAGGACTTTTATGCCTGATCCTATGGGGGCTTTAGAAAAACAGACTCTTAGAAACAAAAGTCTTTTCTTAAATACTTTTGTGTATTGTATAAAAGAGTCAATTTCAATAGTTTCTTGGATCAGAGTGAATCTAAGGCTTCTTTGATCATATAAGACATAAGATCACCGATTCCATACTTAAAGCCACTGGAAAAACTGTGAAGACTTAATAGGTAAAGAAGAGTGTTCATTAGAAATAAGGCAGTTCAATCTTCAAATTCTTTATAATTCTCTTCAATAAATAATATAATTTTAGTGAACAAATCTATTCTGAATCTATGAGTTTTTTTACTGCAAGTTTTTAAATTCGTTTTCACAGTTTTTCAATTAATCATTTTGTATAAACACAGCTTTCAATATCAAAATTCAATGGGTTCATGTAAAACAAAAAACCCGTAGCATGATTATAAAGAATTTGGTGAAGGGCTAGTACATTCAGACACTCAAAGGCAGAGACTGAGGGAAGCAATGGAAAGATACTGAATTGCGCTGGTGGGAAGCACAAACATATTTGTGGTAAGTGGGACAGATGAAATCTCAACTGGAGATATTTAGCCTTGCACTCAGGAGGATCTATGTTATCCTCAGAGTCTGACTTCAGATTCCTGGATGGATGTAGTCGTGCTCAAATTGATGAAAGGGGAAACAACACCCCATTTTCCATCTTGCATAACCAACTATGCCTGGGCTTCTCTTTACTATCCTCTCTCACTGCTAAAGAAATGTTGAATTTCTTTGCCAACTTCAAACATGGTAACAGTTGTGACGAAACAAGAAAGCAAAATACTTTGAATACAACAGCTGTGCCAGAAGAGAAATAAAAAATATTAAAATCTGAGGAGACTAAAGAATTTCTGCATTAATTTGAGAATTTTTTTTTGGCACTATGAATACATTTGGTAAGTTAGAAAAGCCATTCTGGCAATGTTAATGTGTATTAAAATGTTTATAAATTCCAACTTTAAGTGTAAATTTAGCTTCCAGCAAATAAATACAACAGCTGGTTTTGACTTCTACTGGTGTTTTGATTCTCTTATTAATTAGTTTCTTTTTTTTTTTTCAGATTTTTAAATTGATTACAACATGCTCAAGTAGACTTTCTAGTCGATTCACCCAAATTCCAACAGGAATTGGTTTATAAATTGGTTCCAACTGGAACTGGTCATTTGGAATTTCCAGCATGGGAAATTATTTTATATGTGCCTTGATAAGTACCCTAAATTACAAATTGATGTGTCTAAATCTAATGAAGAAAACAAAAGGTACTGCTATGTAAATGCTGCACTTAAAAATATCTGTATGACTGGGCATCTAAGATCCATCTAGACTTAAGGGCATAATGTACATTTTTTTTTTTTTTTTTTTTTTTGCCCCTTCTTAGCTTCAGTGACAGCAGCCCATAAGCACAGTCAATACTGTGCTGCATTTGCCACGTTAAGATGACTGGTTGTATCCTAGCAGCGCTATGCAAATCGTCAACAGATGAGCTTTTTGTTTGTTTCTGCAGACTCAAAGCCTATGTCGAGAATCATGGCTATATCCCCCAGGAGATCCTCGGTTCCTATGAGGTTTGTAAGTGTCCTGGTATGAGTCAGGATAATCTTCTTCCACCAGAGGGTAATGATCTCGGCTATGCTGGGAACTGGAAGACAAGCGGTTCCTACTCTTCCGAGCCCTTTCATTGTGATAATTTTCATCAGAGGTCATTAGACTTCGTCTTTCAACTGGAGAGTTCTCTGTGGAGTGGTTGCTGTGCCTCAGACGCTGACTCTAAAAATATCAGATGGTTCACTGGTTAAATCACATCCGCTTTGTTCACATAGAACATGCAAACGTATGTACAACAGGAGGATCTGTACAATAAGATGCTAAATATTTGACTTAATAAAACATTCTGATGTACAAATCGTCTGCTCGAAATATCTGGTCTTATGTATCTGGTACACAACATGCGAAGAGGCTTAAAGTGCTGAGAATAGTTTGAGAATTTTAATTACTTAACACTGCACACTTATGCTTCCTATGAAAAATATAAAAGTGAAAGTTAACTGCTGAATGGAACTTAGTATATTTAGGAGAGCCTAATAATTCCACTTCTATTGCAAAAATGAGGATTATTTTACTATTGGAAAATGAGTTATAGTTCAGAATAGCATCTGCTATTTTTTCTTCCTCTCTTGAACTGATAAAAGCTTCCTCCTAAAGTCACACACTTCTTTATCTAGTTGAATGTTCCTTATACCTTTTAAAAATATTTTAGTAAAATTATGATTTGTACTGCCCATAAAATATCTGTTTCTACATCCTACAAAAATGCAAGACTCAGCAACATTCTCTCCAAAGAAGTATACAATAATTATGAAGCCAGCTAACTGATACATTTACAATTCTTGCTTCCTCCAACTGAAATGTCCGGGAAAAATAATCCTCAGAATATAAACTAAATTTCTCTGATAACATGAAATTAATATCTTCAGCCACTTATTTAAGTGCTCAGTAAATGCTGTTAACATTTTTCTTCAAATCTCAGGAAAACATGTATCCTTAGCTGTGCCTACCTGCTTAAGTAGGTTGCCTCAGTTAAGAAACAGGATACTGATGAAACCAAAGACCAAGATACATCTTTTCTAAAGGATACTCATCTTCAGTGGGAAACTCATTCAACAGTCACAGGCTCTGCCTCTAGCCCCAGCTAGGGGTCTAACAATTAAGTGCCCATGGTTACTAGGAGAACTTGGCCCCAGGACCAAGGGCACCACGTTAACTCAGGTGAAACTGGGGGAACTGCTCCAGGTGGATGTCTGAGAGGTGCTAAGTCAGGAGTGTTATATTCATAAACAAAGTACGTTTCATCTCTACCAATTTCTGTAGGTGGAATCACATTGCTTCATTTATCCATTTCTCCTCTCACAATGTATAGCTCGGAGCCAATTCTAACTGGTCAGTGGACATGCCACAGTCAGATCAGCAAGCAGGCAGTAAAACAAGGAAAGAAAGAGTCCCAGTGTCCACACATACACTGCATATTATAACAGGATATTTCCCAAGTTCATTTCCAGCCACAAAAACTATTTATTTATGCGGTCATTTTTTTTTTCTTACAAAGATGTAGCTTTGTAAAAGAGTAATAGAGTTATAATAACTTTTCAGAGAGTGCTATTTATCTTAGAGTTAACTCCACATGATCTACATTATGACTATTATAACCCATTAATACAAAGAGACAGAGGAAAACAACAGAATGGGAAAGACTAGAGATCTCTTCAAGAGAATTGGAGATACCAAGGGAACATTTCATGCAAAGATGGGCTCGATAAAGGATAGAAATGGTATGGACCTAACAGAAGCAGAAGATATTAAGAAGAGGTGGCAAGAATACACAGAAGAACTGTACAGAAAAGATCTTCACGACCCAGATAATCATGAGGATGTGATCACTAATCTAGAGCCAGACATCTTGGAATGTGAAGTCAAGTGGGCCTTAGAAAGCATCAC
>SJYX01002262.1:49165-80398 GCA_006410675.1 Oreotragus oreotragus
GTTGGATCATGGAAAAAGGAAGAGAGTTCCAGAAAAACATCTATTTCTGCTTTATTGACTATGCCAAAGCCTTTGACTGTGTGGATAACAATAAAGTGTGGAAAATTTGAAAGAGGTGGGAGTACCAGACCACCTGAGCTGCCTCTTGAGAAGTCTGTATGCAGGTCAGGAAGCAACTGGACATGGAACAACAGACTGGTTCCAAATACGAAAAGGAGTACGTCAAGGCTGTATATTGTCACCCTGCTTATTTAACTTATATGCAGAGTACATCATGAGAAACGCTAGGCTGGAGGAAGCACAAGCTGGAATCAGGATTGCTGGGAGAAATATCAATAACCTCAGATATGCAGATGACACCACCCTTCTGGCAGAAAGCAAAGAAGAACTAAAGAGCCTCTTGATGAAAGTGAAAGAGGAGAGTGAAAAAGTTGGCTTAAAGCTCAACATTCAAAAAACTAAGATCATGGCATCTGGTCCCATCACTTCATGGCAAATAGATTGGGAAACATGGAAACAGTGACTGACTTTATTTTTCTGGGCTCCCAAAATCACTGTGGATGGTGACTGCAACCACCATGAAATTAAAAGACACTTACTCCTTGGAAGGAAAGTTACGACCAACCTAGACAGCATATTAAAAAGGAGAGACATTACTTTGCCAATAAAGGTCTGTCTAGTCAAGGCTATGATTTTTCTAGTGGTCAGGTATGGATGTGAGAATTGGACTATAAAGAAAGCTGAGTGCCGAAGAATTGATGCTTTTGAACTGTGGTTTTGGAGAAGACTCTTGAGAGTCCCTTGGACTGCAAGGAGATCCAACCAATCCATTCTAAAGGAGATCAGTCCTGAGTGTTCATTGGAAGGACTGATGCTGAAGCTGAAACTCCAGTACTTCGGCTACCTGATGTGAAGAGCTGACTCATTGGAAAAGACCCTGTTGCTGGGAAAGACTGAGGGCAGGAGAAGGGGACGACAGAGGATGAGATGGTTGGGTGGCATCACCGACTTGATGGACATGGGTTTGGGTGAACTCTGGGAGTTGTTGATGTACAGGAAGGCCTGGCGTGCTGCAGGTCATGCAGTCGCAAAGAGTTGGACACGACTGAGCGACTAAACTGAACTGAACTGAACTGAAGGGAGTGAACTGTCCCTAACTTGGTATATCTAAGTTGGGTGACTGAATTTCCTGCAACAAGAGTAGTCTCCTTGGGTCTGAGAGAAACTAGATCCTCTGTGGCCTTGTTTCATGAAGGAAACATCTGAAATTGATTCGTTACTTTTTCAAACGTCATGTTGTGAATTACTTTCTGTACTTGTACAGAATCCAGAGGCTCTGTACTAGTGAATGCACCTTCAGGGCTGGCACTTCAGGTAGGAGAATCCACATGATTCTAAGTAATTTAAATAAAATTATAGGGTGGTGTGATAGCAATACTACTGTCATAGGATCCTAGGTACTAACATTCACTTCAGAGTTCCTGTGTTTAATAGAGTAAATCTGAGTTCATTCAGCAATGGAAAATAAAGGATGAGAGACGAGAACGACCATGGCTACTGTAATGTTGGAGGTTTGCAAGTCTCTGTGGAGGAAACGTGCTTCCCTCTTGCAGAGAGGGTGATGATTGTCATTTTACACGTACAGAAAAATTACAGAGCTCAAAGAGCCAGGGTCAGCTTTTGGTAACACAAGTCAGCTTGTAGCTAAATAGGATTAAAGGATTACATTTCATTTATATATTCAATCATCTGCCTATCTGCTTTTCTCACCATGCATTATGTAACTGAATACCATAGTACTGGGGCAACTTGAACTTTGCACTTCTTAAATGTACTATTTCAACTTCTCTGAAAAGGAAAAGGGTATCTGCTGCAAGCAAAATGAAATCCAGCACTATAATGTATAGATGTGTAACCCAAATAGAAATTCAGGCTGGTCATATAAAAACACACATATGAAACAGGCTTGTGGGTCCTCGTCTCTCAAGACCCTTTTCTGTCAGCATCTCACCTTTTCTTCTGTGAATCTAGAGGAAGCAATGAAGGAAAGTCCTCCTTCTTCCAGAGTAGAAGCATTCAGTAGCCCATCCTTCCAGCTCATCTTTCTGTCTGTGGCAGATCGAAAATGGCTAAAGTTCTTTGACACTCTCTGCATGGAGGTTTATGTCCTGTCTCCTTGGATCTGAGCAGCCTCTAGATTCCCTTGACTAGCAGAACACTGTGGACGCGATGCTGGGCCAGTAAACCCAACATCTAAGTTTAAGGGGTTGGCATTCTTGCTCTTGGAGCCCTGGGAACTGCCACATAAGATGCTCCTATTCTTGATGGAAAGGGACTAGGTCAGTCACCAGCTCTGTACCACCAAGTGGTCATCATCTGAAGTCACTAAATTTTGGGGAAGTTCACTGTACAGAAATAGACAACCAGAACCTTGTTCTAGAACAAGGGTGGCAACTTTGATGGGCTGGCTACTTTGGGCCTGCCTCCTACTTCTATGAACAAAGTTTGTTTGGAACACTCACATTCAATTACATACTATGTGTGGCTACTTTCCTGCCCCCAACGCAGAGTAGAGTAGTTTTGTAAAGACCACATGGTCCACAATACCTAAAATATTTACTCCTTGGCACTTCACTGGAAATGTTTGCTGATCCCATTCTTAGAAGAAGCCCCACTCATGAAACCCATGATTGTCTCTGAAGGAATATATATATATCATTATATAATCATTATCTAATGATATAATGATATATTTATATGATGTATATTATATCATATATAGTAACCTATCTGTTCCATTCAGTTTCTAAAGTCTTGTCAGATGAGAAGACAGAGATCTTATGCTGACTTGGCAAAGATATGCGACCTCTGGAAAGTCAGTTCCTCTCTCTTGGTCTCAGTTCTCTCACTTGCTAAATGATCAGTCTTTCCCTAGAATTGTTCCATGGAACACTGTACCCACAGGACGCTCTGTGGAAAAATGGTTCTATAGTTGAAATTCAGGAGAAGCAATGTACACTATCCTAATGGAGCTATAAAATACCTATTAGCATATTAACGCTTTTACAGTAAAGAGAACAGTCTATGTTTGTTTACATAAATGTTGTCTCAAACATTTTTGGTACCAAAGTGCTTTCTACCTGTTGACACTGCATAGAACCCATACTGGGAAGAACACACGCCAGGAAATACTACACCAGGTACTTTTCAAGGTCCCTTTTTTCTTTTCCAGTCCCTGAGTTCATTTTTCTAGGTACAGAGAGTTAATCTTCTCAGTACTTTTTTAGACTTCCCTTTCTAAAGACTGCTGCTTGTAATTTCTTAGCAATGCGAGACTCCGCTAGTGCAATTTGCTGACTTTTCAGATTGGAGATGCAGTGGCCAATTAAGGAAGCTGCAAATTCTCCTAGAGGAACTAAAATGACACAGTGATCACCCATCTTTGGATGACAATGATAATTACGCTCTTGAAGTGAAGTAGGGAAAATGCAGCTACATTTTGAGATTACTACTAGTTTTTATAATCTGAAGATTTTCTCAAAAATTCCAAAATGAGCATACAGTCCTTTCTTAGTATTACAAATGCTATTCAAACAATACCAAATGAACATGTGTAACAATGTGAATACAGAGTGTATACAGACTATTAAATACAAAGTGACCTTGTTTATCCAGACTACTTGTTTAGAATTCCAGGTTATCAAACCAGTTATATAAAACAAGAAAGTGTTTATCCTGCTGAAATAACAACAGGGCAAAACTGCCTTCCCAGTGCATCAGGATGCTGGAGATTCCTGACATGAGGACAAATCGTAAGGCCGCTCACAGTACCACCTGCATTGAAGTCCACTGTCTTCTCTTGGTTCCACTTATTTCAGATGTAATATGTTGTACTCACACACAACTACTCAACTATCAACCTTCTCAGCAGCTAAAATATATCAATATTAATAAGACAAGTTATTTTTCTCTAGTAATTATTAGAAATAAACTCAGCAGTTAAAATATATCAATATTAATAAGACAAGGTATTTTTCTCTAGTAATTATTAGAGATAAATGTTAATAAACACATTCTGTAAGAAGATCAAATTCAAAAGGAACAAGTTTAGTTCACCTGAAATGCATCTCAAGGAATCACAAACTGAGACTTCTTAAAACATCATTAACCAGAACTTGTGTAGATATTCCCCTAAACCAGTGTTACTCAACAGCGAGTGAGGGCTTTCCCTACGTATGAAGATATTTTCAGTTGCCACAACTCAGTAGTTGTTACTGGCCAGTTCAGTCGCTCAGTCGTGTCTGACTCTTTGCGACCCCATGAACCGCAGCACGCCAGGCCTCCCTGTCCATCACCAACTCCCGGAGTTCACTCAGACTCAAGTCCATCAAGTCAGTGATGCCATTCAGCCATCTCATCCTCTGTCGTCCCCTTCTCCTCCTGCCCCCAATCCCTCCCAGCATCAGAGTCTTTTCCAATGAGTCAACTCTTCACATGAGGTGGCCAAAGTACTGGAGTTTCAGCTTTAGCATCACAGGATGATGCTAAACATCCTACAGTGCACAGGACAGGTCCCTATAACAAAAAATTATCCAACACACAATGTGGAGCAACCCTGATCTAAACTGTTCTTTTTTTCAAACTTTAAACTTTTTATTTTGTATTGGGGTATAGCCAATTAATAATATTGTGATTGTTGTTGTGGTTGTTCAGTTGCTCAGTTGTGTCCAACCCTTTGTGACCCATGGACTGCAGCATGCCAGGCTTCCCTGTCCTTCACCATCTCTCAAAGCCGTCTCTTATACACATCTTGTGCAGCTGTTGCTTCTGCCTGGCGCGGTGGCTCGGGCCGCACTTCGCGCGCCTCGCTCCAGGTTTCCTCGCTTTTCCCCAGGCTGATTGGGGCTCGTACGCTCGCTGTCTCAGCGCGATTCGAGCCTGCTCGTGCGTGCAGCTTGACACAAAAGGTCACTCCTAGAGCTTTCTAAACACTTGGAGGATTTGCAGAGGCGCTGGAGATGCTACAAACTGACCATTTATATATCCTGGAAAAAGTTGTGTACAAGATTCCCGTTGATTCCCCCATCCCCGGGACTTAAGTTTACTGAATCATTAAGAATTGCTTCAGAAGCTGCAACTTTCTTAGGTTTTGCTTGTTTTTTGTTTTTTTTTTTNAGCTTCAGCATCAGTCCTTCCAATGAATATTCAGGATTGACTTCCTTTAAGATTTACTGGTTTGATCTCCTTGAGTCCAGGGGACTCTCAAGGGTCTTCTCCAAGACTCTTGTTATGATAGTTTCAGGTAAACAGCAAAGGGACTTAGTCATACATATACATGTATCCATTCTTCCTCAAAACCCCTTCCCATCCAGGCTGGCACATAACATTGAGTAGAGTTCCATGTGCTATACAATAGGTCCTTGTTGTTCACCCATTTTGAATATAGCAGTGTGTACACGTGCAGATGACACCACGCTTATGGCAGAAAGTGAAGAGGAACTAAAAAGCCTCTTGATGAGAGAGGAAAAAGTTGGCTTAAAGCTCAACATTCAGAAAACTAAGATCATGGCATCTGGTGCCATCACTTCATGGCAAATAGATGGGGAAACCTGTCTCTTATACACATCATGTGTACATGAACTGCTCTTTTAATCTAAAAAAGATCTATGAAGTAACATCTGCAAGGATATTCATGACCTAACAGACTGTTTGCCAACTGGTGATTCAACCAACTGGAATCTTATTAGACTACATGCTTCTTGAAGGCAGGAATGTGTCTTTGTCTCCTTAGCATCTAGTAAGGTACCAGGTCCAATGCTTAAATAACGGCATTTAGTTGTCACCAAGAGGGTTGATGTTAGGTGATGAGAAATGAAATATTTCCTACTATATCAGTAAAAAGGATGTCACAGTCATCAACAATTGCAGCCCTCCAATGTGAGCTGGTGAGCCTTAAAGGCACTTTAGGAAGGAAAAGAATACCAGTCACAAACTGCAGCCACTCCCTACAGTGAGCCCCATGGGAGCTCAAGATGTAAAAAAAACACGGTGTACTGGCCCCAGATAGCTGAGATGCACAAGAAAGGCATGATTTCAGTGAGCCCAGACTCTCGCATCTTCCCATTCATATAAAAGTGCTAAATTCCTTAACTTGAGATATCTGTGTTTTTCTTTTCATTAACAATAATCTTTTGACATTAAGACTACCTACCCTTTGTTGCAAAACTTCTATTTAACCTGTCTCCTCTCTCACCTCCTCAGAGCAGTTCTCTCAGGGTTACTTGAGATGCTGTCTCTAGGGCTTATAGTCCTAAAAATTCCCACCGAATAAAACGTAACCGTCAACTTTTAGGTTGTGAATACTTTTTAAGTCGACAGTGAGCCCCACAGAACTGAGATGAATAAGTCTTCGAATTTGTCTGATTTAACCTTATAGAGGCGTGGACACCATGCACTCAGAGGTGCACACACGCTCTGTGAAACGCCTTAACGATGTCTTGAAACAATAGGCATGTTACTTGACTTGACATACCTTCTGTTTAATTTTATACTCTGCTCTTCCCTGGGTTCTACAACCCTCATGACCTCCATAACATGTCTATGCTGATCACATCCAAACTCTGGGTAGAATCAGAGTGTCAAAGTAGGGAAGGGATGTCAGAGGCCACAGCCTTTGGTCTTCACCAGAGGACACTCCTTCCACAACACCTGACATCAGGTCCCAGGTCCCACTCCACTCCACCTCCAACTGAATGCAATTAGAGACAGGCTCTCTACTTAGACAGCCATTGTGGAACGCCTTCCTCCTTAAGTCTGATCACTGTGCCAGATGAAATCAGACAGTCCCAACTGCTCTCAAGTCCACGCAGGTCTGCTCCTCAAACTCTACAGATCTTAGCGACACGTCTGGGACCTCCTGGAAGCAGTGCCGCTCTCACAGCGTGAACTCAGACATGGTCAATGAGAGCTGAGATGTTTAACTGGCATCTTTCCTTTTGTACTTTTCCCTCTTCATTTTCCACCATTCGAGCAGGTAGCAGGGACTGTGCTTCCTTGTCTGCTGAGGGAAGGGGTGTTTGTTACAGGAAATTGCCTGCTCTCCATTTCCCCTTCTGGATTTTGTGTCCTTAAAGCCTAAACTGGTTGGAAACATTTTGTGCTAACTGCCTCTGGAACAAAAGAAGGTGGGGATGCTTTTAGATACAACAAAAGCAAAGAGGAAGTTCCTTTAATAGCAATAAGGGGTAGGGGAAGATACTGACAGAGAAGGGAGCTCTCTTGCCAATGCCCCAGAGAGGAGGGGCTTTGTGTCTCCCTGCCTTGCCAAAGACCCCCTGTTCCCAATAAGGCCTGATGCAACACAACATCCATTCTTTTTCTTTTTTAAGATATTTATTTGTCTACACTGGGTCTTAGTTGTGAAATGCAGGATCTTAGTTGAGGCATACGAACTCTTAGTTAAGGCTTGTGGGATCTAGCTCCCTGACAAGGGATTGAACCTGGGCCACCTGCGTCACAAGCTCAGAAGCTTAGCCACTGGACCACCAGGTAAGTCCCACAGCACCCATTCTTAAGGGCCACGTGGATTTGGTCAATGAATTGGTTCTCTGAATTGGAGCTCATCCCCTCATTCCCTTAACTTTCTTGCCAACCCCACCCTTACCATTTGGAGCTCCTTGTTCTGCTCTTGGTTAGGGTAAAGGCAGCTGCAAGCATGGCTAAGCATCCTGCCCAAGTGGGCTAGGGGTCAAAGTGGAAAATGTGCTGTTTCTCACACAGTGAACCTGGGGGCCAGAAATCCATCCACACGGCACAGCTATGTGTCCTAGTGGACAGAGCTTTGGAGTCAGACATACCCAGGGTTGAGTCTTGGGGCTCACTTATTTTTTTATTTATATTGGAGCACAACTAATTGCTACTTTCAATAAATTTCTTAATGGGAACTTAGCTTTCTCCTGGAGAAACTAAGAACAGTGTTATATACTCTGGTGTCACAGAGATATACGCCCCCATTCCCCTGGAGTGAGGACCTGCTGTGATGAGAGCAGTTAGCAGACAGCCTTGCGCTGCTGTGCCATCAGGATCCACCAGGTATTCAAGCAAGGCCATGCTTTCCCTGGGCTGCTCCTAGACACTGCCTGAGTATGGGGACTAGAGCCAGAACATTTCTGCCCAAAATGAGGACCCTCTGCTGCTGCTGCTAAGTCGCTTCAGTCGTGTCTGACTCTGTGCAACCCCATAGACGGCAGCCCACCAGGCTCCGCCGTCCCTGGGATTCTCCAGGCAAGAACACTGGAGTGGGTTGCCATTTCCTTCTCCAATGCATGAAAGTGAAAAGTGCAAAGTGAAGTCGGTTAGTTGTATCTGACTCTTAGCGACCCCATGGACTTCAGCCTACCAGGCTCCTCTGCCCATGGGATTTTCCAGGCAAGAGTACTGGAGTGGGGTGCCATTGCCTTCTCCAGAGGATGCTCTAGTCCTCTGGGAATCCCCAGTTCCTAGGGGGTGACTTTCTCAAGCCTCCATCACAGTCTGAGGTTCTTGCTCCCCTTTTTCCTTCCTCCTTTCCTTTCACTGAGTCAGAACTGCATCAGATCTGGAGGCTCTCCTTCCAGCTCTGCTTCTGTTCTCCCTGCCTTTTTTTCCTCATAGACATTTGTTGTTGTTGTTCAGTTGCTCAGTCATGTCCAAATCTTTGCAACTGCATGGATTGCAGCACACCAGGCTTCCCTGTCCTTCACTAGCTCTCTGAGTTTGTTCAAACTCATGTCCATTGATTTGGTGAGCCTATCTCATCCTCTGTCACTCTCCTCTCCTCCTGCTGTCGATCTTTCCCAGCATCAGGGTTTTTTCCAGTGAGTTGGCTCTTTGCATCAGGTGGCCAAAGTATTGGAGTTTCAGCTTCAGCATCAGACCCAATGAATATTCAGGACTGACTTCCTTTAGGATTGACTGGCTTGATCTCCTTGCAGTCCAAGGGACTCTCAAGAGCCTTCTCCAGAACCACAATTCAAAAGCATCAATTCTTTGGCACTCAGCCTTCTTTATGGTCCAACTCTCACATCTGTACCTGACTACTGGAAAAACCATAGCTTTGACTATATGGACCTTTGTGGTTCACAGTGAAAGTGATGTCTCTGTTTTTTAATACACTGTCTAGGTTCATCACAGCTTTCCTTCCAAAGAGCATCTTTTAATTTTTTGGCTACAGTCACTGTCTATTTCTGCTTTATTGCCTATGCCAAAGCCTTTGACTGTGTGGATCACAATAAACTGTGGAAAATTCTGAAAGAGATGGGAGTACCAGATCACCTAACCTGCCTCTTGAGAAACCTATATGCAGGTCAGGAAGCAACAGTTAGAACTGGACATGGAACAACAGACTGGTTCCAAATAGGAAAAGGAATACATCAAGGCTGTATATTGTCATCCTGCTTATTTAACTTATATGCAGAGTCAGTTTAGTTCAGTTCAGTTCAGTCGCTCAGTCGTGTCTGACTCTTGGCAACCCCATGAATTGCAGCACGCCAGCCTCCCTGTTCATCACCATCTCCTGGAGTTCACTCAAACTCATGTCCATCGAGTCCGTGATGCCATCCAGCCATCTCATCCTCGGTCGTCCCCTGCTCCTCCTGCCCCCAATCCCTCCCAGCATCAGAGTCTTTTCCAATGAGTCAACTCTTCGCATGAGGTGGCCAAAGTACTGGAGTTTCAGCTTGAGCATCATTCCTGCCAAAGAAATCCCAGGGTTGATCTTCAGAATGGACTGGTTGGATCTCCTTGCAGTCCAAGGGACTCTCAAGAGTCTTCTCCAACACCACAGTTCAAAACCATCAATTCTTTGGCGCTCAGCCTTCTTCACAGTCCAACTCTCACATCCATACATGATCACAGCAAAAACCATAGCCTTGACTAGACGGACCTCAGTTGGCAAAGTAACGTCTCTGCTTTTGAATATACTATCTAGGTTGGTCATAATTTTTCTCCCAAGGAGTAAGCGTCTTTTAATTTCATGACTACAGAGTACATCATGAGAAACACTGGGCTAGAGGAAGCACAAGCTGGACTCAAGATTGCCAGAAGAAATATCAATAACCTCAGATATGCAGCTGACACCACCCTTATGGCAGAAAGTGAAGAGGAACTAAAGAGCCTCTTGATGAAAGTGAAAGAGGAGAGTGAAAAAGTTGGCTTAAGGCTCAACATTCAGAAAACTAAGATCATGGCATCTGGTCCCATCACTTCATGGCAAATAGATGGGGAAACAGTGGAAACAATGGCTGACTTTATTTTGAGGGGCTCCAAAATCACTGCAGATGGTGATTGCAGCCATGAAATTAAAAGACGCTTACTCCTTGGAAGGAAAGTTATGACCAACCTAGATAGTATATTCAAAAGCAGAGACATTACTTTGCCGACTAAGGTCCGCCTAGTCAAGGCTATGGTTTTTCCTGTGGTCATGTATGGATGTGAAAGTTGGACTGTGAAGAANCCAAAATCACTGCAGATGGTGATTGCAGCCATGAAATTAAAAGACGCTTACTCCTTGGAAGCAAAGTTATGACCAACCTAGATAGCATATTAAAAAGTAGAGACATTGTTTTTTCAACAAAGGTCCGTCTGGTCAAAGTTATGATTTTTCCAGTGGTCATGTATGGATGTGAGAGTTGGACTACAAAGAAAGCTGAGTGCCGAAGAATTGATGCTTTTGAACTGTGGTATTGGAGAAGACTCTTGAGAGTCCCTTGGACTGCAAGGAGATTCAACCAGTCCATTCTACAGATCAGTCCTGAATATTCATTGGAAAGGCTGATGCTGAAGCTGAAACTCCAATACTTTGGCCACCTGATGTGAAGAGCTGACTCATTTGAAAAGACCCTGACGCTGGGAAAGACTGAGGGCAGGAGGAAAAGGGGATGACAGAGGATGAGATGGTTGGATGGCATCACCAACTCAATGGACATGAGTTTGGGTGGACTTTAGGAGTTGGTGATGGACTGGGAGGCCTGGTGTGCTGTGGTTCATGGGGTTGCAAAGAGTCGGGCATGACTGAGCAACTGAACTCAACTGAACTGAACTATCTGCAGTGGCTTTATAGCCCAAGAAGATAAAATCTGCCATTGTTTCCATTTTTTTTCTCTTATATTTGCCATGAAGTGATGGGACCAGAAGCCATGATCTTAGTTTTTTGACTGTTGACTATTAAGCCAGGTTTTTCACTCTCATAGGCATTTTCCCTAATAAATCTGTACTTTGAATTCACTTAAGTGTCTGCTTCTCAGAAAACCCAACTAATATAACTACCCCTAGAAAACTGTTCTAAAAATTTAAAACAATAGCATAGTTCCTGTCTTTTGGTAGCTGCTCCGTTAAAGGTTAGCTTCCTCCAAGTGGGATGCATTACAGGGTCAGGGACTGAGTAATACCCTTCTATATCTGCTCAGCACTTTACGCATGGATTCCATGTGTAAGTGAACTTCAGTAGTCAGCAATGTGAAGTTAGACTTCTTAATATAGCATTCCAGACTCTGACCTGCAGGCAGGTAACCATGTTTGGGTGTGTGAACAGGTGGGTTGGATTGTGAGGGAAGGAAATTGGCTTGGGTGCCAGGAAGATCTAAATCTAATCTTAATTTGCTATGTACCTTAGGGAAATCACTTAACCTCTCTGTCTTCAGTTGACTCAACTATATGATGATGCTTAATTTACTAATTGTGAGGGTTAGAGATAATCTAGGTAAGGCATCTAGCACAGTGTCTTGCCCATTGTAAGTGTCTAATGTGTTGCCTGTATATCCTAATTCTTACCCTGTAGTCTTATTGCCTCTACATCATTTCATTCATTCAATATTTATTGTGGGCCTACTATGATAGGAACTTGAGACATAACAGTGAAACTGACAGGCACAGATCCTCACAGAGTCTGACAGGTCAGCACCTCATAGTACAAAGTACATCCAGTAATTATAACAAAAATATTTAGATGCTGCTTATTATGTGCTAGGTATTGTTCTAAGAGCTTTACTATACATTCACTCACTGAGCCTTTATACCAATCGAACTATATAGGTATCTGCTCAAGATGAGATAACTAGGGATGTGATAGATTTGGGTAGATTTGAACCCAGGCAGTCAGCTTCAGAGTCTATATTTTTAACAGCTACGCTGTTGCTTCTCTAAACATCTGAATTAGATTTTATGACTCCACCAAGCACGAACGATCCTTACACAAGTATATAACAAAACCTAGTGAATTAAATCAGTAGACAAACAGTTATTTCCTTTAGAGAAACATAGGCACAGAAATAGTAAGGCAGCCGAGCAGGTGTAGACACTGGTGACCCACATGACACAGTTACCATCCCCCAACCTCCCACTTCCTCACTGTTTGCTCGGCTTTGAACTCAGCAGCTGTTCTCTGGCAGTGACGTTAGAAGAAAAATTGTTATGATACAGGTTTTCACCTTACTTAGCCTTGACCTTTTCATCTGCAGTAACCACAGGGCTCTTCCAGTTCTAATAAATGCTTAATTTTCGGTGTCATAATCTTTTATGCCTATCAGAACTTTCTGGCAGAAAAGTTAAAGTCAAATCGGTGTGTTTTATTTGTTGTTTTCTTTTCATAAAAGCATCCACATGACTGCATTAAGTAGTTTGCTGAGTGTCTGCAAGGCAATCAAGTTGGCAGTAAGGACACTGGACCCCGGACACTAAGTTCATTTCTTATTACGTGGCAGACATAACTGAGCTTTGGATGCCTGGGTAGCCAAAGTGACAGCAGCAGTTTGTTCCAAGAAATCCTTTAGGTTTATGACAACATACCATTATCATGACCATTCTAGAATAAAAATGACAATACCAATATGATAAAAACCCACCAGCCTCTTCTAACTAGTCAAGAATGATTAAGACAAAAAAATGATTGTACTTACAGGGGGGCACTGTGCAAGTTTATCAGCTGCTACCAGTTGAACATTTAAGTGTTTACTTTGAGACTTTCCTCTAGATTTAATCAACCGCTGTAAAACCTGATAGAAGAAGACATGAATCTGAGGTACTATCAGTGAGTTGAAAGAAAACCAAATAAATCAAGACTTTTTTTTTCAAAGTCTGTTTAACCCTGAGTATTTAATAGGGAGGAAACACAAAATGACAAGTTTTTTATACGTATAAACTCTGTAATGAGATCATTCAATTACATTGGCTTTCAGTTATAGTGGATTTGATATGTCCATCTTATTCTTGCTACATGTGAGGTCTTGGTGGGTTCCTAAGTCCCCTTCCTAGATTTTATCCAGAGATTTCCAAATGAGCCCTGCAAAAGTTGGAGGCACTGATCTGTACCAGATCATTTATGTCCAAATTCAGTTGAGTAGCATTTTGGTTCACTATCTTAATGTCTGATCAATATCAGAGTCACTTATACATTTGACTCTTTATGTCATTGATAATTATTAAGGCATTCTAGTCTAACCTGACATTAACAGGACAATTTCATCTTTGAAATCTAGGCAAAACATTTGCACTGGTATATTGCTACATATAAACTGGTGATATACCTATATCTTTTGGGGCACTGCTGTAATTGCATTTTTCTATATACTCCTCTTTCACTTAATTATTTTTTAGCGAAATAGGATGCTTCCTCAGAAACAGTACTAATTTATGAAGCTCTATGATACCACAGCACATATATCCACAAGGGGACCTGTTCCTGCACTTGTGGACTCCCTGGCAACTGGGGCCAGAAGGCTGAACTCTATTCCGCTGCAGTGAAGGATGCCTGAATCCCCTTCAGTTCTGGGTCAGTGACTCTAAGTGGTCAAAGCTATTTCACTCCATTCTAATGATTGCCCAAAGGTCCTGGCTTGGTCGGGACTCCAAGCTCACCCTGCACAGAACCAGTGCCTGGAGAGATGGAAGGCTGAGGAGGTCAGGAGGGTTGGGAAGGGCTCATGCTTCCCCTGGGAGAGGAGACTACTGGTCTGGTTCGAAGTCAAATACGCATTTAAGTAAGAAAATGAATCTTGGAGCCACTGGAAAGAAACTGATTGTTACGATAGTACCTCCCACGGGTATCTATTTCATATTCACTTTTTAGAACATCATCACGTTTTTAAAATTAAAAAACATCCAAGTCAAAAGGGACCAATTTAAAAATAAATAAATAAATGGATATATAAAAGTTTGTAAGGGAAAAAAGGGACCGATTTAAGGCTGTCTCACTTTTATTTTTATCTCCCCCATTGGCATAAAGATACATGGCAGATACTCCATTGTGCTTCATCACAGAATAATTATATTCCTCGAAGGATTCTCCAGGCCAGAATACTGGAGTGGCTAGCCTTTCCCTTCTCCAGGGGATCTTCTCAACCCAGGGATCAAACCCAGGTCTCCTGCATTGTAGGCAGACTCTTTACCACCTGAGCCACAGGGGAAGCCCAGGAACGCTGGAGTGGGTAGCCTATCCCTTCTCCAGCAGATCTTCCCAACAACCAAACCAGGGTCTCCTGCATTGCAGGCGGATTCTTTACCAACTGAGCTTTCAGGGAAGCCCTGAAGAACCCCACCTAAGCATAAAAGCCTTTCCCTTCTCCAGGGGATCTTCTCAACCCAGGGATCAAACCCAGGTCTCCTGCATTGTAGGCAGACTCTTTACCACCTGAGCCACAGGGGAAGCCCAGGAACGCTGGAGTGGGTAGCCTATCCCTTCTCCAGCAGATCTTCCCAACAACCAAACCAGGGTCTCCTGCATTGCAGGCGGATTCTTTACCAACTGAGCTTTCAGGGAAGCCCTGAAGAACCCCACCTAAGCATAAATGCCCGGATCTATAAAGTTTCCACGAGAGATGTTATACAGTGATGTTGGCTTTAGATTTATGGTAAATATATGTTTACTTATTGAACTATTTTCTCTCTCAACTGGGGAGATAATGTAGGTGATATAAGAATCAATTTTACCTAAGAGATTAACCAAGATAGCACCTAAAATCTCTGAAAAGCCAGACTTAACTTTTCATCATCTTTTATTATATTATTTTTCTTATATTTTTGCTTTTTATTATATTCTTGCATAACTGCCTGGTTTGGGAACCACACAGACAGTGAGTTTCTTGAAGGAATAAGTTATTCTTTATTTGCTATCTCAAAACTTCAAGAACCTGTACAGAACAGGTGAATCAAAAACAGTATTCATTAAAAGGGTCTTAAAAAGACATTTTCCTTGCCACAAACAAAAATGCACAGAGCAAAGAGTGTTTCAAAAGAAACTGACCTTCTAAATCTTAAGACGGAAATGAGCTAATTACCTTCGGAGATGAGACTTTTACATGAACAATAATCGGTGCTAAGGAGGTCTTTATAAGTTGCGCTGGGTGATTGATGGTGTCTGCATCAAGAACAACCAGTTGCAAAGATCTCGCCAACTCAAAGATTCTTTCAATTTCACTTTGTACTTCCGCTAAAAGGAGAAATAACAAATGACAGGTCATGGTATTTTTATTAATTAGTTCCTATATTTAAAAAATAGTACCTCTTTCAGATATGTTAGCCTACACTGCAAAACAGAATATTTTGAATTTTCATAGTTCTATCTAACTTAAGATCTCTTCCAAAGAGAGATGGGTTTTGAATTTTACTCAAAACTAAACAGTTGGTGGTAAAAACTGTGATAGTGCACTGGATTTGCTTCTTACACTCATTCTAATATTTAGCTATTTACATAGCTATGTTGTTTTGATTGTGATTTTGTTCTAAAGAACTTTAATTTTAGCTCTAGAAGCTGAAACCACATTTTAGGAAGCCACCAAAATACAGGTGCAGAGCAACATCACATGGAAACAAACTGCACTGAAATATGTCTACCAATCAGCAGTCTACAGGTTAATAGTTTATGGATATGTTTTTATAAAGTCTTGCAGCCCATCTTTTCTGACTGATATGCACATTTTTGTATCCTTGTTAAATGTTCTGGACCTACTCTTACAATTAGCATATTGCTAAGCCTTCATTAGGTGCTAGAGCTAGTGGACTTATTCTATGGCATAATTATCTTCAGTATTAAAAAAATACAACTTAATGTCAATTAAAGTGTCACAATGCATTTCGATGCAAATCTGCTAGGCCAGGTGTAATAGCCAACTGACCTGAATTTGTGCATGAATCTGGTCAAATGAAAGATCTAGTTATTTTCAATGTTCAAAGCAATATGGCTGTTGTTTAAGTAAAAATTAAGCAGATTATCTGCAAAACATAATATGGATTTCTGAAATATAAAAGCTTGTTGTAACATATCATCTTATAAATCACCTGATTTATTGGTTATGTCCAAAATCTGTATTAGTCCAGTTAATTTTCAGAGAGATGATCTCGTTTTGCTTTTTGGTTTCTTTTGGCTACAGGTATGACCTACCAATACTGTAATCTTGTCTAACTTACACAGAGTAGACAAAGGCATCTAATTTAAATTATTTCAAAGATGGACTAGGAAAATGTTGATGTCACTCAAAATATCCTCATTGAAAAGGGTATTTGCCAGAATCTCATGATTTGTTTTGCTTATTCAGAATAAACACAAACTTATGTCAATCACCAAAAAGACCTCCTTTTTAAGTGAATAGACTGACAGGGTGTGTGGGATCATGAATGCTCAAGTCTATCATGTAACTATTTTCTAGGGCTCCGCATAAGAGCATAAAATTCTTATAAAATTCTTATTTCCCACAAAATCACTGATGTTTAATGCATGATCTGTATTAGAAGTATGAACTTAAAGAGTCAGCAGGACCCAGTAGAAGCTGTTCAGTTCAACTTCTGACTCACAGCATGCTCTCGGATTTCCTTCCTGTAATGGGTTGAAATGCATCCCCACCCCCCACCCCCGATTCCTATGTTGAAGTCATAACCCCCTGGTACCTCAGAATGTAACCTCATTTTTGAGATAGGGTCTTTATAGAGATCATCAAGTTAAAATGAGGTCAGTAGGGTGAGTGTTACTCCAGTACAACTGGTGTTTTTATAAAAATGGGAAATTTGGAGACAGGCACACACAGAGGAGAACCCATGTGAAGATGGATGCAGAGACTGGAGAGATGCTTCTATAAGAGAGGAATGCCGGAGATGCCAGAAAACCCCCAAGAAACTAGCAGAGAGGCATGGAAGACAGTCTTCCTCACATTCCTCAAAAGGAAGCAATCTTGTTGATACCTTGGTCTTAGATTTCTAGCCTCCAGAATTCTGAGGCAATAAATTTCCATTAAAAAAAAAAAAGTCAACATATCATATTATTCAATACCAATGGCCTGAAAGAGTTCACGTTACTTTGAATGGTGACTAGCTTTCAATATAGCAATGTAAAGAATCTGGACAATTTGGCTTATTTGCAAAATTCTGAAATACAGTCTACATTTATTAGCAACAACAACCTACTTGTCCCTTTTTTCCCTCATATGTCAGAAACAGAAAGATTTTTTTTCCAGTGGAAAAGTTTGGAAAATAAAGTCTGTTTTTATTGTAGTAAGTTTTAGCTGTTGGGGTGTGGGTTTTTTTGTTTGTTTGTTTTTCCATTAAACTGTCACTGTTGAATGTAACTCCTGGCCAGAACTGTACTAAAACAAGGTTATACTGCTTTAAGGTTCAAATTTTAATATTTGAATGTTTTCTGATGTAGCAAAAAAGGCAGTGAGGCAAAGTAGATTGCCCTGGTGCAAAGAACCCTTGACGCACTCAGAGTCTCTGTGTAAATAATTCAGAGATACTTGGGCCTCATTTACTTTGCACCAGCAATGAGGTAAGTGCAATGTTTGGGGAGATTTTCTTGACCTCATCCTTGTTCAGCTTGCAGGGTCTTAGTTCCCTGACCAGGGATTGAACCTAGGCCCTGGAAGTGAAAGTGCTGAGCGCAGGCACACCTACTGCTTAACCAACACAAAGCTTGGGCCTAACCACTAAAGTCCTAACCACTTCTCTGCCAGGGAATCCCCTCATATCCTTCTTTTTTTGTTGTTTTAAAGAAAAACTTTAACCAAATCCAACAATATCTTGACTACCCTGCTGATTCCAGTCAAAGCCTTGTAATAATATTATTTCAGACAAATGAACTCTGATAAGTCAGCTCTCATAGCTACTCTGTCACCTGTGATCTTTCTCTCATATCTAAATGCTTAAGCTATGTCAATGGCTCTTTGTGGCCCCAAATGACATTTTCCAAGGGGAGTACCTTGGAACACTAATCTCATGAGATAACAAACACAAAGAAGGGGATTTTCTACAAGGGAAATATCGCATTTATAATAGCTTCTCTTGGAATTTCAAACATGCATTACCTTCTTTATCTTCATGTATCTAAGAAGTCTTGCAGCGAAGAAACCTGACAACTATTTAATCCATAAATTTCAAATTTATTTGACCATGAAGAACATGGTATTTGTGTCTTTTAAAAAAATCAACATTTTGGGACTTCCCTTGTGGTCCAGTGGTTAAGACTCTGAGCTCCCAATGCAGGGAACATGGCTTCGATCCCTGATGGGGGAACTACAATACCACATGCCATGTGGTAAGGCCAAAAGAATAAAATCAGCATTCTGTGGGATCTGTTTTAGAGGTCTCTTTAGCAAAGCATACTAGAGCCCTAATATACTGGCCTAAACCTATTTTTACAGTCTCTTCTGTTCCTCTCAATTCATGCCCTCCACTTCCTTTTTCTAAGCATGATCTGCAAGAAAAACCACTTATTTCTCAACCACATATTATTTCTATGTCAATGCTTTTGTACATTCTTGATTGCCTTAAGAACCAGCTTAAAAAAAAAAAAACACACACACAAAACTGTAAAGTCTTTTCAGATACCTCTTATTCCCTATGTTTTTCTCTTTACGCTTTTAGTACTTTGCTCATAATTCCATTATTACACAGTATTTTAACCATCACTTCCTTTTTTCTGTTTTCTTACCATGGGTAAGATAGTTTGTCTTAGTCCCATTTGTATTCCCTAAGTCTGGTGTAATGCATGGCAGTAAAAAGTGTTCAATAAATATTTAATGAAAGAATCTACAAATATGCATTAATAAGCAGACAAAAGGGCATAAGTGGCTCACAGAGTGGTTATTATAAGATGTTGCCCTTAAATTAACTCCAGTGGTTGTGGGTATAAGACTTTACAGAGTGAAAAGGAAAACCAATGAACTGATATCTACCTTGTTTCTTTCTCACTATTTTCACTAATCCCCCTCCACCCACTCCACTTGCTCTGACAATAGGTGACTACATAGATTATACCAGATGACTTCAAAGGGAAGGAATGGTTAAAAGTCAAAGGCACTTTGAGGAGTGAAAAGGAGGGTGGAAGATAGGAGAACAGATGCTTATTTGAGAAATCTTCAATCTAACTTGGCATCCTTGCCACTCATGATATAGTACTTTAGTTAGTAATCTGATTCATCATCACCAACTCTGCCTTCATCATCCCTGAAGGTCAAAATACTGTGCCTTTAAGAGTGTTTCACTCTGTAATGCTGAAGGCTCTAAACAGAGAACTAAAGAAGGAACCCCTGATGTTTGGGATCCTGTTCCCACAGACACTGACAACTGTCCCATTTGGTACGTTCAGCATTCTTTCACAAAGCAGACCAGAATGTAAATGCAAAAGAGAGTTATGGGTGGACTGTACCACTTTGGGCCATCACAGAAACCACAAACAGGATTTTGAGATGAGTATTGTGCTTCTCGGGCAGCCTGGATCCACTTTTGTGGTTGGTGAATCCATCCCCCACAGCCCTGCTCCTGTATAGTTTGATGGAGCTAACCACATATATTAGTGTTTTTGTTTCTCCATCATGGTGAATTTCATGATGCTTTCTGACCAGGAAAGACAAGTTTAAACTCCTTACATACTGTTAATGATAGTTGCTACATCCACTTAAGGATGTGACTATTCTGGGTACCAGCTGGCAGCAGACACCACACTGAGAACACCATTATTGAGCTTTCTTCCAAGGATCTGAGAAAGGTGGACATCTCATTTGCTTTCAAGTCAGCTGTGACTCAGGTATGACAGATGTCATTAGCCTCATTGAGAAGCTTGGGTAAAGCAGGGATGGGTGGCTTCATGTGCTGAGGTGGTAACAGATGAACACAGCCTCTTGAGCATTCTTCCCACCAGACTACTAATTAGCTAACTGACTGGAGCTGAGACAGAGAAGGATCAGCTGCACGACTCTGCTCTCTGCTTCTGTACGACTGGCCTTCTCGTAAGTTAATCAGTGCTTCTCCATTCGGAATGGGGAGCAGGGACTTCCCTGGTGGTCCAGGGGTTAAGATTCCACCTGCCAATGCAGGTTACTCAGGTTTGATCCCTGGTCCAGGAAGATCCCATGTGCTTTTGAGAAACAAAGCTGGGGCTCTAAAGCCAGTGCATCGTAACTACTGAAGCCTGCCCACCTAGAGCCAGGCTCTGCAACAAGAGAAGCTGCCCCAATGAGAAGCCCTCAGACCACAGCGAAGAGTAGCCCCTGTCACCACAACTGGAGAAAGCCCACAAACAGCAACAAAGACCCAGAGCAGCCATACATAAATGAATAAAGGAAAAAAAATTAAAGGACGGCATCAGAGCAAACTGGAAAAGCATTCACAAATGCAACACGTGTCACCCCAGTCTGAAAGCGCAGCTTGGAGAAGTAGCACATTTGAACATCTTACCTAAGCTGGACCGAGTGTTCGAACGTTCAATTATTGCTCTCTTGCTGGGATTATTTAGCACAGACCTCTTAGCAAGAGAAATGTCAGCTGTCACTCTTGTTATTGATATCCTATGAATAGGAACACAGAACAGAACAAACCAGTAAAAATGTGGTGGGGCTCTCCAAGCGATTTATAACCACAGTACTTAATAACCACTTTACATGCTTTAGTGCAGCCACAGTATAATAAAACATTGGCCACAAGTATTTTAAATAGGCTTTGGCCAGCATTAAAACACAAGCAGAGCAGAATGGAGGAAGGTTTTTGGCTATTCAACAAGAAAACTCCAGGAAGAATGCAAACTCTTCCTCCACTGTTGTCTGTCTTGCCGAATTCTCCTTATAGTACACACCATACCAAAGGGAATCAAAACATATAAATAAACCATGTTCTTTCTAGCAAGCAGCAATACAATTTCCCCACAATTCATAGCTGATTTTCTCTTGAACAAGACCTTCAGGAACTGCACAGTGCCTCAGTGCTGCTGGTCAAAGAGGAAAATCCTCTTCATTTTAATCATCAAAGACCGTCAACCAGTTAGCTGTGTTGCATTCCTGGTGCTCAACAGTTAACGCATGACACATGAAGCATTTTGCCACAGGCCCGAAGGAATGCTTCATTTCTAAGAATATGAAAAATATGGTTTCTTTTCTACAGGCACAAGATTCTTCAGAATGTTTGCATATTACTTTGAATGCATATGGTGGATAGAAATAAGACACTATTGCTGAGGGCAGTGTGAGGATTGTGCCAGGATTTCCGTAAGTTAGAAAGTATCCTGCAGTCATGCAAGACAAGAATAAAGCGGACTTGGGTCTCCTGCAATGCAGGCAGATTCTTTACCATCTGAGCCACCAGAGGAAGCATATATACCTGAAACTAACATAATATGGTGAATCAAGTATACTTCAAAAAAATGCTTCACTGCTTAAAGCGTCAAGATATACCCTGGAGAGGGAAATGGTAACCCACTCTAGTATTCTTGCCTGGAGAATCTCATGGTAGGCTACAGTCCATTGGGTTACAAAGAGCTGGACACGAATGTATGACTAACACTTTCACTTTCATGTATATAACATGATAACTCAATATTTTTATAGATTGTACTTTGTGGATAAATTTATTACCAAAAAAAAAAGAATAAAGCAGAGACATTGCCAATGAATGGAGACAGAAGTCTATCTTGTCTATGTATATGATCTAGAAAATGAGAATCTCTGGAACTTACAACTTTCAAGTTCTTTAATTCAGGCTGGGTTTGCTCAACTTCAAATTGTGATTTATCTTCAGAATGCAAAGAATGCCCTTCTAAGCCAGCTACTGCCATCGTGGGCCCTTCCTCACGCTTATCTTCAGAGCTTAGAGGATTCAGAAAACAGACAAGGCCCCCTTCCCTTTTACACTCATGCTCTCTTTCTCCCCTACATTCAAGCTCCTCTAGAGGGTGGAGCAAGAAGGGGGTAGAGTTATCCACAACTGAGTCCTGTGTTATCTCGCACCTATTTAGGGATACTGTCAGCCCTCTCAGGAGACTCCTCACTTGACTTCAGGGACCTGAATCCTTGGGGAGAATTTAAGACAATCCTCTTTGGTCAGAAATTATTTCTTCATAAAAAAGTTCTGGTGCCATTGTAAAGCAAAGTACTCTTTGTTGGTTGTGTTGGATATATAAGCTGCAGATGGTGAGGAAGTTTGTGTGAAAAAAGGCCTTCCCTGGTGGCTCAGAGGTTAAAGCATCTGCCTGCAATGCAGGAGACCTGGGTTCGATCCCTGGGTCAGGGAAGATCCCCTGGAGAAGGAAATGGCAACTCACTCCAGTATTCTTGCCTGGAGAACCCCATGGATGGAGGAGTCTGGTGGGCTACAGTCCACGGGGTCACAAAGAGTTGGACACGACTGAGTGAGCCATTGTAAAGCAAAGTACTCTTTGTTGGTTGTGTTGCATATATAAGCTGCAGATGGTGAGGAAGTTTAAAGCATTTTAATTCCTTAGAATTTTTCAGGCCCTAATAAATTATTTGAGGCATCTTCAGACTGTCTTCTGTGGAAACCAAGAATTTTGTGAAATATCTCAGGTCACTGAGAACATCAAATGGGGGCTGAGTTGGCCAGCAGGGGCCTGTTTTCCCATGCTTAATACCAAATAAACGCCTCTGCATTTCTGTTGGGGCCTTACCTATGATTTCATTGTAAGGACTTGTTCAACTGCTACAAGATATTGCAAAATACTGGTCTGTACAACTTCTTCATTTTATCAAGAATAAAAGTGAGACATGGGGAGGAAGTTCCACATGGATCCCTAGCGTCTAAGAAGCTCTAAAGCCCAGGCGCCCAAGCTCTAGGCCAGCACTTAGTCACCAGACTCATAATTCTTTTAGTTTCAGCTTCCCTCTCCAGCAGCCCCGAATCTCCAGATACCAGCCAAACCACCAAGAGCAGATCTGGGCCACACAGGGTGATGGCCACTTTTTAAGTCAGGTTAAAGTCCGTGGAGCCCATATCTGAGTCTCTATTACTTAGCTGGCTGCCGCACTTGAGGCATGAAAGTCAGTCGTGGTCAGAGCTCATTTTACCTTCAGAATAGGATTTGCTTATTTATTTTTGTGTTTCTGGTGTCTTTGTTTGCAGTTTTAAGAATGGAGTTGCTGATTAGAAAAATACAATCAAGATCTAGAGCATTTCAAACATATGACTGGAGACAAGTAGCTTGGTGTAGGGGCAGAATTCAGCCTTCTAGAATATTCACTTTTAGAGGATAGAGGATCCAAAGATTCTATTCTGCTTAGATGAGAATCAAATCTGGTTTTATACTAGCCAAGTAGTGACTCTTGTTCTTAAAAGTTGGAGGGATTATCAGCAGATGTGCACTCTTATTTTTTCTGGGTTTTAACACACTTTTACAAAGCCATTTTCAAATATACATAAAGTTTTTACCAAGAGGCAGAATAATAACACACAAGCAAAAAAACAGGAAATGAAAACTGCTTCATGTGTTCTGAAAACAAAAAAGGTGTGGACAATAAAAGATTATTTTTCTTCTTTTATTGGTCAATAAAATACCAACTAATTTGTTGGTGGTGGTAGCTAAATTGTATCTGACTCTTTGTGACCCCATGGACTGCAGCACATCCGGCTTCCCTGTCCTTCACTAATTTGTTAATGTGTTATTTCTTAATAAAAATACATATGTAGAAAAGAGTTTAGGAGAAGACAGACACAGCTCCAGAAACCCTCCAATAAGACAAAGTAAGAGTTTCCATTTTCTATGCAAAGATGCTTACTATTATCAAAATCAGACACCAAATCCAAACTTTTTGTTGTTTAAAAGGCTCCCCAGTAAAGTAATTACATTCATTATTAAATGCTACCTAGTTTATATATATATATTTTTTTACTTAAACTAATATCTTTCTACTTCTTTCCTTGATATACCGTCATATCTTCTAGTGACTTAATACTTCCATGTATCTTTGATATACATCTCTAAAAAGTTCCCTTGGATACTTCTTTGTGACACAGTGTCAGTAATTACTAGTGAGGGATAAAGGATGTTCAGCTCCCCAGCAGACTGGATATATATAAATTTGGTAAATCTGAATCGTAGTTGTTACTTATTTCTGATTTGGAATCCTTCATAATTTGTGCACTCCATCAGTGCTATGAGTTTTAGTTTTCTGTGACTTATCTATGGAAAGACATTACTCCCAGGTGAGATACATTCATTAAAAAATAATTAGTATTTCCAGGTTGATAATAGAAAGCTAAAGATCCTTTTATACTCTATCCTTACCACATCCATTATGCAATCCTGTTAGTATATTAGTTTAAAAAAAAAAAAAACTCTTATTCTTCACAAAGGAAAACATTCCAAAGGTCAGAGAGCACACTGTCAGAAGGGAAGGAATGGAAGGCATACATGGACCTGGGGAGTCTCTCTGGATCTTCCTCTTGCTGGCTGCGTGACCATGGACAAATCATGCCATTTTTTTGAGCATCAGGATGATAATTAATAAAATGGTGGGCTTCCCTTGTAACTCAGTCAGTAAAGAATTTGCCTGCAGTGCAGGAGACCAGGGTTCGATCCCTGGGTTGGGAAGATCCCTGGAGAAGGAAATGGCAACCCGCTCCAGTATCCTTGCCTGGAAAATCTCATGGACAGAGGAGCCTGGTGGACTGCAGTCCATGGGGTCGCGAAGAGTCGGGCACGACGGAGCGACTAACACAGTAGTTCTGCCAGACTCTCTCACAGGACAGTCACTAGGAACCAATGAGGCAACATCTAAAAGTGTTTTCTTAAATACTCATTCATAGTTATAGCATGAACTCTCCCTTTGCCAGAGTCCATGAAACTTACATATACTTTGAGGGTGGTAGAATAAGGTCAGACATGTTACAATCAAAATCTGTTCATTTAAATATTCATATTTGGCGTGAGGGGCTCAATAAATTATCTCAAGTTCTTGAGTGTCCACGGATGAGTCTGCATTTGAATGGAGAGTAGGGGGAGCTGATAAGAGGGTGCTATTGGCTATGAAACAGAAGGCACTGTATTGTTCTTTTCCATTTGTCGCCTACGATTACAAGTTGTTTTCATTCTTCCATGTCTTGGCTGCTTTGTGATCGCATCAGCTGTTGCCATTTCCTTTCATAAATAAATACTACTTCTTTGATGCTCCCTCAATTATATTTTTAGCCTCCTTTCTTTAAATTCTTCCTAAAACCTTTTTTTTTAAAGCATGCCTTGGCTAGTAGCTTCAGATCCTATTTGTATGTTCATTTAGGATTTGGGGCCATAATCATGTTGGTTAGTTACAAAGTGTCCTATAACTGCCATAGAGCTGATCTGATTCAGTTGTCAAAAAGCCTAAAGTTACAACTTTGTTGGGATTTGAAATGATTAGCATAGGTCAACACATTGCAATTGATTTGACTGCTTGCTGTTCAGCCTGTGAATGGTAGATTCAACCAGCTGAACAAACCTCATCTGAAAGGATGATCCCTGATGAATGTTTGTGGTGTGAAATGAAGAGAGAAAAGCTCCATGCCATTGTGCATGCACCGTGCCCCTGCCAGGCTGGTGCACTGTACCAGCTTGTTAGACTCATTCACTTAGTTTATGACTTGTGCATAGGAACTATCAGGATATCCACTGTCAGAAGGGAAGAAATGGAAGGCATACATGGGCCTGGATATCCACATGTACAGGGGTTCCTTGAGGAAGTATCCAGTATTGTGCTTTTCATTCTTTCTTACATATATTCTAGTTAAGCCTTGAATTTATTAAGCAATGAATCCATTAAGCAATGAATGACAATAAAATTGTAAAATAAGTAGCTTTAAACTGATTCAGATCATTTCTAAGGTATCATAAAAGAGTAAGTATATGATTCTGTAGGAGACACTGTTGGTGTTTAATTCAATTTGTTGAATTATTTTTCAGCCAAGATCTGAAAAACAGTACTGAAGAAGAAAGACTTTTAGGCAGTTTCTTTTTCTCCTTTGGCTCTTTCTGAAAAAGAAATTATCCTATTTTGTCTAACCTACTGCATTCATAGCCAGTGAAACATGGAGGAGGTTTCCATTAGAACATATTGTTTATGCTGTATTGCTATGCAAAAGCCCACTGTGTAATTGTTCTCTTGGCTGGTTTGAATTAAAGACTATTTGTTATCTTTTCTCCTTTTATTAATTGGTGGAACACAATGCAGCAGATTGTCATGGCTCAGAATGTAAGGATATTCCCCACACATGTCAGAGTCATAGTGAAGCTACAAGCACACTTCTTTTTCCGAATCGAAGTCTCCGTATGCACCAGTGAATGCATTATTGTTTTTCTGCTGCAGTGGCCTCTGCTAATTTGAAAGCAAGCCCTCTCCCCTACTCCCACCTTTATTGTCTAGCTTTCTCAAACTCTGCCATACATCAGATCTCTCTCGGGCAGAGTCTCTCTCTAGCCATTTCTTCTGCTGCTGCTGTATTCCCCCTCACATCTCTACACCCTCTGCTGTGCCATCAGACACCTTGGATCACTTGGCATTGGAATTTTAGTTCTATTTCTATTAAAATCATCTTCAATAGTGTATGCTTGATGAATCAGGTAACTCAAGCTGATAAATCTCTGCTGTTACAATTAAATGCACTTCCTCTCTCAAAGTCTGAAGATTGAGGAAGAATCTCAGATTCTTCATTCTTGAAGGCAGTAATTAAGTCAGTCACTTTCTCTTTGCTAAATTAGAATAATTACTTCTTTTTTTTTCCATAAGGTCCTACCTTGCAAACCTTTACTAACACTGCTGTTTATACGGATGTTATGTGGGGACCAAAACAAACAGAAACTTAGCCTGCATGTGGGATGGCATTTGTTCAGCTCAAGAGGTCTTGTGGGGCCACAGGATGAAGCACTGCTCAGAACTTCCTTAATTAAAGGCCCACAGGTTAAAGCCGTGTGACTCTAAGCACAGCTGAAGGAAGCCTGCTTGACTGAGCCAGGCATATCAGCTATTAACAACCCAGGGAGAGCTGCATGAAGGTAAGGGTCATGGCCCCTGTCATCAGAGACAAGGATCAAAACCAACGTTAAGTTAAAAAGCCAGACTTCAACTGTTTCTTTGCAATGCCTTTCTTAAGAAGTAGATTCCCGGTACTCAAAAGTTACAAACAGAAGCAGGGTGTCCATCTACCTGTTGTTTGGCTTAAGAGATTAGAATATAAGGACTTTTTACATTTCCTTCCAACTCCAGTAGTCTAGTATTCAGTACTTTTTACTTGTTTTCTCTGAAATTACTTCATTCTCTGTCTATCTTATTTACAGATATGGCCTCTGGTTTTCCTATTAAGCCCCTGTGTCCACTAGATAAATGGCAGACTGCTATTTGTTCAACAAAATCCATTTCTCTTCCTCCTGGGCACATTCCTAGCCGCCTTTGCAAGAAGGTGTGGCCACATGCATAAGTTCCAGCCAATGAAATGTGAGAATTATGCGAACCAGAGAAGCTGGTTCACTCCTCTCCCTACAGCTGATTGTAGAGATCAACCCCAGGCCAGCGGTCCCAAATGATGCACAGGACAACCTTTCTTTCCCATCCTTCCCTTCTCCACCCTACCCACCTTCCCAGCTGAGGAACACCTGCCTCAGACTGTACAATGAGCAACAGTAAGTTTCCACCGGGTTTGATTCATTATGCATTTTGGGCTCTATTTATCAAGGCAATCTAGCCTGTACTCTGACCAGTGCATTCTTTTGGCAAAACATATTAGCCTTTGCCCTGCTTCATTGTGTACTCCAAGGGCAAATTTGCCTGTTAACTCCAGGTATCTTTTGACTTCCTACTTTTGCATCCCAGTCTCCTATGATGAAAAGGACATCTTTTTTTGGTGTTCGTTCTAGAAGGTCTTGTAGGTCATCATAGAACCATTCAACTTCAGCTTCTTTGGCATTAGTGTTTGGAGTGTAGACTTGGATTATTATGATATTGAATGGTTTGCTTTGGAAATGAACAGAGATAATTGTCATTTTCGAGACTGCACCCAAGTACTGCATTTCAGACTCTTTTGTTTACTATGAGGGCCACTACATTTCTTCTAAGGGATTCTTGTCCACAGTAGTAGATATAATGGTCATCTGAATTAAATTTGCCCATTCCAGTCCATTTTAGTTCACTGATTCCTAAAATGTTGATGTTCACTGTTGCCATCCCCTGTTTGACCACTTCCAATTGTCTTTGATTCATGGACCTAACATTCCAGGTTCATTTCTTTACAGCATTGGACTTTACTTTCATCACCAGTCATATCTACAACCGGGCATTGTTTTTGCTTTGGCTCCATCTCTTCATTGTTTCTGGAGTTATTTCTCCACTCTTTTTCAATAGTATATTGGGCACCTACCAACCTGGGNAATTTTCTTTGATTCATGGACCTAACATTCCAGGTTCATTTCTTTACAGCATTGGACTTTACTTTCATCACCAGTCATATCCACAACCGGGCATTGTTTTTGCTTTGGCTCCATCTCTTCATTGTTTCTGGAGTTATTTCTCCACTCTTTTTCAATAGTATATTGGGCACCTACCAACCTGGGTAGTTCATCTTTCAGTGTCATATTTTTTTGCCTTTTCATACTATTCATGGGGTTCTCAAGGCAAGAACACTGAAGTGGTTTACCATTCCCTTCTCCAGTGGACCACATTTTGTCAGAACTCTCCACCATGACTCGGCCATCTTGGGTGGCCCCTCATGGCATGGCTCATAGTTTCACTGAGTTAGCCAAGGCTGTGATCCATGTGACCAGTGTGGTGAGTTTTCTGTGACTGTGGTTTTCATTCTGTCTGCCATCTGATGGAGAAGGATAAGAGGCTTATGGAAGCTTCCTGATGGGCGAGACTGACTGTGGGGGAAACTGGGTCTTGTTCTGATGGTCAGGGCCCTGCTCAGTAAATCTTTAACCCACTTTTCTGTTGATGGGTGGGGCTGTGTTACCTCCCTGTTGTTGCCAAACAATAGTAGGGGTGATGACCATAATGGCAACCTCCTTCAAAAGGACTTATGCACTCACTGTTGTATTCAGTGCCCCTGACCCCGCAGCAGGCCACTGCTGACCCACGCCTCTGCTGGAGGCTCCTGGACACTCACAAGCAAGTCTGGCTCAGTCTCTTGTGGGGACACAGCTCCTTTCTCCTGGATCCTGGTTCACAGAGGGTTTTGCTTGTGTTCTCCGAGAGTCTGTTCCCCATTCCTGTGGAAGTCCTGTAATCCAATCCCACTGGCCCCCAAAGTCAAATTCCCTGGGGGGTTCGCAGTTTCCTTGCTGGATCCCCTGGTTGGGAAATCTGTTGTGAGTCCTAGAGCTTTCTTTCTTAACAGTAGAATTTCTTTGGTATATTGTTCTGCAGTCTGTGGGTCGTCTGCTCAGCAGCTCTATGGTGGGGCTAATGGCAACCTCCTCCAAGGGGGCTTATGCCACACACTGCGTGTCCCAGGCAGCTACACCCAGAGTCCCTGTTGCTGCAGCAGGCCACTGCTGACCTGTGCCTCCATAGGAGACACTCAGACACTCAAAAGCCGGTCTGGCTCAAACTTTCTGCGGACTCTGGGTCCCAGTGCACACAAAGTTTTGTTTGGGCCCTCTGAGCATCTCTGGCAGGTATGGGGTTTGATTCCAAATGTGATTTCACCCCTCCTACCATCTTGTTGGGGCTTCTCCTTTGCCCTTGGATGTGGGGTATCTTTTTGGGGAGATCTTTTTTTGGTGAGACAGATAACATTCTGTCAATGATTATTCAACAGTGAGTTGAAATTTTGTAGTTCTCACTGGGGAAGATGAGCACGTATCCTTCTATTCCACCATCTCATTTTCAACAACACAAGAGATGACTCTACACATGGGAATCCTCAGATGGTCAATACTGAAATCAAATTGATGATATTCTTTGCATCCAGAGATGGAGAAGCTCTATACAGTCAGCAAAAATAAGACTGGGAGCTGACTGTGGCTCAAATCATGAACTCCTTGTTGCAAAACTCAGGCTTAAATTGAAAGTAGGGAAAACTACTAGATCTCGAAATCAAATCCCTTATGATTATATAGTGGAAGTGACAAATAGATTCAAGGGATTAGATCTGATAGACAGAGTGCCTGAAGAACTATGGATGGAGGTTCGTGACATTGTACAGGAGGTGATGATCAAGACCATCCCCAAGAAAAGAAATGCAAAAAGGCAAAATGGTTGTCTGAGGAAGCCTTACAAATAGCTGAGAAAAGAAGAGAAGCAAAAGGCAGAGAAGAGAAGGAAAGTATATCCATTTGAATGCAGAGTTCCAAAGAATAGCAAAGAGAGACAAGAAAGCCTCCCTCGGTGATCAATGCAAAGAGACAGAGGAAAACAATAAATGGGAAAGACTAGACATCTCTTCAAGAAAGTCAGAAATATCAAGAGAACATTTCATGCAAAGATGGGCTCGATAAAGGACAGAAATGGTATGGACCTAACAGAAGCAGAAGATATTAAGAAGAGGTGGCTAGAATACACAAAGAACTATACAAAAAAGATCTCCATGATCCAGATAACCACGAAGGTGTGATCACTCACCTAGAGTCAGATATCCTGGAATGTGAAGTCAAGTGGGCCTTAGGAAGCATCAGTACGAACAAAGCTAGTGGAGATGATGGGATTCCAGCTGATCTATTAAAAATCCTAAAAGATGATGCTGTGAAAGTGCTGCCCTCAATATGCCAGCAACTTGTGAAGACTCAGTAGTGGCTACAGGACTGGAAAAGGTCAGTTTTCATTCCAATCCCAAAAAAAGGCAATGCCAAAGAATGTTCAAACTACCACACAATTGCACTCACCTCACACAGTAGCAAAGTAATTCTCAAAATTCTCCAGGCGAGGCTTCAACAGTATGTGAACCAAGAACTTCCAGATTTTGAAGCTGGATTTAGAAAAGGCAGAGGAACCAAAGATCAAATTGCCAACATCTGTTGGATCACTGAAAAAG
>SJYX01002262.1:80538-125418 GCA_006410675.1 Oreotragus oreotragus
TATTTTTTTTTTTGCTAATGACATTACTTGCTGTTTACATTTATCTTTGACTATGGAAATGATGTTAGACAAAAAGCAAATTCGAGCGTTTTTCTTATTCTAGTTCAAAATGGGTTGTGAAGCAGTGAATAATGCTGGCATAAATGGAAAGCTATTTTACTTTTGGCAATGTTAGAGGGTTTTCTATGACTGGGATACACACACGGGACTAAAAATAATCCTGCTTCATGTTGCCAGACTACTTGACAATTTACAAAATGCTTGAACAAATGTGATCATATTTGATCCTCACAAGGAAGTCGAGGAACACAGTTAAAGAAATTATGTCCATGACTCTTTCATGGGAAAATATCTAGTGGAGGGTGAAATATAAGAGCTTTCAAAAAGATTTCTGGTCCATCATTAACAATAACAACTCAACTGATAGCAGAGAAAAAAGATAGAAAGGATACTCTCTGTAATAAAGAAACAATGAAAGGAAAGAACCTATAATGGCAACTTTCATTTACCACGATGAAGATAGACATATTACTTAACAGTTACGAACTGTGGTTATAGACTACAATTCTAAGAGACAAAGGAATGAGATGCCCAAAGTGAGTAATGAGACTCAAACTTTGGAAGTCTAGTTTCAGCTCACTGAAGAGGAATTATTACCATACTTATCATTTATATTGCATGATATTGATCGCCGTGCCCTTCCAAAAAGCTGTAACTTTGGGAATCCAGAGCAGGTACTGGGAAGAGTTTAAGAGGCTCTGGTAGTTTACTGTAGGATGTAGATTCTAGACACAGTTCCCAGCTAGCCTAGAGTCTCCTTCTGACACACGCTTCTCACTCTTGCTTCCATGATTTCCCAGAGAGTTGTCACTTGATAGCCCACTGCAGAGTCTGGTGAGTTACTCTGGAAACCTACATAATATTTCTACTTAAACAGAAAATTTGTCTTTTAAATAGGTGATCTGTTTTAAAACATTTTTACTGTTTTCTTTCCTTTTTTCCCCTTTCCATAAAAGTAACAAGTCCCTTGTTGAAAATGGTTTAACATTATAGAAATATGTAAAAATGTTGATTCCCTGGGGCTTCCCTGGTGGCTCAGACGGTAAAGAATCCACCTGCAAGGCAGGAGACCTGGGTTCAGTCCCTGGCTTGGGAAGATCCCCTGGAGAAGAGAACAGCTACCCACTCCAGTATTCTTGCCCAGAGAATTCCATGGATAGAAAAGCCTGGCAGGCTATAGTGCTTGGGGTTGCAAAGAATCGAACATGACTGAGCGACTTTCACTTTCACTTTAGTCGTTTTACTTATTAAGGCAGAAAGTAGAAGACATACAGTTAAAAAGTTTCCACCCCCCTTTCCTCAAGGTACCTCCACTAATAGATTTGTGTANCCTGGCAGGCTATAGTGCTTGGGGTTGCAAAGAATCGAACATGACTGAGCGACTTTCACTTTCACTTTAGTCGTTTTACTTATTAAGGCAGAAAGTAGAAGACATACAGTTAAAAAGTTTCCACCCCCCTTTCCTCAAGGTACCTCCACTAATAGATTTGTGTAAGGGCCAATGTGTTCAGTCACTCACTTGTGCCTGACTCTCTGTGACCCCATAGACTGTAGTCTACCAGACTGCTCTGTCCATGAAATTTTCCAGGCAAGAATACTGGAGTAGATGGCCATTTCCTACTTCAGGGGATCTTCCCCATGCAGGGATTAAACCTGCGTCTCTTGTGTCTTCTGCATTGGCAGGTAGGTTCTTTACCTCTGCACCATCTGGGAATGCAGACACTTACTTAGGCAATAATTTTTAAAGATCTCTGCACTGCATTTTTGACAGCTACCTTAAATCAAGAAGCAGCGAGAAGCATGGCCAATATGTGATCCTTACCAGATTAAAAAAAATTCAACCTCATACTTTAAATAGGGCAAAACTGAAGTTCTCAAGAAATATTTCTTTTCAATCGTTGGAGGGGAAAGCCCATCAATGTTTGGAACTAGCTAGAGCTAGGGCTACCCAAAATCTGGGAACTGCAATGCTAACAGGTTCCTAGCTGTCAAAATTTGAAACAGAACCTACAGGGGCCAAAAGGTTTGAAATAAGAATGTGATGAGAGGCGTCACTGGTATGGACTCTGAGCTGACTAAAAACTAACACCAAAATAGCAACAGAGTCTGTCTTGGATGAACTTGTTTTCCCAGCAGCCTCTTTTGCTTGCCAGACCGTTCTATTACGTTTTGCTGAAAGGGACTCATACTTCCGTTGAAAAGGCAGCCCCGCTTGAATTGCATGGTGCATCATTTAGGAACTTTCTGATCGCTGGTTTCCACTTGGAAATGCTGTCTGGCTCTTTCAGAACCAGTGTCCTTGTCTTACAAACACATTATGCTCCAGGTGTTTGCAAGTCTCGTTTTTGGAGCTTGTATCCTGCATTTCCATAGAAACCAGTCTAGCTGAGATTTCAGGGATCCTGCTGCTGCTGCTAAGTCACTTCAGTCGTGTCCGACTCTGTGTGACCCCATAGACGGCAGCCCNAAAAATATCTTTAAATACTTAAAAATTTAGTAAGCTGGATGCATTTATCCATACTTATCCATCAGTACTAAGTTTTCTTCATTTCTAATAAATCTTCAAGTATTGATTTCATGTGATTATTTTTACACGGAATACATTCTGCATTGTGAAAGAGCTTAGTTCTTAGTATTGAGTCGGTGTGGACTTTTTCACATTTCTCTGCAAAATACAGAAGCTCCTTCCAGATATTTTTCACAAAATTGAAATGATAAAATTTTCCAGTGGTTAAAGATTGCGCCATGTTGATATGGGCCATAGTGGGATGCTGCTGCTGCTGCTAAGTCACTTCAGTCGTGTCCGACTCTGTGTGACCCCATAGACGGCAGCCCACCAGGCTCCCCTATCCCTGGGATTCTCCAGGCAAGAATACTGGAGTGGGTTGCCATTTCCTTCTCCAATGCATGAAAGAGAAAAGTGAAAGTGAAGTCGCTTAGTCTGTCTGACTGTTAGCGACCCCATGGACTGCAGCCCACCAGGCTACTCCGTCCATTGGATTTCCAGGCAAGAGTACTGGGGTGGGGTGCCATTGCCTTCCCCGATAGTGGGATAGGATACATAGAAAAGAAACCAATAACATAGCAAGGTAATTTCTAGTAAGACAAACCCAGAACTGAATCTGCAAAGAAATACTATTCCCTACAAAATAGTCACTTTGGGAGGCTTATGATGAAAACAGCCTTCCTTGGTGGCTCAGTCAGTAAAGAATCTGCCTGCAATGGAGAAGACCGCCTACAATAGAGTAGACCCAGGTTCGATCCCTGGGTCAGGAAGATGCCTTGGAGAAGGAAATAGTAACCCACTCCAGTATTCTTGCCTGGAAAATACCATGGACAGAGGAGCCTGGTGGGCTGCAGTCCACAGGGTTGCAAGAGTAGAACGCAACTTAGCAACTAAACCACCTCCAGCATGATGGAAACATTTCTTGCACTCTTCTTTTAAGGAAATTCAGTACTTTATATCTTCATATGATATACATGCATATATGCATGCACACATACAGTTCCCAAATGACTCGACATAACTTGACCAGCGATGCTCCATATTGTCAGAAATATATCTTTCATTATTTTCTCATAAACATGTTTGGTATGAATTCAATTACAAGTGAGAAAATAAAGACTAACACATACATTGAAATAAAACAAATGAATTATTTTCCTTATCAAGGTCCTTTTACTTAGAGAGTTGATGCTATACATCCTAACTTCATATTTTCAGAGCACTTTCATTGTGTTCTCCCTTGAACATTGAGTTATTTTAATTAGAGAACATCTGCAATCACAGGACACATAGACCTACAAATCAATTTATCATTCATGGTGGTTAAAGGAAAATAAAAATGCAAAAGCATCTGTATGTCTCACCTCCCATCAAACCTGTGCTTCAGGAAATCAAAGAGGGCTTTCTGCATCATGTCTGTGACCTTTGCAAAGGTGAGAAAAAAAGAATGAGGCAAACAACAGCAGAGAGAGAGAAATCAAAAGTGAGAGAGCTGCAAAGAAGGGCGTTCCAACCAAAGACCTTATCACAGCTATTTGTCTGCTGGGGGCAGGACAGGGCAAACAACCATGAACAGAGTTTTTCACACTTAACCTACTTGCACTTACTCAGTTTTCCCCATTGGTTCTCCTCCAGGGTGCTGAGGGGTGAACCAGCGGTGTTCACTAGACCCAAGACAGACCCTCGTCTCTTTTTTAGGGGCTAGAACAGTCACCAGGAGACCAGGATAAACTGGCTCTGTGCACAGGTATGGCCTGTCCATGCCATACCTGAGTGGTGCCTGCCTGCAGTGAGGAGCAACTAGAGCTCCTTGGGCCAGCCCCAGGCCTGGCCTCCAGCTAGTCTGTGCAAGTTGGTGGACACATTGTCCACATCCAGGGCTGGACTTCTGTAGACCCCTCTCTGTTCTTCCTCAGACAGTTCCCATTGAGAGGGGGAGGGGAGGGGAGGGAGTGAAAGGGGAAGTGGGAGAAGGAGATGGGATTCTTAAACTCGCGTCAAAGAGATTGATTAATTCACTCAACAAATGTGCACTGAAAGCTGACTACATGCCAGATTTGTGCTGATTCAGTGGGAAGGGTGTCACGGAGGTGGCCCACCTTCAGATAATGTCCTACCCATTTATTCTTAGCCATGCTGGCATGAAGTCAAAATGGAGATATCTGAAATGCAGTACATCTAAGTGTTTGCACTCTTCTTCCTTACATTACTTAGTTCATCTCTGAAAGAGTTCAATGATATTTTTAATGGAGTTTTTTCCCTTTTTTACGTCCATTAAAATAAAGAAGCAGAAAATGTTTGGTGGAATATGCCATCGTCTTGAGCACCCAGCAAAGTGAGACTGGTTGGTGCTCTGAGATGAGGTTTGCTGGCAGATTGCTTTTATGTTCCCTTGTGCCAGTCATTTGCTATTTTTTCTAACAGCAACAGGAACTGTTGAGACAGATAAAATCCCTTTCTCTGAATTGAAAGCAGAGCAAACCTTTGACCAGAACTTCCCATTATAACTATTTTGAGGGAGCTATTTCTAAACACTGTAACACATGAAAGATGAGAAGAGGGCCAGAGAGGGAGGAAATAGCAAAAGGCCACGTGAACCCCACAAAGCACCTCCTGTCTTCACAAGCTGAGGGCCCGAGTGTAAGAGACCCCAAGGAGGAAGCTCCCAGTGGCTGTCTCCTAGGTTCTTGATCAAGAACTGAGGGGTAACAGACTGATATCGGTACCTCATAACCCTTCAGCGATGGCCCCACCAGCACCACCGGACGCATGGATGGCACCACATCGTAGGGGGGGATGTGCTCCGTCTGAAAGAGACGATTGGACACACATAACAAGGTGTGAGGGTCAGCAGCCCTCCTCCACAGCCACAACATTCACAGTCCTCCGGCCAAATGAGAAATGATAACCACGAGTCCCACCAAGGAGACGCCTCCCTCATTTTATAGCCATTTGGGTCACTGAAATGGAGCATTGCAGGCATTTATGGATAGAAACCTTCACAGGAGATTTAAAAAGGAAACATGACTTACCACTTTTTGCTTCTGTTTTGCTAAAAGACAACAATGAGAGCCATATCAAAATATGTAATCTCTGTCATTGTTAGCACACGATTTTAAAAGATGGAAGAATATGCCAATTTGTCCCTGTCATTCTCGTCATTTCCCAATCACCCACTGTTCAGAGTATTACTCTACTATTTCATTCTGGTTGGGCCAATTGGGAAGACAAATGCAAAAACAGACCATTTCCTCCCTGAACAAATGACCTCATACCCTGATTTCACAATGGGTGGGGAGGGTGGATTTCATAACATTGGCTGGGCCAGCCACAGGCCATGGGTTGTTCCCGTGCTGGACACAGCATGTGGTGTGGCTGAGAGCAACTTGGACAAATCAAATTTGATAAAAAGAGACTTAGAACAATAACCTGTATAGTAATGACCATCACTGCACTCACTAGTTATTTTTGGATGTGTAATTTTGGTAAACTAGCAGAAGGATTTGCAGTTCTTTTTGTGTTCTTAAGGCTTTCTGCTCACTTTTCAGAATACTGACATATTTTTCCTAGTGCCTTGCTTTTAATTTCAAGTAAGTTTATAATCCGTTGTCCCTGTTCTTTCTTGTGTGTAATAGTGAACAGCTGCAATGACTTAAATGTTCAGCAAATGGGGATGAGGCGAAACATACTTGATATCTCTGGCTTTGTGGCCACCCATGCAGTCCTGTCCATTTGTGGACAACCTAAAGAACAAGACTTTGGTTCAGAGCCCTGGAGATCAGGTTTCACATACAAGGACTCCGATATTCAGATCTGCTCTGGAACTGACCCAGTTTCCTGCAGTTATGGTATGCCAGGATAGACATTGGATCTGTCATTCTGAAATGATAATCCCAGATACATTAATGCAGCATCCGTTCTGGAGCAGAACAAAATGAGCCTGTAGAGCCAGGGAATGTGGTGGAAGAAAAATTCTTGCTTGAATACCTCCACAATTTCTAAATGCACGACAACTCCTGATTGGGCCATCACTGTCCCTTCATTACCATTAAATTCAGGGCTCAGTTGCCTGCTTTTCAAACAGAAATGAGCCCATTTGGGCCAAACCTCATTCTCTGCTTCAGCCCTCCCCACCTCCACAGCTCAGGTTGTACCAACACACCCTGAAGTTTTACATGAAGACTGGAACTCATCATTTTCTTTAGAATGCTTTTAAAACTCATATAATTGACCCTCACCATCTTAAAGTGTGCTGAGTTCTTGGGTGGAATAGTGAACTTGCTTCTGAATGATTTATAACAATAAAGGGCAAATAAGATTGTACAAAATCATGAGCCATATCAAAACATGTAATCTCTGTCATTGTTATAATGATCTGAATTTCTAGTAACACAAGTACCCTTTAATTCAAATTAAATTACTAGAGAAAAGCAAATAAGCAATGAAATATTAAGTAGAAAAATATTTAAATTGCTTCCAAATTAGTAAAAAAAAATACTTGCATGTATTTTCAAAGATTAAGAAAGAAATACATTTCATCAACAAAAAAAAAAAAAGTCTAACTAAAACCCTCACCTGTTGATGTGGGAGTTGCTCGAAATGTCCCTGATACCATTTCTCCGAGACTTGAAGAAGAATTTCCACTGGATTTCCTAAGATACAGAAAAGGAACTTAGGACTCATTCCCCAGATTCCTTGAAAATAGAACTTGAGAGTACAAAGCTTTCTTTGGCCTCAATCCTACTAAATAATTCAAAACACACCAAGTCCTGCTTTTAGAGTAGAGCTTCAAGGATCTGCCCAAATGTTTTCTTTGACCTCCTTTCTCAGAGAAAGTGGGAAACTAACTAAGATCTGGAAATACTTTGTGAAAGTCTCTTTCCTAATTATTTAGTGCAGAAATGAGGCCAATGAATCACTAAGAGGAGTGTTCTTGTGAGCCGTTTGTTTAGCCAACACTGACCACCACATGCACTGGCTGGATGTCAAACACAGCTCAGAATGAGCAGAAGAGTATTCAGTGTTATAGGAACTAAGGATACAACAGCGAGGGGAAAACAAAATTCTTTCCCTTATACAGACAAGTTCTAGTGGTATCAGTATCAATCAGATGAATAGGTAAAAATGTAGTATGTTTGATAGTTGCTGCTAAGTCACTTCAATCGTGTCCGACTCTGTGCGACCCCATAGATGGCAGCCTACCAGGCTCCCCCATCCCTGGGATTCTCTAGGCAAGAATACTGGAGTGGGTTGCCATTTCCTTCTCCAGTGCATGAAAGTGACAGTACTAAGTGCAACAAAGAAAACTGAGATGGGAGAGAGATAAGCAAGGGGAGAGAAATGGATTCAACTTTAGCTATGGTGGCAGGAACTGGATCATTGAAAAGATGATATTTAACACAGATCCGAAGCAGATGAAGGAGTGGTCTGGTGGAAAAGTGAAGGAAAGGGTCCGGTAAGAAAAAAGAGCAATTGCAAAGGAGCATAGGTTTTTACAGGGAGCAGCAAGAGAGACAAAAAGTCTAGAGAAGAAGTAAGAAGAGGGATGAATCATTAATAATATTACAGGCATGTTATATCCTAACAAAGGTTGATAATTAAAAGTGGGGCTCACACTGTAGTGATCTCCTATCACTATTTAAGAACTTCCCATTATGACAAAGGTAAAAGGCCTCCTGAAGAACAGAGGCGTTTTTGAAACAGAAAAGGATCTAATAGAAAAAGGAGGTTGAGAGTTAAGAGAAAGAACTAATTCTATTTTAGGACGTTCAAAAAAGAGTAACACGTATCAAATCAGTGCTTCAGTGTAGGCTCACAATATATGCAGGCTTAATATGATGCTGATTTGTCCTCTCAGGCTTTGCTTGTATCCCTGGGACCTTTAAACACCTGCACTCTGATCTTTGTGGATACTTCACTAGAGGCTAATTCATCTGAAGCTGGACAGAGTCTTCCCTTTACTACCAAGCAGTGGCCACAGAAAACCCTGGAGAGGCTGCTGCTAGTCCTGGGATGGTATTGCATGTACCAGGGCATTCTGTGCTCACTTGAAAGAGCTTCTCTGAAAGATAACCAAGAAGAGGTACGATGCTAGATCAGGCCAGGCCCCCACTTAACGGTACTGTAAAAGGATGCTCTACACGACTCTCACAGAGGGAAGCTCAGGTTCCCAAGAGGGTTTGTTGGGGTCACAGAAACAGTCTCCACTGTGGAATTCATGTTGATTTCAGGAGTGTCCAGCTTCATTCAGTACACAACGGGGGGGATGAACTACCTGAAACCCCCTTGTGTCAATTTCAGAAGTGCCTTGCACATAGAAAAATAGCTTTTACTCCAAAGCATACGTGTTTAACTTAATAAGGAAACTTGAAAACATCGCCTAATTTCCCTGCTCCCTGCAAACAAAATGTGGAGAAAAGAAGGAGCCTCACCCTCCGTGAAAACGGCCTCTTTTCTGTTCCTGCTGAATCCGTATGTTCTCCAATCTCAGTGGACTTGGGATGAAGCCAATCTCACAGCCTTCTTTCACCAGCCTTCCTATCCACCAATCATTGTTATATTTCTGGAACACAGAAACAAAGATGCTATCAGTTCACTTATCTTCACATTTATTCATTTCAGGGGGCCAAAAGATTGAAGCACTATGTTATATAATATTGTACTGTACCATATTATATACACAAACACTATTTATAGTATATTATATCATATTATATATATCTAGGGGGGGTGTCCAAAGAATAAAGCAAACTTTCTAGTCCAAAAGCTAAGATAATACTTGAGGGTCTGCAGGCCATATGGTCTCTGATGCAACCACTGTAATCTTCTGTTGTATGTGGAAGCAGCCACAGGCAATATGTAAACACGCAAGCATGGCTGTGCTCCAGTAAACCTTTTCCTTCTGAAAGACAGCAGGCTGGTTTCAGCCCATGGGACACCGTTTGCTAATCCCTGGGCTAAAGTCAGGTCTTAACATTCGGATTCCTTTGGTTCTTGTCAAGAAGCCCTTGCCACGTCTTTGGGAATAGATTTTGTAAGGATAAATATGCACCACTGTAATGAGAACTCTGGAAGACAAGAGAGACAAGTCTAAGATGAAATACACTGAACGGTCTGTTACTTATCAAAAGCTTTGAGGTAAAAATTCCACCGTAGTATCTGTATTTTACTCTCTCTGGGGAAAAACAATATAATCTTCCAAATACAGATTTGCAAATCAAGGTCCATCTTATTACCTGAAGAAAAATAACCCTACTCTCACAAAGACTAAGCATATTTTACATAAGTGAAATTTTTGAAGTAATCGCCAAGTGACCTGAAATCCAATAAGAATGAAGGAATTTCCATTTAAATAAAGTTCCAAGACATGTAACCTTAGGAAACAAACCCCACACAAAGGCTTCAGTCAATATGGGGTAACATGGTCCCATCTGATGGGCCAGCAAAACTGCATTTGTAATGATAGATTTGCTGAATTTGCTGACTTTAAAAAAAAAAAGCACAATATGACAGCTGCAAGTTGAGTTTTATTTGGGGCAAAATGAGGACTGTAGCCAGGAGACAGCATTTCAGATAGTTCTGAGAAACTGCTCCAAGAGGCAGTAGGGGAAGGTCAGAAAGCGTACATTCAATCAAGCACAAACAGAAGCTTTCTGCTAGTCATAAGGAGCCGTCATCATTAAGAAGGAATTTAGTGCTTTTGCAAATCTGAGGAGTTATAAGAATTGGGTTCATAAAGTTGGCTCCTGAAAAATACTTAACTCTCTGAAGACCAGTTATGCCAGTTTTTCCCAGAGCACCGAGTGCCTCATTTCTGCTCTCCACTTTCAGAGGGTGTTGAAAGTCAGCAGCTGCGGCAGCACATGGCTTAATCCTCACAGAGGCAGACGGCAGGCGCCCGTGCTGCCGTCACTGCCCGGTCGCTAAGTCGTGTCCGACTCTTGGGCTTCCCTGGCGGCTCAGGCAGTAAAGTGCCACGGCAAGCACCAGTTTGTAGTTGACAACTCTCAGGGCAGAAGGCATGTTTAATCCACGCTACCTGCCTCAAGGGAAGGTTTCAGCTAGGTGATTTCCAGAAAACAGACATTATCCTACTGTTTACATCCTCCAGAGAAAAGTCCAAAAACTTCCTTTATTGTCTTTATTAGTGTTGGACAAGGTACCTCTCTCTCTTTGATCCAGGAAGCATCTCATTTTTTCAAAGCGTAACTCTATATGGTATGTTTTGCTTAGCTCACAGGACAGTAGAATTTATATGTCTATGACATTGACACGCTGGGAAGGAGAAGTGGATATTTTCACTGAATCATCAAAGCACAAAATTCCGGGTGACTCTGAGTAATTCTGAGTAACAGTTTTATACTCAAAAGCAAAAAGATGTGAGTTAGAGATTTGGCCTTTGTTTTGCACACAGCTCCTACACAAAGCACACATGGCAAGCAGTCTGAGCCTGCACTGAAGAAATTCTGAGCCTGCACTGAAGAAAAGTGAGTCAACCTAATATAAAATCTTGAACAATCTAGGTCTCAATTTCTCCCAATCTTTCCATCTTTTATTTCAGGATAACACTCCTGAAATAACAGGTTTATTTATTTTGGAATTAACAAAAGGCAATGGGACCCCTTTAGAATGTTTGGTGCATGGATTTGGAGCTTAAATTTTACTGTGGTGGGGACAAAACAGACAGTGAGTCATCGTTTCCCACAGCTTAAGTTACCTCCTGAAATCAAATTAGCCCACTGGAACACTAACGTACTGCTACCCAAATGATCTTAAAGAGGTTCCTGAAATAGTTGATATGACTTCCCAAGATGTTTTACTTTCTTCTAGGAAACAGCTAAAGCACAGTGAAAATCTGACTCAATGAAAGTTCTTTGAGCCACTTAGGGGAAAGTTACATTGTACGTTCAAGGGCTTAAATCACTGTCATTTGGTGTATGTGATAAGGGCAGCTGTAGCTTTTCTCTACCTTTAAGCTTTTCATTACTGAGAAAGTACTGAAAATAGAGCATACCAAATGGCCTTCGAGGTTATAGATGAGAGGAAAGGCTACAACTCGATTATAGAAATATGTTCACTTGTGCTGAGGTTCTGGGAGTACATGCCAGCTTCCTGGCAAGGTCATGTTAGTGCTATTCCAATTCTTCTCATTTTGCTTTCCTGAAAATGATGAGCACTTTCTCTTCCTAAGATGTTTCCTTATCTGAGATCTCAAAATCTGCAAACAAGTGGCTCTAATCCATACAGGATTACCAGTTCAACATCAAACATCAAACTGCCAGGCAAGGGAAAGTCACTGCTTGAGGAGCATATAGATCAAAAAAGCAACCGACAGGACAAACGGAGACGACTGCTGGGATGCAGGAAACCAATGAAGGGCATCCACGTGGGGATGCAGCTGTGAGCAGTATGCACAGAGTATCTGAGGACTTCTTTTACAGTTTTAAGTGCTTCTTCTCCTTGGAAACAATGGGAATGAGCAACTAATGAATGTGGTTTGGTCGTTTTTGATGAGAATGATGACACAAAGTCAACCTAACCGTTCAGGTGCTAGGGCACATGTCTTGGGTACCCTTCCTTTGAGCTCCAGATTCTCACATCTAACTTCCTACTTCATATCTCCTTTGAGATGTCCACTCCCCACATTCCCTTCCCATCTGTCCTCACCCACCCCTAGTCATATCCAGCCTAGCTGCTCAATTCATAAACCTTGATTTCCTTGATCATCTTTGACGTCTCCCTCAGTTTTAGCTCCTACACAAGGTTCATCACCAGCACTCTTCATTGAATTCCCACAATATACCTCAAATGTGGAGAGAAATCGTTTTCTCCATCTCAGTAGCACCAGGATGGCTCAATCCCATTATCCCTCATCTAGAACAGCACTAATGGTCTCCCTGAACCTTGATTTCCTTGATCATCTTTGACGTCTCCCTCAGTTTTAGCTCCTACACAAGGTTCATCACCAGCACTCTTCATTGAATTCCCACAATATACCTCAAATGTGGAGAGAAATCGTTTTCTCCATCTCAGTAGCACCAGGATGGCTCAATCCCATTATCCCTCATCTAGAACAGCACTAATGGTCTCCCTGATTCCAGACTTCTCCCACTCCAATCCACTGTCTCTCCAACAGCTAGCTTTATTTTAAATGTGTGATAATTAATGCAAGCAACAACCTCAGTCTTCTAAATCTCAGTGAGAAGGGATGGATTTGGAAGCCTTTCCAATTAAATGAGGCAAAACACTGGTAGCTCCTCAGGGCTCCTCTCCATTTAGTTTGGCTCAGAGCTGATTCCTGGCCTTGATTGTGTGGCAGGTTAAGGAATGCATCCTACATTTACCTCTTTTATGTGTAGAAAGTCCTTCGCGTCAAAGGAGATGGCTGTGCTTGGAACAGGCACATCCTCGTCCAAGGCACCACAGTAGCTCACATTCGTCTTCACAGCAAATGCTACGGGTTTAGACTGGGAACAGAACCATAGAGTAAAGGATGAAGGGAGGAAGACGAGGAGGGTTTTTCTCACTGAAATGTAGAATCAGATCACGGCGAGTACCAGGCAGTAAGAGAAATCACTTCCCAAAGAGGAATCTCAATTGGGTTTTGCATTTCTAGGCAGCACTAAGAAATCTGCAGAAAGGACTTTGAAAAGGATTCCGTTCTACTCACCCAACCCTGTTTCCCCTCCCGTCATACTTTCCAACATTCCAAAGAATTGTGTCCCAGAGTCTTGGGGAGGGAAGGCAGAAGGGGCAGTCTGCTTTGCCCTTTAGTCATAAAACTTAAGTTTGTTATTTTATTTTCTGAGGTATGAGCGTCTTTTTTACTCTTTTTACCTCTCTTTGGCTGCACCATGAGGCCGGAGGGATTCCAGCTCCCCAACCAGGGATTAAACCTGGGCCCTCAGCAGTGAGAGGATAGAGTCCTAACTCCTGAACCACCAGGAAATTCCCATGTTTATTATTTTAAATGATAACAGATACCCACATCTTGGGGTACAGGAAATGTATGCTGGGTCTTAAAGGAAAAAGAGGTGGAGGGGTAAAATAAATATTGTTGAAATAGCCTCAGATCTGAAAACCTGCAGGATCCCACTCATAGAATATCTTGTCCTGGCAGGGAAAAAAAAGGCCGGCCAGGCCGGGGCAGACAGGGAGGCCAGAGCCATTCACACATCACATGACCTTCTCCCTAGCTAACAAAACTGCTTCTGAAACTCTTTTTAGACAAATTCCCCTGCAGCAAAGTGCTCCTGGGTGGCTGCAGCTTGGCAGAGGCTCAGCCAACCTCCAGCTTCAGCTGAAAGCTCTACTGCTGACATTTGGGTGACCACAGCAGCCACAGAACAGACCCTGAGAGAAAACTAAAACAGAAACCAGCCACAAGAGAACGCACCAGGTTCCTGCAGTCCTGGGCTGCTCTATTCTAGAGGTGCTTAGTCTCTCAGTCGTGTCGTGAACCCATGGGCTGCAGCCCACCAGGCTCCTCTGTCCATGGAATTCTCCAGGCAAGAATACTGGAGTGGGTTGCAGTTTCAAGCTCCAAAGATCGAGCTTGGGTCTCCTGCACTGGCAGGCGAATTCTGTACCACTAGCAGGCTGCCCTGCTATGGGCTCATTTCTTCAAGCTGGGAACACACCTGGGGAGCAAGAGGGTCGAGGCAGGACGTGGATTTGGGTCCCACCGACACCTCACCACCTCCAACCCCCATCCACCACCTGGTGCAGATATCACAGGTGTCAAAGCAAAGGAAGACACTTCCTGAGCCTGCCTCATACTCCTCTTCCCACTCTTTTAAAATATTTTACTGTCAAAATAGAAAAGGGAAGGAGTTCACTTTATTTGAGCTTCCATTTTTTTTTCCTCCTAAAACTTGGAAAAACTGGATCAATATGCCTTAGGAGTCTATCATGAAGGGCAAAGAGGACAGGCTGATCAGGAATCTGTTATGTCCGTTACTGTGAATAAAATTTCGTTTCAAAATAAGGGTTTGTGCTTAAAAAAAAATGACTGAAAGACATAGCACGGGAGATCTCTAGTGACTCGTTCTAACATTCAAAAATTCAGTTTGTTCTTTGTTGCCTCCTATGGGGTCTTCTTCCTCTGGAATATCTGAAGGTCTCTTTCAGCAAACTTTTTATTGCTTGATTTTGCTGAAATGCTAATCATTGTTCAAAGTTCTGAACAGGGAAGGAACTTGAGGTGGGAGACTGAAACCAGGAGGGAAGGATAGAGACATCAACAGTGCATAGACCAGCTGTGCGCCTGCAGCCAGTAACAAAGGCTACTGTCATGGAGAACGAGGCGGGCAAGCTGGTCCCTTGAGAGGCTCTCTGCCAACACCTAGAGGGGCAAGCTGGGTATGGTCCTCAATCACTAAGATCGAAGATGACCAAGAGTTTTTACCACCCAACCAAACGCAAAAGGAAACTGAAAGGGTCCAGGTCTCAGGCTACCACTCCCTGAGAATGTTACTATCAGGGGTGAAGACATGAGGGCCTGGCAATCTGATGCCTTATCAGGACGATCATAAAACGATTATTTCAGAGAAATCTGAGGCAGGGGAAAAGCAGCTGATACCTGCTGAGCAACATGCCACTTAGGAACCCAAGGGGGGCAAGAACGTCACCTTTGCTCGCTCAAGCTGGAGGGCTGCCTGCTGCTCTCTCTCCTGCCGAATCGCTTCCCGATCCTCTTCCAAAGAGACATCGGAGTCAGACGGCCTGCTTGTGTAGGAGTCCGCTGAACCCTGGAAAGGAAAACCCGGAGTAGCCTGAATGAGGTGATGCGGGGCGTCTTACATCATCAATTCCATAACGGCCTCCTGGAATGAGTTCTTCTCATTTGCCCAGAATCTGATGCATACACTCTGTGCCTTTTTGCATAAATGTAGATGGGGAATACAGTTAAGCATCTGAGTAATTCGGAAGGTAGCAATGTTGTAAAGGGAAATATTTTGACTGGATTAAGTGCTAGAAAATAAATGGCAATGAAAATTATGTGATATCCAGCCCCAATTCTTCTGGTTCTGTACTATCTTTATATTAAGCCCATATGACTTGTGGAACTGAAGTTTCATTCCATTCTCTCTTTTACATATAGATTTGAAGGAAAAAGAGACTCAGCCTATTGCAAGAGCTAAATCCTGCCCATATCTTAGATTACAGATGTTCAGACTTTATTTTCTGGGGCTCTAAAATCACAGCGGATGGTGACTGCAGCCATGAAATTAAAAGACGCTTACTCCTTGGAAGAAAAGTTACGACCAACCTAGATAGCATATTGAAAAGCAGAGACATTACTTTGCCAACAAAGGTTTATCTAGTCAAGGCTATAGTTTTTCCAGTAGTCATGTATGGATGTGAGAGTTGGACTGTGAAGAAAGCTGAGCGCCAAAGAATTGATGCTTTTGAACTGTGGTGTTGGAGAAGACTCCTGAGAGTCCCTTGGACTGCAAGGAGATCCAACCAGTCCATCCTAAAGGAGATCAGTCCTGAATATTCATCGGAAGGACTGATGTTGAAGCTGAAACTCCAGTACTTTGGCCACCTCATGAGAAGAGTTGACTCATTGGAAAAGACTCTGATGCTGGGAGGGATTGGGGGCAGGAGGAGAAGAGGATGGCAGAGGATGAGATGGCTGGATGGCATCACTGACTCGATGGACGTGAGTCTGAGTGAACTCCGGGAGTTAGTGATGGACAGGGAGGACTGGCGTGCTGCAATTCATGGGGTTGAAGAGTCGGACATGACTGAGAGACTGAACTGAACTGACCTGGATTTGTCTAAGATTTTAACACAATAAAGCAGAAACCTGCATTAGTAAAATGACTTTCCAGTTCCAACATCAATGCTATTGAATAAGGATATCCTCAACTGAAGCCCCGGGGAAGGCAATGGCACCCCACCCCAGTACTCTTGCCTGGAAAATCCCATGGACGGAGGGGCCTGGTGGGGTGCAGTCCATGGGGTCGCTAACAGTCGGGACAGACTGAGCGACTTCACTTTCACTTTTCTCTTTCATGCATTGGAGAAGGAAATGGCAACCCACTCCAGTATTCTTGCCTGGAGAATCCCAGGGACGGTAGAGCCTGGTGGGCTGCCCTCTATGGGGTCACACAGAGTCGGACACGACTGAAGTGACTTAGCAGCAGCAGCAGCAGCAGCAACTGAAGCCCATGCCTAGAAGGGCTGTTTGAACAATGATGAAATCCAGCCTGATTCATATGGTCGAGGAATTGGGGGCAGCAAACATCACTTGGTGCTCATGCCATAAGAGGCAATGAAAACCACAGCAGCTCAAACACCCCAGAAGTCTGCCTTCTGCTTGCTAAAAGAATACCGTCCTTACAGTCTCCTTAAGCTGGCATGAGAAGTTGGTATTTGCGTAGATGATGACATTTACACAGAGGATTATTGACAGGAGTGGTGTATTTGGCATGTTTCATAAACCAGGCACAGAAGCATATACCTATCCATAGAGCTGAGAATTTGCTACCCACTGCAAAAAAAGAATGCTAAGGATGGTTGACTGCTGAAATGGGCCCTTTAAAAGTTTTTTCTAAACTTAGAAATGTTAGCGTTTGTTTTTTTATACATTATTTGTGAATTTGCTGCCCATAAAGGCAGCTTTGTCTCAGCAGGGGGTGTCATTTTAGCTGGGTTAGTCTGTCCCACCATAAAAACAATCCCAGCACAGATTTTTCCAGCAGCCAAGAACAATAACTCCTGCTTAGAATTTTATTAGAATGCTGAGGAGAATCCCAGTTCTAAATTCTAAATCTGCAAACCCACTTTTGAAACTTTATGCAAGTTACTAAACCACTTCAAGACTCAGTCTTCTCATCTGTAAGATAGTAGGCACACAATAAATAGACATTATCATTCCTGTTTCCTAGCGCTGATATTTCTACTATGACTTAAGAAAAAAGTTAAGAGATTCTAATCATTTTCAATTCACTTATAATATATATGCACAATAGCCCATCTTGAAATGTATCTGTTTTTATTTTATTTACTGCATAGAAGACATAGTTCCCCCCCCACTAGTTTTATTGAGATATAATTGACATATAACACTATGGAAGTTTAAGGTGTACAATGTGTTGATTTGATACATTTATATACTGAAAATGATTATACTGTAAGTTTGATAACTGCAGTGAGTCCAAATCCATGTACTTTATGTACTGCTTTATTTTTTGTTTTTTAATTTTTACAATACTGTGTTGATTTCTGCCATACAACAATGTGAATCAGCCATAACTATATATATACATATATATATATATCCCCTCCCTCATCCCAGAGGGGTGGGAGCGCCAAGGTGGACTCCCTGTGCCTATACAGCAACCTCTCATCAATCATTCACCCTACACATGGTAGTACATATACGTTGATGCTACTTAAAAGTGCCCTTTACAGAGAAAATGCATTTGCTAACCAAACAACAGTCAAATTCCTCTGTGCAAATTTACTGGGGAAAAATCTGGATCTTCAAAATAAATAAATACAGGATGACAATTTTATATATGCATTCATTGGTTTAAAAGGAACTACCTTGAAATCCTTTAAAATGAGAGTTTCTCAGAACAAAGCTTTTGTCCACATTTAGGTAGAAAATCCCATGGACGGAAGAGCTGGGTAGGCTGCAGTCCATGGGGTCGCTGAGTTGGACATGACTAAGTGACTTCCCTTTCACTTTTCACTTTCATGCATTGGAGAAGGAAATGGCAATCCACTCCAGTGTTCTTGCCTGGAGAATCCCAGGGATGGGGGAGCCTGGTGGGCTTCCATCTATGAGGTCGCACAGAGTCGAACACGACTGAAGCAACTTAGCAGCAGCAGCACAAAATTCAGAGTGAGAGAGAAAGGAAACAATGTTTCTAAAGAATATATGAAGCCAGTTTTGTGTTAGTTTCAGCCAGTGCTTTGCTGAAGGGTGGTATCTGCGGTAGACCAATTTAAGGTGTTAGACGTCTGCAAAGGTGCCTGGACTATAAAGTGATTATGATGTGGGAAGTCAGGGAGGAGGCACTTGTTCTGAAAACACGTTGTGGAAAAGGCTAATGATTGCATTCACAAGAAAGCAGGCTGCCCACTGGAGCAGTGAGTCAAACAGCTAAAATACACAATCCACTGTTGACACTAGGAGTGGCTAATTTCCTGAAACTGCGTTAATGACTTTTCAAATCCTGGCATTCAATCATCTGCACACACAAGAAGTGACTCAAAGACTCCTGCAAGTCCACTTTATTTTGAAATGTGAACAAGAATTTCAAAATTACTTAATAAATTCTACTACTGCCAAAAAATGTAAAAGCGTATAATATTCTAAGAATATTGGTAGAAGGAAAAATAAAGCACTGTGATATTTACTTTCATAATTACAGTGTCATGGAAGGACTGATGCTAAAGCTGAATCTCCATTACATTGGCCACCTGCTGTGAAGAGATGACTCATTGGAAAAGACCCTGATGCTGGGAAAGATTGAAGGCAGAAGGGGGCGGCAGAGGATGAGATGTTTAGATAGCATCACCGGCTAAATGGACATGAATCTGAGCAAACTCCAGGAGACGGTGAAGGACAGAGGAGCCTGGCATGCTGCAGTCCATGGGGTCACAAAGAGTCAGACACAACTGAACAACAATTCACAGCATTTACTCTGGATTTTGTTTTTCCTTCTTCATTGATATCCACATTTCTTTGAAGGTGGAAATCATTGCTGCTAACTCTCAAGTTCCTAGAGATAGCAGAGGTCCAATATCAAGAGCCCAAATTTGGCCCGTGGACACGTTCTAATGATTTGGTAAGGAACTAGTTTCTTGCATCTATTTCTTTTTATTTTGTTTTGTTTCAACTGCTCGATTTTCTATCAAAGTATAGACGAGAGAAAAAAAAAGGAAAAAGGAAAAGAACCTAGGCTGTTCACAATGGCATGGAGAGAAGCAGAGAGCCACGGAGAGGCAAGAGGAGACAGCCTTGGCTGGACTAGATCAAGGGTGGGAAAGGAAAACAGAGCTGTAGTGGGCCTGGTAGGACTGAAGGGTCAGGATGAGGGTTCGGAGGGTGGGGTGAACTGCCCAGAGGTCTACTTAAATCTTATGATTCGGAACAGGGAAAATGCAAGAAGAAAATAATGCTACAGGTTACTAGCTCCTGGAAAATCCCATGGACGGAGGAGCCTGGTGGACTGCAGTCCATGGGGTCGCTAAGAGTCAGACATGACTGAGCGACTTTACTTTCACTTTTCACTTTCATGCATTTGAGAAGGAAATGGCAACCCACTCCAGTGTTCTTGCCTGGAGAATCCCAGGGACAGGGGAGCCCGGTGGGTTACTGTCTGTGAGGTCGCACGGAGTCGGACACGACTGAAGCGACTTAGCAGCAGCAGCAGCTCTGGACAAAGCTAGAAACTGAAGCCCCATCAGCTTTTTATTTTCCGGAATTCCACTCTATAAAATGGGCAAAGAGCAAGCTACGCAAATTATTGAGCGAGTCTGACCTGGGGTGTTAACCCATGTGTAAGCCCGGTGGGTTACTGTCTGTGAGGTCGCACGGAGTCGGACACGACTGAAGCGACTTAGCAGCAGCAGCAGCTCTGGACAAAGCTAGAAACTGAAGCCCCATCAGCTTTTTATTTTCCGGAATTCCACTCTATAAAATGGGCAAAGAGCAAGCTACGCAAATTATTGAGCGAGTCTAACCTGGGGTGTTAACCCATGTGTGACAGGCACGATGGAGGCTAGCACCTCAAAAGTTCCTATGCAGACACCACTGCAGGTCACATCTTTAACCTCAAAGAATCAACTAACCTGGGAGGAAAAGAAACAAGTATGTCTCTCTATATATTAGTAAAAAAAAAATATATATATAATATTCTGCACATGCATATATATAAAAGTCATTGTAAAAGCCATAAAATAATGCATCCTAGTAAACATCAAAAGAAAGGAACATATATCTTCCTATTAACACGAGGCCCAGATTTTTTCCCCTTTTATTCAATATTGAAAATAGATTCCAGACTCACACCTTTCATAAATCTTTTTGAGTACAAAACACAAGCTCTATAGAAGCACTGAAAAATCAGTTTACTGTGGTCCTGGAAGAAGGAAAGTGATGTCAAGTCAAACAGTGGGAGGGCTCCTCCTCCTCAGAGAAAGAGGCCATGAGCTAGATGGGAGAGTGGCCGTGGACTCTGGGCCAGGCCATATTGGGTTTGACACTGCTGTCCATTCTTACTGGCCTTGGGTCTTGGGCAATTTATTTTCACTTTCTGAGTCTCAATTTCCTCCCTTGTGAAACAGAAGTAATAACACAGATCTCGCAGAGTTTCCCAGTGTTTGATTTGAGATGGAACAGCATTTCTTTTACCATCATGAGGATGATTCCTGAAATGCCAACAAATAATCTTTGACTCACTAATTAAACTTTCTGGCAGCTTTTCAAATTCAATTTTGGCTGCCATAGAGTTTTAGGATTCATATCTTGTTCTTTTTTGCTTTCAGTTCAGTTCAGATGCTCAGTAGTGTCCGACACTTTGCAACCCCATGAACTGCAGCACACCAGGCCTCCCTGTCCATCACCAACTCCTGGAGTTCACTCAAACTCACGTCCATCGAGTCAGTGATGCCATCCAGCCCTCTCATCCTCTGTTGTCTCCTTCTCCTCCTGCCTCCAATCCCTTCCAGCATCAGAGTCATTTCCAATGGTCAACTCTTCTCATGAGGTGGCCAAAGTACTGGAGTTTCAGCTTTAGCATCATTCCTTCCAAAGAACACCCAGGACTGATCTCCTTCAGAATGGACTGGTTGGATCTCCTTGCAGTCCAAGGGACCCTCAAGAGTCTTCTCCAACACCACAGTTCAAAAGCATCAATTTTTACATACCATAAAATTCATAGTTTAAATATACAACTCCATACATTTTTAGTATTTACAGACACAGAAATCTAACATTTGAATATTTCTACCACCTCAAAAAACACACAAACAAATAAACAAAACCCTTCTGCCCATTTGCAGTCACTCTCTAAACCCACCACAAGACCCAGGGATCCACTTACTTGTCTTGTCCTTTTAAAACTGAAATATATACTTCCTCTTCTTCTGAGGAAGGAGAAGGAAATGGCAATCCACTCGAGTACTATTGCCTGGAAAACCCCATGGACAGAGGAGCCTGGTGGGCTACAGTCCATGGGGTCGAAAAGAGTTGGACACGACTGAGCGACTTAACTAACTTCTTCTGAGTGAAGAAGTGAAGTGAAGTGAAGTGAAGTCGCTCAGTCGTGTCCGACTCTTTGCGACCCCGTGGACTGTAGCCCACCAGGCTCCTCTGTCCATGGGATTCTCCAGGCAAGAATACTGGAGTGGGTTGCCATTTCCTTCTCCAGGGGATCTTCCCGACCCAGGGATCGAACCCAGGTCTCCTGCATTGCAAGCAGACGCTTTAACCTCTGAGCCACCAGGGAAGCCCAACTTCTTCTTCTGAGTAGTTTTAGTATTTAAATATGTCATTAAATTAGAGCAAGGAGAGGGAGAGTTTATTAATGTTTGACTTTAAAATGCACTAACACTGGATCAGAACCTGGTTACTGTTGGAACTTTTGAGTGTTGTGGTCAGTCCTGGGCCTCTCACTTCCTACCATTCACTGGACATTGACCACCTGTCAGGCTCTGTAGTGAGAGCCATGTGAGAGGAACTGCTTATCTTTTCTGAGATTCTTTCTTCATCTGCAAAATTGGAACGAACCCTTCAGGGTTATTTTAGAGAATTACTAAGATGCCACAGTACGGCATAGAGTACAAGCATAATAATGGCACAAACAAGACCAGTGTGATCCAAGAGAACTTTCTGCAATAATGGCTCCTCTCTGCATGGGCACTGTCAACTATGGTGGCCACTAACTACATGTGGTTATGGAACATTTGAAATCTGCCTAGCAAGACTGAAGAATTGCATTGTTCATTTAATTTTTAAGGGTTAAAAATTGTGTTTCACTTCAATTGATTTAAATGTAGATACCCACATGTAAAACTCAACATTCAGAAAATGAAGATCATGGCATCTGGTCCCATCACTTCATGGCAAATAGATGGGGAAACAGTGGAAACGGTGACAGACTATTTGGGGGGGGGCTCCAAAATCACTGCAGATGGTGACTGCAGCCATGAAATTAAAAGACGCTTGCTCCTTGGAAGAAAAGTTATGACCAACCTAGACAGCATGTTAAAAAGCAGAGACATTACTTTGCCAACAAAGGTCCATCTAATCAAAGCTATAGTTTTTCCAGTAGTCATGTATGGCTGTGACAGTTGGACTATAAAGAAAGCTGAGCGCCAAAGAATTGATGCTTTTGAACTATGGTGCTGGAGAAGACTCTTGAGGGTCCCTTGGACTGCAAGGAGATCAAACCAGTCAATCCTAAAGGAAATCAGTCCTGAATATTCATTTAGAAGACCCTGATGTTGGGAAAGATTGAAGGCAGAAGGAGAAGGGGATGACAGAGGATGAGATGGTTGGATGGCATCACCTACTCAGTGGACGTGAGTTTGAGTAAACTCTGGGAGTCGGTGGTGGACAACAAGGCTGCAGTCCATGGGGTCGCAAAGAGTCAGACACGACTGAGCGACTGAACTGAACCCACATGTGACTAGTGGCCACCACACTGGACTATGCAGTTTCCCTTCCAGATGAGACAAGTGAATTTACATAAACTTGATTTGGTATTTTAATAGTTGCATTAAATGGACTAAGTGATAGTAAATGTCCAGAGACGCATATCCCAATGGATTTGAGCTTGTTTCTTCCCACTGAGTTTGCAATTACTTGACAATGCACTTTTCCACACTGCAGAAGAAACGGAGCTCTTTCTCGATTACTTTCCCAGGTTTCCCAGGGTGGATGAGTAAAGATCCCCTCATGAGGCTGCCCTAGGCAAAAAAGTCTCTTAGGTAACATTTATCTTTACAGGATAGCTCCTCACTTTGTTGCAACTGCTTTCTTTTTTTCCACCCCTTCATCAAACATGTCCAGAGCCTTTTGCAAGGGCACCCACCCAGCCTAGCAGGGTCTAGTCTGGATCTCCAAGTAGATACACCTGGGCAGTGTCTGCCACATAGTAGCCTCAAATTTATTGAAAGAAAGACACTCTGCTTCTCATCAGAATCTATTTCTTTGTTCCATGATAGGTAGTTGGTTTACTGACCACGGTTTATGCTAACTGCGTGTGATGTTAATTATTAGCTGTCCCACCCCTCAATAGCATAAGATTTTTTTCTTTTTTTAGAATTATGGTTTTCAGTGCCCTAATCCAGAGCACTGGATAATATGTACATTATCAGAACTTTGGCAGAACAAGTAACTTTTGAAATTCCTTAGAGATGACCACTTAATTTTGCTGTTAGGTACCTTGCACTATGTCTTGTAAAGAGGTCTTTGAATATGTTGGTTGAAAGAATAAGGCAAACTCTGCAGCCCACTTTTATTGGGCAGAAGCTCAGCAATTACTCTGACTAAGCTTCAGTTTTAGGCTTCAAAGGGCAGTTGGTCAAGGGCAGCAAAGGAGTATGATCAGAAAAGGTCATAAAGGGAAACGGAAGAGAACGAATGCTTACTCATCCCTTACTTTATGTGATTCACTAACTTATGAACTTTATATCAGCCCATCAACCCTAAGAAATAGGTTATGATTATCCCCACTTTAAATAGATGAAGCATCTGAGGCTCAGACAGGCAATAAGAGCTTCCCTTTGCCACTATCACAGGGCATGGTTCAGGAGTATGGGCAGAATCTCTTTTTAAATTTCCTCTACAGAAGTGAACATTGCTCAGTCGTGTCCGACTCTTTGTGACCTCAAGGACTATACAGTCCATGGGATTCCCCAGGCCAGAGTACTGGAGTGGGTAGCCTTTCCCTTCTCCAGGGGAACTTCCGAATCGGGGGATTGAGCCCAGGTCTTCTGCATTGCAGATGGATTCTTTGCCAGCTGAGCCACAAGGGAAGCCCAAGAATGCTGGAGTGGGTAGTCTATCCCTTCTCCAGGGGATCTTCCTGACCCAGGAGTCAAACCAGGGTCTCCTGCATCGCAGGTTGATTCTTTACCAACTGAGCTATCACAAAAACCTGATCCAAAATATTTTGTTAATGTAGACTGTACACCAAAATCTCACTAATTACGACTGATGGATGCGGGTAAAAACAATGACACTCTTAGATCATGGAAAGGGAATTTCAGACTGCTTTTTCAAAAGGCATGTTTGCTATTTCTCACTTCACATAGTATCTCTAAATTATCAAGGTTCTAGTGTGTGGATTTCTTTGAGTTTCTCTTTAATGATGGGACTTTTACTCAGAATTTTAGTGATGGGTAGAGGATTATCAAGGTTCTAGTGTGTGGATTTCTTTGAGTTTCTCTTTAATGATGGGACTTTTACTCAGAATTTTAGTGATGGGTAGAGGATATTAAGGCCCCCTTGGGAGTTTTCTTTTCTTCTTAAGTGATAACTCCTCCACCTGTGTTTATACTACATATTTAAATTATTTCTTAAAACTAAGTTATAATTACATATCGATATATAGTTAAAAACTGAATTATAATTACATAATTAATTATACATAATAATTAGTCTGAATTATCTGATTAGTGGAATCCAAATTAATAGGTTCTACTATAACTGTTTTTACATAACTTCAGTAAAAGGAAATAATATTCATTTAGAAAACTTAGCCAACCGTATCCTCTTGTTATGTTGACTAGTTTGGCAACTGCTGTAACTGCCTGATTTCAGAGAGGTATTTTTCTCTCTTTTTGCACTTATTCTTTGACTTTTATTGAGTTATAATTGATGCACAGCACTGTATAAATTTAGGATGTATAGCATAACAATTTGACTTACATACGTCATGATTGATAGGTATCTCTTTTGATTGCTAGTCGAAGGAACCCATCAATGATGAAACATTTCTAACAGCAGAAAAATTTATTTTGGCCTCATAAGTATAAAGAGGGAGGTGACAAAAAGGCCCCAATAGAGATAAAAAGGAAATCTGTATCAGCCATGGCCATTTAGGAGATTGTGGGAAAGGAGAGGCTGAAACGTGGACTAATAGATTTGAACGGTAAATCAATGGTGCTGGCAGTGACAAGGGACAGACTCCTCTTATCTTGAGTTATTATGAAGACTGAGATTTCATATGGGGGGAGAACAAGAGACAGAGATCACTTTACATGAATGCTACTTGGCAAAACTGCTTTGCCTATCAGTGCATAATATCATGGGCTTTCCTGGTGGCTCACTGGCAAAGAACACACCTGTCAATGCAGGAGACCTGGGTTCAATTCCTGGGTCGGGAAGATCCCTTGAAGAAGGAAATGGCAACCCACTCAAGTATTCTTGCCTGGAAAATCCTATGGACAGAGGAGCCTGGTGGGCTACAGTCCATAGGGTCACAAAGAGTCGGACACAACTGAGTGACTGATCATGCATGCATGCAGGCATAACATCATACAAGTATGAAAAAGTGCTACACCAATGAACACAGCAATAAATCGAAACTCTCTGAGACCAAAGGGTGATGGAAATTGAAAAAGAGTCATGATCACACTTTGCATCCAATAAAAATGCTATTTTAATGGTATGGATGATGCGATTATGGAGCTCAGTCTCCTAGGAAAGGGAAAGTGACTGCCTGCTTGGAGAAGGTGGCCTCAAGCAGTCAAGCTTTACGTAGTACAGGTCACAGAACAACATCAAGGGACACTGAGCAGTCACCCCAGGGACCAGCCGTACCTGGTCAGAACCAAGAGCGCCTGACCAATCCACATGATGCAGGTGAGTGCCTAGGTGGCTACGCCTGGCTGACCCCAGCACTGGCATCTACCTGCAAGCAGTAGCCACAGCATGAAGTCTTCATTCAGGGGCAGCGGCTCAAGCTGCACTAATTTAGTTTTAGGAGAGATATTCAAAAGGAAATGACAGTATTTGTTCAGAAAATCTTGAATGTGCTGCTAGTAACTGATGAGCTGCATAGTGATGAGGCAACTAGTTATAAATGTGGCCATCTATGATCCTTCTGGGGCTTCCCAGGTGGTGCCGGTGGTAAAGAATCCACCTGCCAATGCAGGAGACACAGGTTCGATCCCTGGATTGGGAAGACGCCCTGGAGTAGGAAATGGCAATCCACAGGGACAGAGGAGCCTGGTGGGCTACAGTTCATGGGGTCGAAAGAGTTGGACATGACAGAGCACACACATACACACGACCCTTCTGGAAAAGTGACTGACACTTCACATTCCCCCACAGTGGTTTACAAAGTAGCCCACAAAACACTACTTTTATGCTGTGGTCTATTTTGTCAAGAGTCATATTAAAGACTTAACAACAGTAAGTATGTTTCTCCTAAAAGTGGCTACAGGCAATCTCTTGTGTCTTTTAAAAAAAAAATTTTTTTTTAATCTTTTCCTTCTAGTATGTAAAGGGAAGAATAATATAGGTCGGTTTAGAAGAAAATAGGAAAAGGATCTGAACCTCTCCTTACCATTCTGTAACCTCAGAAACTGTTTGATGAAAAATTATCTTCAATTCTGTGAAAATATTCATAACGTCTCTCATTAAAGGAATGCATGTTGACTGCTAAAAGAATCCAGGTGTGTCATCAAGAACAGAACAGAAATTTGCCTCCTCAGAGACGCCTACAGATGTGACAGAAGCCAGGGTGGAGCACCTCTCAATACTTCAGGCAGAATCACGTCCTCTCCGCTTCTGTTGTCCTCAGAGCCCCCAGCACAGAGCTTTGCATCGCACGGGAGCTCAAAACTGTCTACTGAATGAAAAACCCAAAGAGGAGGTTTCAGGAGGAGGAAGAGAAATGTAAAAGGAGCACTCGGTAAGGACCAGGCTTCACCCAAAGGGAATAGACACTTCTGGCCTACAGATGCTGCTGAAAGCCACGTTGGAGAGAACAGAAAACAGCACTGATGTTAGCTTGAAAAAATGATATGAAAGTTGATTTGGAGAAATTAATATTCAAAAATCTCTCAGAAAAAATGTTTTTAAAAGACCACCATGAATTAACCTTTTAAATAAATATTAAAACATTATAAAACTATAGAACTTAAGTTTGGTATTGGTGCAGAACAAAGAAATAAGAGTCTGCAAATCAACCGCTGTATATTGATAATTAATATAAACACAGGAAACATTTCAAATCAATGGGGGGAGAGTGACTATTCCATAAGTAATGTTGGGAAATGTAGATGGCCAGTTGGAGAAAAAAAAAGGTAGATCTCTACTGGATCTCTTGTATAAAAATAAATTTCAGATGAAGAAATTTCAAGGCGAAATTATGGATATATAGTTACATATTTATTACATATACACACATATTTATCCTAGCACTAACAGAAACTATGGCTATAGTTTTAATGTAGCATGCAAAAATGTTCAGAAGCTATGAAAAGATTAACTTGACTATATAGAAAGTTTAAATATTTATCTGGGAAAGAAATACAAAATTGAGAATGACAAAAATAGGAAAAAATGGTCACATAAGTGACCTGGGCTTAATGTTCTTCATACTCAAAGAGCACTAACAAAGTAATAAGAAAAAGATAAACAACCTGCCTTTTCACCCACCAACATAGCAAATAAAATTAAGAAACAGAAAAACGAACAAGAATGTACACTGAAAAGGGCTTTGGCTTCTTTCCTACATAAGGAAATATAACTTAAAATATGCTATTTTCACTTATTAGATCAAAGCATTTGATAATACCCACTACTAGTGAGGGAGCAGTAAAAGGGACATATATGTTAGTAAGAATGTAAGTTGATATTATATTTTTGGAGGTAATGAGGCAAAAACAATCAAAATTAAAACAGACAAAAAATTTAACCAAACCATTCTATCTGAAGAAATTTACCCTAGAAATATACCTATATCAGATATGTATGTATAAAAGTATATACAAGACTATTCTTGTATTACCAGACCACCTTACTCATCTCCTGAGAAACCTATATGCAGATCAAGAGGCAACAGTTCCAACTAGACATGGAACAATGGACTGGCTCAAAACTGAAAAGGCTGTATACTGTCATCCTACGTATTTAACTTCTATGCAGAGTACATAATGCAAAATGCTGGGTTATATGAAGCACAAGCTAGAATCAAGATTGCTGGGAGAAATATCAATAACCTTAGACATGCAGATGACACCACCCTTATGGCAGAAAGTGAAGAGGAACTAAAGAGCCTCTTGATAAAGGTGAAAGATGAGAGTGAAAACATTGGCTTAAAACTCAACTTTCAAAAAACTAAGATCATGGCATCTGGTTCCATCAGTTCATGGCACATAGATGGGGAAACAATGAAAACAGTGACAGACTCTATTTTCTTGGTCTCCAAAATCACTACAGACAGTGACTGCAGCCATGAAATTAAAAGATGCTTGCTCCTTGGAAGAAAAACTATGACAAACATAGACAGCATATTAAAAAGCAGGGATGTCCCTTTCCCAACAAAGGTCCATCTAGTCAAAACTATGGTTTTTCCAGTAGGCATGTACAGATGTGAGAGCTGGACCATAAAGAAGGCTGAGTGCTGAAGATTTGATGTTTTCAAACCGTAGTGCTGGACAAGACTCTTCAGAGTCGCTTGGACAGCAAGCAGATCAAACCATCAATCCTAAAGGAAATCAGCCCTGAATATTCATCAGAAGGACGGATGCTGAAGCTGGAGTTCCAGTCCTTTGGCTACCTGATGGGAAGAGCTGACTCACTGGAGAAGACTCTGATGCTGGGGAAGATTGAGCACAGGAGGAGAAGGGGTGACAGATGATAAGATGGTTGGATGGCATCATTGACTCAATGAACAAGAGTGTGAGCAAACTCAGGGATACGGTGAAGGACAGGGAAGCCTGGTGTGCTGCACTCTATGGGACTGCAAAGAGTTAGACATCTCTGAGTGACATATTCACTATAACACTGCATATGATGATAGCAAAAGAATCATAAAACCCTAGATGTTAGGCATGGAAGATACGTTTTTAAAAGTCTGGTGCATTCACACATAGAATAGTATGTAGATGTTAAAAAGCACGATATAGACCTCTAAGTAATTATATGTAAAATTAAGTCATAAGATCAAACTATAAAATAATCTGGTATGTTGTTTTAAAATTGTGTTAAAATAAATATTTTAAGAGTCTCTCTCTCCACACACACACACACACACACACACACGCAAACACAGAAGAAGAAGAAAACAAACTTTCATTGATTGTATTTTATACCTTTCTGTACAGTTGAAAGTTTTACCTTGAGAAATTTAAGCTAATATTATATATATAGATATTCATATTTGTATATATAATATAAATGAGTATGTACTTATTTAATAGAATTATGTAGCTTGAAATTTTCTATGTTAACTTCAAGTGATGATTTTGATAAAAAAAAAAATTTTTTTTTAATCTTTTCCTTCTAGTATGTAAAGGGAAGAATAATATAGGTCGGTTTAGAAGAAAATAGGAAAAGGATCTGAACCTCTCCTTACCATTCTGTAACCTCAGAAACTGTTTGATGAAAAATTATCTTCAATTCTGTGAAAATATTCATAACGTCTCTCATTAAAGGAATGCATGTTGACTGCTAAAAGAATCCAGGTGTGTCATCAAGAACAGAACAGAAATTTGCCTCCTCAGAGACGCCTACAGATGTGACAGAAGCCAGGGTGGAGCACCTCTCAATACTTCAGGCAGAATCACGTCCTCTCCGCTTCTGTTGTCCTCAGAGCCCCCAGCACAGAGCTTTGCATCGCACGGGAGCTCAAAACTGTCTACTGAATGAAAAACCCAAAGAGGAGGTTTCAGGAGGAGGAAGAGAAATGTAAAAGGAGCACTCGGTAAGGACCAGGCTTCACCCAAAGGGAATAGACACTTCTGGCCTACAGATGCTGCTGAAAGCCACGTTGGAGAGAACAGAAAACAGCACTGATGTTAGCTTGAAAAAATGATATGAAAGTTGATTTGGAGAAATTAATATTCAAAAATCTCTCAGAAAAAATGTTTTTAAAAGACCACCATGAATTAACCTTTTAAATAAATATTAAAACATTATAAAACTATAGAACTTAAGTTTGGTATTGGTGCAGAACAAAGAAATAAAAGTCTGCAAATCAACCGCTGTATATTGATAATTAATATAAACACAGGAAACATTTCAAATCATTGGGGGGAGAGTGACTATTCCGTAAGTAATGTTGGGAAATGTAGATGGCCAGTTGGAGAAAAAAAAAGGTAGATCTCTACTGGATCTCTTGTATAAAAATAAATTTCAGATGAAGAAATTTCAAGGCGAAATTATGGATATATAGTTACATATTTATTACATATACACACATATTTATCCTAGCACTAACAGAAACTATGGCTATAGTTTTAATGTAGCATGCAAAAATGTTCAGAAGCTATGAAAAGATTAACTTGACTATATAGAAAGTTTAAATATTTATCTGGGAAAGAAATACAAAATTGAGAATGACAAAAATAGGAAAAAATGGTCACATAAGTGACCTGGGCTTAATGTTCTTCATACTCAAAGAGCACTAACAAAGTAATAAGAAAAAGATAAACAACCTGCCTTTTCACCCACCAACATAGCAAATAAAATTAAGAAACAGAAAAACGAACAAGAATGTACACTGAAAAGGGCTTTGGCTTCTTTCCTACATAAGGAAATATAACTTAAAATATGCTATTTTCACTTATTAGATCAAAGCATTTGATAATACCCACTACTAGTGAGGGAGCAGTAAAAGGGACATATATGTTAGTAAGAATGTAAGTTGATATTATATTTTTGGAGGTAATGAGGCAAAAACAATCAAAATTAAAACAGACAAAAAATTTAACCAAACCATTCTATCTGAAGAAATTTACCCTAGAAATATACCTATATCAGATATGTATGTATAAAAGTATATACAAGACTATTCTTGTATTACCAGACCACCTTACTCATCTCCTGAGAAACCTATATGCAGATCAAGAGGCAACAGTTCCAACTAGACATGGAACAATGGACTGGCTCAAAACTGAAAAGGCTGTATACTGTCATCCTACGTATTTAACTTCTATGCAGAGTACATAATGCAAAATGCTGGGTTATATGAAGCACAAGCTAGAATCAAGATTGCTGGGAGAAATATCAATAACCTTAGACATGCAGATGACACCACCCTTATGGCAGAAAGTGAAGAGGAACTAAAGAGCCTCTTGATAAAGGTGAAAGATGAGAGTGAAAACATTGGCTTAAAACTCAACTTTCAAAAAACTAAGATCATGGCATCTGGTTCCATCAGTTCATGGCACATAGATGGGGAAACAATGAAAACAGTGACAGACTCTATTTTCTTGGTCTCCAAAATCACTACAGACAGTGACTGCAGCCATGAAATTAAAAGATGCTTGCTCCTTGGAAGAAAAACTATGACAAACATAGACAGCATATTAAAAAGCAGGGATGTCCCTTTCCCAACAAAGGTCCATCTAGTCAAAACTATGGTTTTTCCAGTAGGCATGTACAGATGTGAGAGCTGGACCATAAAGAAGGCTGAGTGCTGAAGATTTGATGTTTTCAAACCGTAGTGCTGGACAAGACTCTTCAGAGTCGCTTGGACAGCAAGCAGATCAAACCATCAATCCTAAAGGAAATCAGCCCTGAATATTCATCAGAAGGACGGATGCTGAAGCTGGAGTTCCAGTCCTTTGGCTACCTGATGGGAAGAGCTGACTCACTGGAGAAGACTCTGATGCTGGGGAAGATTGAGCACAGGAGGAGAAGGGGTGACAGATGATAAGATGGTTGGATGGCATCATTGACTCAATGAACAAGAGTGTGAGCAAACTCAGGGATACGGTGAAGGACAGGGAAGCCTGGTGTGCTGCACTCTATGGGACTGCAAAGAGTTAGACATCTCTGAGTGACATATTCACTAAAACACTGCATATGATGATAGCAAAAGAATCATAAAACCCTAGATGTTAGGCATGGAAGATACGTTTTTAAAAGTCTGGTGCATTCACACATAGAATAGTATGTAGATGTTAAAAAGCACGATATAGACCTCTAAGTAATTATATGTAAAATTAAGTCATAAGATCAAACTATAAAATAATCTGGTATGTTGTTTTAAAATTGTGTTAAAATAAATATTTTAAGAGTCTCTCTCTCCACACACACACACACACACACACACACACGCAAACACAGAAGAAGAAGAAAACAAACTTTCATTGATTGTATTTTATACCTTTCTGTACAGTTGAAAGTTTTACCTTGAGAAATTTAAGCTAATATTATATATATAGATATTCATATTTGTATATATAATATAAATGAGTATGTACTTATTTAATAGAATTATGTAGCTTGAAATTTTCTATGTTAACTTCAAGTGATGATTTTGATGGGCAACATTAAATAAATATTAATAATCATTATAATATCAAAACCACTGTATACCACTGGTATACAGTACGTCCTTGCTGATTATCCATTCTAAATATAGAGTGTGTATACATGACATTACTATTTACACTGTACATACACATATATGCTCACACACACACACATACACAAAGAAATGAATACCAGATAAAGGTAGTCAAGTTCCCATTAAATTTCTCAAAATCTACCTTATAGCAGATGTCACCTGAGAATAAAATGCAAGAGGTCACAAAAAAATAATATCAAAACCAATAATAACCAAAATATTTATTGAGCACTTACTATGTCCCACTTAGTGTTAAGCACTTTCATTGACTGTGGTCTTTGGAAAAGAATATCCCCTCTGAAAGGGCTTGGGGTCCCCACAAATGGTAGCTGAGTGTGAGTTTTTCTCTTTGGCCACCAGTCTCCTAAATCTGGAAAGCCTGTAGGTCTTATGTTAAAAACAAGATGATGCAACATAGTGCAGTACTTTAAATTTAGGTACCAATGCTATTTTTGAATTATAAGACTGATGATTTGAGGGTATATGAGTGGTCTGGTGGGTCCCTTATGCACATATAGAATGCATGCTGCTCTGCACTGGAGCCACGCCTTCGCCTTGTTACCTCTACAGAAGTCCTCCAGCATCTTACTGTCACGGGACTTGTCCTCCAAGCTGCTATATTCCTCACACTTGCTACCCACCCTTTGCTCTTTGGGGCCTTAATCGTGATTAGACAATGCCCAACCCTCCCCCATCAGCCTCAATCAACTTCACTTGGTATGTGGGATGGCAAGAGCCATGCCCTTCCTCCCCAGTGGGTTCAGAAGTTGGGAATGAAAACAAGTCTTGTTTTTTGACTGCCATCTGATAATTCTATGTCAGAGCTCATTAGGAGAGGAAATTCTTGGGTCAACCTTTGGAACTAAGAAATGAGGCCTTAATCACAGTAAAATGGCACTTTACAGACGTTATCTAATTAGTCACCATAAAAACTTTGAGACGTGGGGCTCATTATCCACACTGAAGTACCCAAGACTGAAGAGAAACTGAATATTCCCAAGGTCACGCAGTGGGCGAAGTGTGCTGAACTCTGATCTGACTGACTCAGAAGCCCTTTCTAATAAATAGCTAATAATCAAGCCCAGTAGAGGCGTTGGCAGGCGCTGCCAGATGAGAGGTCGCCAAGGCTTGAGGCTTTAAAAAAATGTAGAATCCCTCTCTTTCTCTTTCTCCTTTCAGAACAAACCAACAATTACCAAGTAAGCTATGTTTCCTCCAGTACACGATCTTGATTTCTTTTCAGAGGTCTTTTGAGCCCTCACAGACAGCTCAAGCTCATGCCCTAAGTCACTCCATCATCAATAATGAAGCCAAGACTTGCATTTCAGGTCAAAGCATCTCTTGAATGATCTCTAAGATTCTTCTGAGGTCTGTTCTTAAAGATGTTCTTTAGGTCTGTTCCTCAAAGCGCCAGGAATTAGGTCTTCAAGTACGTGGTGATAGAATATTCATTTGAACTGACATCAAAATACATGCACTCAACTATTCCCATGGATGAGACTAACAACCTTGCAGGTTTCCCCTCCTTCCTTCAGGCCTATCCATTAGCTCATTAGTATATTCGAAGTGGTCAGGGAAGAAATTCATGTCTGCTTTTTTTAGTTGGAAACGTTTGGACCAAACCTCCCAAAAATTTGAGATAAAATCATTGAGTAGAATGAGTTTGAGCGAGATACTATGATTTAATTTATTCAGATCACCTTTATTTTTCACCAGGAAGCATAAGGACAGGCCATGATTACTCATGAGAGCTGGGAAAAATAAGCAGTTCAGAGTTGGGCTTTGAAACTAGACAGGTTAGAATCCTAAGACCGCCATTTACTAGATATTGGCTTTGGACAAGACACCTAATCTTTTTCTGCTCAGTCTCCTTTCTGAAGTGGAACATATTAACCTAACTCAAGGAACAACTGTGAAGACGATGCCCTCAGAACAAGACAAGCACTCAGTGGAGCTGGCACTCTGGACTGGTGAGTAAGGACACTTCTGTTGATGGATTTATCCTGGCCCTTTGTTTCTTGACTGAGCCCATATTTGCTATTTTAACTCCTCTGTTAAAAGGAGTGGATAGTGGAAAAGAAAGTGGATGGTGAGCCCTTAATCAAACAGGACTGGTGTCCTTACAAGACAAAAAGACAAGAGTGTCTCAACAGAGAAGAAAGGCCATGAGAGGACTCAGCAAGAAGGCAGCTGCCGCGAGCCAGGAAGAGAGGTCTCGCCAGAAACCAACACTGCTGCTGCTGCTGCTGCTGCTGCTGCTGCTGCTGCTGCTGCTGCTAAGTCGCTTCAGTTGTGTCCGACTCTGTGCGACCCCATAGGCGGCAGCCCACCAGGCTCCCCCGTCCCTGGGATTCTCCAGGCAAGAACACTGGAGTGGGTTGCCATTTCCTTCTCCAATGTATGAAGGTGAAAAGTGAAAGTGAAGTCTCTCAGTCGTGTCCAACTCTTAGCGACCCCATGGACTGCAGCCTCCAGGCTCCTCCATTCATGGGATTTTCCCAAGAGTACTGGAGTGGGTTGCCACTGCCTTCTCCGAAACCAACACTACCAGCAATTAACTTTGTCTTTCCCACGTCCAGAAGTGTGAGAAGATAAATTGATGTTGCTTAAGCCCCTCTCCCCACCAAAATGGATAGAGATGTAAAGTTTATATTAGTCGAGGTGAAGAAGAATTAAGGGGTCTAATAAGAACTCTGATTGGGACAATTAAAGGTATGGGCTAAAATGAAATTGAAGAATCAAGTTGGCTTTACCCTTCCACATTTTTTTCTGCTTGCAAAAGCTGTGTTCACTCAAGAGGCGCTCCTTCTTTGAGAATAACCTGAAGACAATCAGTTTTGGATTTTTGGTCAGATAGCAGAAAAAACACTGCTGTCCACACAGGGGGATGGGATGATGTCGTTGACCCACTCTCCCCTCTGAACCATGTGGCAGCTCTAAGCAACGTGCCTGCCAGCCCGGGCTGATGTGGTGGCCTTCCTCTCTAGGTCCCCAGCGCCTTCATCAAGATGCCCAGGGCTGGGACAGTCACCCGTCACAGAGGACAGGCATGTCCCTCTACTAACCCACCCAGACCCTGGTGTCAGGGCCAGGCCTGTCAACAAAATAAGCCAATTCATCAGAAACTTTTAGAATCCTAAACTGGTTCGAACAGATAAGACATTCTTTTCCTTTCCCAAAGCAGAATATGGGCTCACTGGTCACAGAGTGACCCGTCATTTCAATGAGGATTGCCCTGCAGAGCCTGTACCACTTACTGCCCACAGAGTAGTGAAATCATACCCAACAGAGACACAGTTTTATATGTGAATCAGGTGATTCTAACTGATAACTATTCCCAGGGTCCAGATATCTCAAGAGCACAGAGCAGGTAAGTAGCTCTCTGCATACCAACCACATTTGTAGGTGTCTAACAACAAACACTCCAGTGTTCTTGCCTGGAGAATCCCAGGGATGGTGGAGCCTGATGGGCTGCCATCTATGGGGTCGCACAGAGTCGGACACGACTGAAGCGACTTAGCAGCAGCAACAACAAACATTAGTTCATGTCTAGTTGTCTACCATCCAGTATGAGACTTAAACTGACAGATACTTGCTGAAAAATTGGTTAAGTACAAGATCCGTGCTAAGTGCAATGGTAGCAAGAAGGTGAATAAGATACGGTCCTTATATAACAGGGGCTCATAGTCTGCTAGAGCAGACAGGTCTGTAAACAACTACATTATGAAGGAGAGCATGCAAAGTGCTATAACAGAAATACAAACGCAGGGGAACACAGATTAATTCTGTTTGGGGGAATAGAAGATGTCTGGGAGAAGGTGAAGGCTGTTGAAATAGGCAGGACTGTCAGGGATAGACAGTATAGCGCGTCCCCAGGATAGAGCATTCCAGGCAGGGAGGAGAGCAAAGCCAAAGAACAGGAAAAGAAAGGAAATATTTACAGAACGACGAATTTGGTATCAGGTGGGAGTCACGGGAGATACCAAAGATATTAAGCTGTATATAATCAAGTTGAGGAGATGAAAGATACGTTCATGCAACATAGCAATCCAGTGCTAGAACTATGTTATCTAATAAAAGCAATGAGGAGTTTGGGATTAATATATATATATAGTAGTGGGATTAATATACATACACTATTGTATATAAAATAGATAACCTACAAGGACCAACTGTATAGCATAGGGAACTATACTCAATATTTTATAATAATCTACAAGGGAAAAGAATCTGAAAAAGAATATATATACATACATGTATAACTAAATCACTTTGTTGTACACCTGAAACAAACACAACATTGCAAATCCACTATAGTTTGATAAAAATAATAAAAATAAAAGATAAAAGAGAGAAGAGAGAGTGGGGGAAAAGCAATGAGAGCTACTAGTTTGGAACTGAAAGAAGGCTGAGGTTAGAAAACTGTAGCTGAGACATTTCCAAAAAAAAAAAAAAAAAAGGCAAAGAAAATGTGAACAAAGGCAGGAAGCAGCTCCCTTGGAAGTTCATGCTGAGGAGTGGTTGGAAATAAAACCTGAAGTCGTAGAAGGGAGTAAACGCAGATCAAGAGGAGGCTTTTGCAGCCCTCTGCTGGGAAGTCGATGGCTGACTCTGCACTTGAGTAGGAGAGTTTCAGAAGGACAGGGGCACTAGGAAGCTCAGTCCAGAAGTGGGAAAGAAGACAGTCTGTTTGGAATGTTTCAGAATGACAGATGGGGAGACAGACAGGAAAATGGACTGGGATGAGGGAGGAGCTAAAGGCAAACCCAAACGTCAAAGTAAGTAAGTAAAGTCACTCAGTCATGTCTGACTCTTTGTGACCCCGTGGACTGCAACCCACCTGGCTCCTCAGTTCATGGGATTCTCCAGGCAAGAATACTGGAGTGGGTTGCCATTTCCTTCTCCAGGGGATCTTCCCGACCCAGGGATCGAACCCAGGTCTCCCGCATTGGAGGCAGACGCTTTAACCTCTGAGCCACCAGGGAAGCAATAAACGTCAAAGGACAGATTGTAAAAATGGTTGACAGGGACTTCCCTGGTGGTCTAGTGGTTAAGAGTCTGAACTTCCACTGCAGGGAGCATGAGTTCAAGCCCTGGTTAGGGAAAAAAGGACCCACATGCCACACCATGCAGTGAGGCCAAAACAAAACTGTTAAATAAATAAATAATCTGAAAAATAAAAAATAAATTGACAGGTAATGTGGGATAGCCATGTACGGATGTCAGAACTGGACCATAAAGAAAGCTGAGCACTGAAGAATTAATGCTTTTGAATTATGGTACTGGAGATGACTCTCGAGAGTCCCTTGGACTGCAAGGTGATCAAATCAGTCAATCCAGAGAAAATCAACCCTGAACATTCATTGGAAGGACTGATGCTGAAGCTGAAGCTCTAATCCTTTGGCCACCTGATGCGAAGAACCAACTTATTGGAAAAGACCCTGATGCTGGGAAAGATAGAAGGCGGAAGGAGAAGGGGATGACAGAGGATGAGATGGTTGGATGGCATCACCGACTCAATGGACATGATTTTGAGGAAACTCCAGGAGACAGTGAAAGACAGGGAAGCCTGGCATGCTGCAGTCCATGGGACACAACTTAGCAACTGAACAGCAACATACACTTCACTAACTGCTTAGTGTCTGCTGGGCACCGGATGGGATGCTGGCCAAAGGTGACTGGAGGTGGAAAATAACTCACGTTTTTCAATTTAATCATTTCAACTTGAAGACCAAGAGTTTTCATGGTTTTGATTTTTATTAAAACTGTGCTAAATCCATCAACAAACTATCAGCATTTAATCTATTTCCTGTTCAGCAGAAACAAGGAGAAACAAAAAATCAAAGCTAAGACAGAAAATGTAGTAAAGGTGGGAAAGTATAAAAGTATGCCTTTTATTTAACAAATCCAATAAACCTCGTTTACTTCATATTTTATAAAAACATTCTTCAGCAACTTAAACTCTGTAGGTTCAAGGCAATACTATCTACAAGACTACAAAATTAAAATTCATAAATAATCCTTCCTCCAAGAAAAGGTCACAGAGGATTTAAAAAGGAAAGTGGATTGAGTTTTGAAAGTTGCTATTGAAATATGGTACCTGTTGCAGAAATTATTTATAACCAAAGAGAGCATAAAAACTAGCCATGAGGGACAAGCAAAATGCATGGAGGCTGGGGCTTACACTAATTTTAAGAGTTAAGAATTTGAGAAACAAGCCTTTCTCATTTTAAGCAATCACTGTTTTACTGAACAAATCCCAGGGAAGCTTGGTTTTACTGCAAATTGTATTACTCCCTTTCAAAATTGAAGCTACAGTAGAACCTATCACGGTCTGGCAGGAAAGGCTGTAAACATGCTGAATATGGAGAAAAAATGAAGCTCACATTGGCAGAATACCCAAACCTGACCAGAAAATAACTCACCACACATTTTGTCAAAAAGCATTCCTCATGAGAACAAAGTGACTGTAGCTGAAGTTGGCAACACTCTTCTTGGTGGATAACATTATCGCTTGTCTTTTACCAAAACACCAATTTAAATTCACATGAAGCCTCTGCAGCAAATATGCCCCCAAATGCCCTGGCAAAGGACTGTTCAAAACATGGAAAGCTGTCTACAATCACCTTCTGCCTCACCTGACTATATGAAGAAAGACTCTTCACAAATATTAGATCCTTATGCTCTAGACCAAAAAAGAAAAAAAAAAAAACAACTAAGTAATCATTTGTCCTGAGATATGTCTGTCCTCCCTGTGGACAATAGGGTCTTCTCAAGTGATGCTAGTTGTAAACAATCTGCCTGCCAGTGCAGGAGACACAAGAGAGGTGAGTTTGATACCAGGGTGGGGAAGATTGCCCTAGAGGAGGTCATGACAATCCATGCCAGTATTCCTGCCTAAAGAATCTCATGGACAGAGGAGCCTGGCAGGCTATAGTCCATAGAGTTGCAAAGAGTCAGACATGACTAAAGTGACTTAGCACGCACACATGCATGGACAATAAGACTTTGATTGATTATATTTTGGCTTTTTTGCTTCAGCCACCAGGAAGCTCAGAGCTAACTTCTAAGTTTTCTCTTGGTGAACATCTCCAATCTGAATTTACATTTTCCATGACTCTAATCTTTTGCTTGCTACTAATTTGGGAGGTGGGCTTTATATGGTTTTTTAAGTCACTTAAAAATCTCTGGTAGATGAGGTACAACTAGAATTTTTAAAAAAACACGCACACAATAGTTTTTACCAAATTTTAAACTACTGTTTGTGATGAGTGCAGTTTTTTTTTTTCCCATTTTCTTTATAGAAGTATGCACATAGTTCTTTTGAGCCCTTGGTTGCTGCTATCCACAAACAACTATTAAACCAACCATTAATAGACTCTTTTTGACTACACTCTCATTAACTAAGTGAAAGCTTTTGACACTTTGATCCACTTTGACAGTGTGGATCACAACAAACTGTGGAAAATTCTTAAAGAGATGGAAGTACCAGATCATCTTACTGGTCTCCTGAGAAACCTGTATGCAGGTCAAGAAGCAACAGTTCCCACTGGAGATGGAACAATGGACTGGTTCAAAATTGGAAAATGAATACATCAAGGCTGTATATTGTCACCTTGCTTAACTTGTATGCAGAGTACATCATCTGAAATCCCAGGCTGGATAAAGCACAAGCTGGAATCAAGATTGCTGGGAAAAATATTAATAACCTTATATATGCAGATGATACCATCCTTATGGCAGAAAGTGAAGCAGAATTAAACAGCCTCTTGATGAAGGTAAAAGAGGAGAGTGAAAAAGCTGGCTTAAAACTCAACGTTCAAAAAACTAAGATCATGGCATCTGGTCCCATCACTTCATGGCAAATGGGGAAACAATGGAAATAGTGACAGACTTTCTTTTCTTGGGCTTCAAAATCACTGCAAATGGTGATTGCAGCTATGAAATTAAAAGATGCTTGCTCCTTGGAAGAAAGGCTATGACAAACCTAGACAGCACATTAAAAAACAGAGTCATTACTTTGCTGACAAAGATTCATCTAGTCAAAGATGTGGTTTTTCCAGTAGTCACGTAAGAGTTGGACCATAAAGAAAGCTGAGCATCGAAGAATTGATGTTTTTGAACTATAGTGTTGGAGAAGACTCTTGAGAGTCCCTTGGACTGTAAAGAGATCAAGCCAGTCAATCCTAAAGGAAATCAACCCGTAATGTTCATTGGAAGGACTGACGCTGAAGCTGAAACTCCAATTCTTTGGCCACCTGATGCGAAGAGCTGATTCATTGGAAAAGATCCTGATGCTGTGAAAGACAGAAGGCAGGAGGATAAGGGGACAACAGAGGATGAGATGGTGATATGGTAGCAGGAACACAATGGACATGAGTTTGGGCAAGCTCCAGGAGATGGTGAAGGACACAGAAGCGTGGCATGCTGCAGTCCATGGGGTTGCACAGCCAGACATGATGGAGCCACTGAACAAAAACAACAGATTCTCTTTCCAGACAGGAGGTTTTTCAATCTCTCTCTCGCTGTCTGTCCAGGGTTCCATTAGCCATTTGAAAATTTCCAAATAAGAAATTCAGTAGTTTACTATGCCATGAGTTGGCCTAGTTCTGCTCTTCAATGCTCAGTCTGTGACTAATTCAGTATGTTTCTTTGTATATCTACTAAGATTGATTACAAACATGTACTGAAGCCACACACACAAAATCTTTGACCCACTACTCTTTATTTCATCAATATCAAGCTAGAACAAAAAGAAAATGTCTGTTCACTTGCTTTGAAAAGAAGAGCAGAACTTGGAGCAACATTATGAATGTGGTAGTTTGTCTTTCGGGGAAGGCAATGGCACCCCATCCCAGTACTCTTGCCTGGAAAATCCAATGGACGGAGCAGCCTGGTGGGCTGCAGTCCATGGGGTCGCTAACAGTCAGACAGACTGAGCGACTTCACTTTCACTTTTCTCTTTCATGCATTGGAGAAGGAAATGGCAACCCACTCCAGTATTCTTGCCTGGAGACTCCCAGGGATGGGGGAGCCTGGTGGGCTGCCGTCTATGGGGTCACACAGAGTCGGACACGACTGNGACTGAGCGACTTCACTTTCACTTTTCTCTTTCATGCATTGGAGAAGGAAATGGCAACCCACTCCAGTGTTCTTGCCTGGAGAATCCCAGGGATGGGGGAGCCTGGTGGGCTGCCGTCTATGGGGTCACACAGTCAGACACGACTGAACTGACTTAGCAGCAGCAGCAGTTTGTCTTTGCCAATAGCTATACTCATCTTTCATCTTTCTCTTCCAACATGCTCTGGCCATAATAGGCTGCTCACACTTTCTCCAAATCTGCTTCATTCACAGTGTGTGGTACATAGTAGGCACATAAAACATACTTATTGAATGAGGGGGAATGCTCCGATACTTTCCTGCCCTCATACAGGTTGTTGACTCTTGTTTGAAAAGCTCCTTTTCTCCTTGCCCATCTGGCAAACCCTCTTTCATCTAACCACTGAGTTATAATTGTATATGTAGCTGTTTTCCTTCCTGACAATAACACTTTTTCACCTTTGTGCTTCCAATATGAGCTTGGCACATGGTCAGTTCAGTTCAGTTCAGTCGCTCAGTCGTGTCCGACTCTTTGCGACCCCATGAATCGCAGCACGCCAGGCCTCCCTGTCCATCACCAACTCCCAGAGTTCATTCAGACTCACTTCCATCGAGTCAGTGATGCCATCCAGCCATTTCATCCTCTGTTGTCCCCTTCTCCTTCTGCCTCCAATCCCTCCCAGCATCAGAGTCTTTTCCAATGAGTCAACCCTTCGCATGAGGTGGCCAAAGTACTGGAGTTTCAGCTTTAGCATCATTCCTTCCAAAGAAATCCCAGGGTTGATCTTCAGAATGAACTGGTTGGATCTCCTTGTAGTCCAAGGAACTCTCAAGAGTCTTCTCCAACACCACAGTTCAAAAGCATCAATTCTTCGGCGCTCAGCCTTCTTCACAGTCCAACTCTCACATCCATACATGACTGCTGGCACATGGTAGGTGTCTAATATTTGTAGGAAGGAAGGGAGGGAGGGAGAAACAGTTCTGCATTGCTTTTAGAAAAGAATGTATGGCATTTTACTAGCTACTCAGAGTTGCATTCAATGGAAAAAAATGTTTGCCTCCAATTTTTCAAAACCACTCCTGCAAAAGTGGATTGAATTTTGTGTTTCACTGAATCCATCCATTCATGATTAATTGGGTAGTTAAGCACGTCTAGTTACATGTGCACCTGGGAATTCTTCCAACTATCATTAATTTTGCTAAAGATTCAAATCCCCAGTATTTATCTGCTGAAATGGAGCCCCTGTTACTCCTCAGCCAATCAAAATTGAGTAACAAACTCTATTGTTGACAAACAACTGAATAATTTACAAAGGCTGTAACTATGTGATCTCCAGTTGCCCCTTTGGGGCAGAGTACATTTATTATGCCATTTAATCTTCCTGTTTTCTTCCACTAACTGGGTACAAAAAAATCCAGCTATATTCCTTAAATTGGGAAACCCTGAAACATTCAACATAAAGAAAGAAACAATTAGCAACATACTAAGGACTGAAACTGAAGTAAATACACGTCTCTTGCTTCCAGGTTTATTAGCTGGGTGGGAAGAGGGGAACTACACTTGAAGCCTGTGCAGCATGTGGCAAGAAAACATTCTGAAAGGTACTGCAATCTTTTCCAAAAAAAACTAGAATGCTCTCATTTCCCCTCACAGTCTGCAATCAAATAATGAAGTGCAAACATGATCTAGCTCCTTTTGGCTGTCAGCCTCTCAGCGTCATTTGAGTGAGTGCCAGGATCCTGTGCTATTAGATATAATCAAGGCCTGCAGATGAACCCAAAATAGCCAATCTAGTCTCCAAAGCTCAGCCTCCATGCCTAGCCAATTCCTTCTCCTGAACCGAAATTCTCACCAGCCATTGGTGAGACAATGCTTGTCACCAATTGTCACTCCATTGGCTACTATATCGATTAACAGTTTTGCATATGCTGCAGATAATGCAAAATGTGTCTTACTTCTACCTAATACGTCTTCTATATGTGCACTTGACTTTAAACTAAAAAATCCAACTCTGCAGCAGAGAGGAATAATTCATAGGCTTAAGAAATGGATAGTTTGATTGTCAAGACCAAGTGTTTGCAGGTGTTGGGTAGATGACTTCCTCTCTTTAATTCAGGGTCCTAAAGAAAATAAAATATAACAGAATGGCCAGAAACATGTATATTATATCTGACAACATAGAATGGGGATCAGGCTCACCCTCCTTCAAGTATCGCTTGCCTTGTATCAGGGTAGGGTCTTCAGTTAATAACTGATTATTCTTCACATCCCAGGGAAACATCACTGACAGAAGGCTCATCAAGGGCAAGAGAACCAAGTAGAATTGGGATCTGAAGAAACTAACCAGAAAGGACTTTCTCGCACTCAAGAAGCATTCATTGGCTGGAAATAGAAATACACCATTTATTGTCTAAAGTAATTTCCTAATGAAACTGTTTACAAACTGAAGTAATAGTACTAAACCTCTTACATCAAGTTCATATTCAAGTCAATGGGAGCAAAGCCAGATATAGCCAGATACTCTTTAAGTACAAAAGGATATTTAGACAAACCCTATCTTGGTTTCCTTTCAGCTTTGCATAACCAGCTACAGAATGGTGTCTTTCTACACATATACACACACACACACACACACACACACACACACACACACA
>SJYX01002262.1:133045-177816 GCA_006410675.1 Oreotragus oreotragus
CACACAGTCAAAGGCTTTGGCATAGTCAATAAAGCAGAAATAGATGTTTTTCTGGAACTCTCTTGCTTTTTCCATGATCCAGCGGATGTTGGCAATTTGATCTCTGGTTCCTCTGCCTTTTCTAAAACCAGTTTGAACATCTGGAAGTTCACAGTTCATGTATTGCTGAAGCCTGGCTTGGAGAATTTTGAGCATTACTTTACCAGTCCATTCTGAAGGAGATCACCCCTGGGATTTCTTTGGAAGGAATGATGCTAAAGCTGAAACTTCAGTACTTTGGCCACCTCATGCAAAGAGTTGACTCATTGGAAAAGACTCTGATGCTGGGAGGGATTGGGGGCAGGAGGAGAAGGGGACGACCGAGGATGAGATAGCTGGATGGCATCACTGACTCGATGGACGTGAGTCTGAGTGAACTCCAGGAGTTGGTGATAGACAGGGAGGCCTGGCATGCTGCAGTTCATGGGGTCGCAAAGAGTCGGACATGGCTGAGCGACTGAACTGAACTGAACTGAACTTACTAGTGTGTGAGATGAGTGCAATTGTGCGTTAGTTTGAGCATTCTTTGGCATTGCCTATCTTTGGGACTGGAATGAAAACTGATCTTTTCTAGTCCTGTGGCCACTGTTGAGTTTTCCAAATTTGCTTACATATTGATTGCAGCACTTTCACAGCATCATCTTTAATATATATTTTTCTGGGCTCAGTGGTAAAGAATCTACCTGCCAATCAATGCAGGAGACATGGGCTTGATCCCTGTGTCAGGAAAATCCCCTGGAAAAGGAAATGGCAACCTACTCCAGTCTTCTTGCCTGGAATATCCCAGGGACAGAGGAGCCTGGTGGGCCACAGTGCATCAGGTTGCAAAAGAGTCAGACATGACTTAATGACTAAACAACAAAGACAATATGATTTTCTAAATCAAATATTAATTGATTTCCAGTAAGAAAAACTCCTTCAGAGATTGACGTCTCAACATGCCCCTCGTTTCCTCCATCTCAAGTGTAATGGACAGGCCAGCAGCCTCCTTTCCTGGTCTCAGCCAGGAAGTGCTCACCAGGTGCCTTCCTGCTTCAATTTCCAGGCACAGCTGTTTGCTCATGTGGGCTAAGAATGTTTCAGTCAGGTCAGCACACAGTTTCTAAATAAAAGAAACTTAGGTAGAGTAAAGATGATAGCCATGAAGACAACTGGTAATAAGAGCATCCGGAGTTGGTTTTTCAAAGGGATCACACATGGATCAGAAGTTCTCAAATATTCTTCAAGAGGCTTTTGTCCAGAAGCTTGGCTTGGTGCGATGGGTTAGAAAAAAGAGATGCAAGAGGAGACTATATGGATGGGATGAGCCTTTGCTGCTGTTAAAAACCAGTCAGGGAGGCTGAAGAGGACGGGCACAGTGGGAGAAGGAACAAAGGCACCAGGGAGAGCCTGTCTTCAGCAAAGGGGCCTTTCAAGGTCTGTATGCCAGGAGCAGCAGAAAATAAGGAGCTCATTTGCTGCTAATTTCCATGTTCCCAGGCTTTAGATGATAGAGAGAAGTATATTTAGGTACAGATGGTGAACTTGAAGCACTTTGGAAAGTTTGAAAACAGAGACTATGCAGGGACTATTTTAAGGTGAAAGGAAGTAGAAGTTCTGCTTCGTGATAAACAGGGGATTCTATTAATATTTTTGTTAGAACAGTAGCTTAAGGCCAATGAAGACACCTTAACAGGCCCACCAGGGTACAAAACAAAAGACAACCTACTGAATGGGAAAAAATATTTGCAAATGATATGACCAATAAGGAGTTAATATCCAAAGATATAAACAGCTCATACACCTCAACATCAAAAAGCAAACAACTCAGCTGAAAAATGAGCATAAGACCCCAATAGACATTTTCCCAAAGAAGACATACAGAGGGTCCACAGACACATGAAAAGATAACATCATTAATCATCAGAGAAATGCAAATTAAAACTACAATGTGATATCACTTCACACCTATCAGAATGGTTATCCTCAAAAATATCACAAATAACAAAGGATAGTGAGAATGTAGAGAAAAAGAAACCTTCATACAACCGTTGATAGGAATATAAATTGATGCAGTCACTGTGAAAAACAGTATGGAGTTTCTCAAAAAACTAAAAACAGATCTACCTTGTGACCCATCAATTTCACGCCTGGATATATATCTGGAAAAACAAAACAAAACACTAATTTGAAAAAAATACATGCACCTCAATGTTCATAGCACCACTATTTACAATTGCCAAGATCTGAAAGCAAATTAAGTGTTCATCAATAGATGAATGGATAAAGATGTGAGATATATATATATATATATATGACTTATATAGATAGATACAACACTGGTTCCTTGGAAGACTAGTTATGACAAACCTAGACAGCGTATTAAAAAGCAGAGACATCACTTTGCCAGCAAAGGTCCTTATAGTCAAAGCTACGATTTTTCCGGTGGTCATGTATGGATGTGAGAGTTGGACCATAAAGAAGGCTGAGTGCCAAAGAATTGATGCTTTCAAACTGTGATGAAGGAGAAGACTCTTGAGAGTCCCTTGTACTACAAGGAGATCAAACCAGTCCATCCTAAAGGAAATCAACCCTGAATATTCATTGGAAGGACTAGTGCTGAAGCTGAAGCTCCAATCCTTTGGCCACCTGATGTGAACAGCTGACTCACTGGAAAAGACCCTGATTCCGAGAAAGACTGAGGGCAAGAGGAGAACAGGGTGACAGGATGAGATGGTTGGATGGCATCACTGACTCAGTGGACATGAGTTTGTGCACACTCTGGGAGAGAGTGAAGGACAGGGAAGCCTGATGTGCTGCAGTTCATGAGGCCTGAAAGAGTCAGACATGACTTAGTGACTGAACAACGACATAGATAGATATACCCAGAATGGAATACTACTCAGCCATAAAAAAAGAATGAAAATCGCTCTCTGCAACAACATGGATGGACTTGGTATTATGCTAAGTGAAATAAATCAGACAGAGAAAGACAAATACTATATGGGATCTTATGTGTGGAATCTAAAAAATAAAATAGTGAAAATAACAAAAAGAAGCAGATTCTCAGAATCAAAGAACAAACCAGTGGTTACCAGTGGGAAGAGGGAAAGGGGCAAGATAAGGTAAGGGATTAATAGATACAAACTGCTATGTATAAAATAAATAAGCTACAAGGATACATTGTACAACATAAGGGATATAACCAATATTTTATAGTTAACTACAGATGGAATATAACCTTTACAAGCTGTGAATCACTATACTGTACACATGACACTTACATAACATTGTACATTGACTGAATACCTCAATTAAAAGAAAAAGCTATAGAAACAACCCAAAGTGTCCACCAACAGATAAGCAGATAAAGAAAATGTCATGTATGCATACAGTGGAATAGTATTCATCCTTTTAAAAAGAAGGAAATCCTGTTATTTGCAACAACATGGATAAACCTGGAGGACATTTGTAAAGTGAAATAAGCCAGTCACAGCAGGGCAAACACTGTGACTCCACTTTTGTGAGGTATCTAAAAAAGAGTCAAACTCATAGAAGCAGAGAATTAACAGTGGGTGTGGAGGCTAGCGGTAAATGGGAGATGTTGTTCAGTGGGTGTAAATAAAGCTTCAGTTAGGTTAAATGGGTAAGTTACAGAGATCTGCTGAATTACACAGTGTCTATAATTAAAATAATATTGTATTGCACACTTAAAAATTTTGTTAAGAGGGTAGATCATATGTTAAGTGGTTTTTACCATCAGGGTGGAGAAGGTGACAAAAAGGAGCATAGGAAACCTGGAGGTGATGGGTGTGTCTATTGCCTTGATTGTGGTTAATTGTTTCACAGTTACAAGCTTATGTCCAAACTCAACAAACTGCACACGTTAGGGGAAAAAAAGAAACTCTGGCTTAGAATCATCTGCTCTCATTAATGACCATTAATACATTTTTTTATTGGTCACTACTGGGCCAGTAATGGGCTTCCTGATAGCTCAGCTGGTAAAGAATCTGCCGGGAATGCAGGAGACCCTGGTTCGAGTCCTGGGTCCAGAAGATCCTCTGGAGAAGGGTTGGGCTACCCACTCCAGCATTCTTGGGCTTCCCTTGTGGCTCAGCTGGTAAAGAGTCTACCTGCAATGTGGACCTGGGAGACCTGGGTTAGATCCCTGGTTTGGGAAGATCCCCTGGAGAAGGGAAAGGCTGCCTACTCCAGTATTCTGGCCTAGAGAATTCCATGGACTGTATAGTTCATGGGGTTGCAAAGAGTTGGACACGATTGAGCTACTTTCTTTCTACTTTCAATATATTTTTTAATTAAGTGGATATGTTTAGAAATAGATTTGTGCTTTTTCTGATGAACGGGAAAACTATCAGTCAACCATAGCTTCACTTTAAATATATCAATAAGATGACATCCAGCATATAGGGACTGTAATACATCAGTCAATATTTATAAAGCTGGTGTTTTGATCTCACACCCCTTGAATAAGCAGAGTAGGATAGAGCTCCCTGCTAGGGAACCATCATGGAGGAAAAGACAACTGCCAACTTGGAAGGCTTTGGGAAGACCCAGCAAAACCTGCCTGCCTGCATCTCAGTGGGATCCCTATACAAGACAGCTGCTGGTTTATGAGGAATCTGAGCCATAAAACAAACACCTGGAAGGACTCCGAGGCGAGCTCAGGTCTGGGAATGTGCTGATAATGTGTTTAATAAAGAGTGACTGCCACACAGCATTGAGGACGACATGCCATAAAGAACTCAGTATATTGCAGAACACAGAGTAAATGTCCAGAAATACATCCGCTAGAATAAAGAGAACAGCGAGGACTGTCGTTCTTGTCATGAGTACCAAGTCAGCACAAGAAGATTTCTGAAACGAGCACTACTGTTTACCCAAGCTTCTCCCCTTCATATGCTTTGTAGAGACACACCTAGAAAAGCACTAATAGAGAAAGCTGGCTGGAAACCTCCATGCACTGACAGTCTTTTGCCTTAACTCCTCCTCTCAACATGGCAGAGACAAATGTTTTGAAACAAAATTGCAAAGGGTTGGTGGTTGGGGTGAGGGGAAGGCAGAGAAAGACTGCTACCAATTTGCACATTAAGAACATACAGTAGTCACCCTCAACCATATGTACTGGTTTGTTCCCTGCCAAAATATGTGGTTTGCCATTATGGAGGCATAGCCCATGTTTTCAAATTGCCATGAAGTAAAGGATCTTTTTTTTTTTTTTNATAGAACAGTCTTTTGGACTCTGTGGGAGAGGGCAAGGATGGGATGATTTGGGAGAATGGCATTGAAACAAGTATATTATCTTATGTGAAACGAATCACCAGTCCAGGTTTGATGCATGAGACAGGGTGCTTGGTGCTGGTGCACTGGGATGACCCAGAGGGATGGGATGGGGAGGGAGGTGGGAGGGGGTCTCAGGATGGGGAATACATGTACACCCATGGTGGATTCAAGTCAATGTATGGCAAAACCACTACAATATTGTAAAGTAATTAGCCTCCAGTTAAAATAAATAAATTCATATTTTAAAAAAAGGAAAAGCCATTCTCAGCACCTTGGCTAGCGCACTACTTGGGTTCAAGATGGCTGCATGTTCTCACACATCTGGCCGTGTAAGCATTAAGGAACTCTCCCAGCAGGGCCCAGAAAACACCCTTCTATTTCTCGTTGACCAGTACTCAATCACCAGCCACTTCCTAAGCAAATGACTGGCGCACAAATTGGTATCACTATGACCAGAAGAGACTATTCAAGCTGAGAGGCTTCTCAGAAACCTTTGTTGAGGCTGACGTTGGACTCAATTTCCCAAAGCACATGGCTGCACAAAGAAGGATGAGGATGCAAAGTCAGACCTCTACCAGCAAAGAAGAAGAAATATGGGGAAAATTTAGTTGGGCCACAATTGTATCTGTTACACTGATCTCTCCTATGAGCAACAGACACATGAGTACAACTGTTTCTGAAACATGTGTTGTATTAAACTTAAAATGTGCAAAACAAATCATTATTTGCACATCTTCTCATATTCCCCACTGTATTTGAGAACACTTCCACATAATCAAAAGCCTAGTCTGAAAGCTTGGCGAGGTCTTCCACTCATTCCTTTCCCTATATAAACAATTATCTCCAATTTCAATAACCTTGACTCTCCCTCTCATTTCTATTGCCCTCCCTCCTAACTCATTTCCCTTGTCTCTAGGCTGGCCTTTCCTAACCCAGTCCAGCTGTTAAGCTGATATTGACTAGAGCAATGACTCTGAAGCACAGACCTGAACACGTAAGTCTCTTTAGGCATGATCTATACTGGCAGTTCTTTGTCTATGACTCCCTGAAATCAGATGCAAAACTTTTTAAATGAGTAAGTGAAACTTTCTGGAAAAGTATCTCAGAAAAATCCATGACCTAGTAAAGCTTAAAAAACTACTGAAATAATGGATTTTTAAAAACTAAGATATTTAGTATGAAATAGAAGAACTTTTATGGTCTGTTTCCTACCTACATCTCTAGACTCATCAATTACATTTCTTTCCCTTACATCTTATCATTCCACTTAAACTACTTGCAGCTACTCAAGCAGTATAACATGCTTATGTATAAACTCGGAGAAGGCAATGGCACCCCACTCCAGTACTCTTGCCTGGAAAATCCCATGGACAGAGGAGCCTGGTGGGCTGCAGTCCATGGGGTCGCAACTTCACTTTCACTTTTCACTTTCAAGCTTTGGAGAAGGAAATGGCAACCTACTCCAGTGTTCTTGCCTGGAGAATCCCAGGGANCAGTACTCTTGCCTGGAAAATCCCATGGACAGAGGAGCCTGGTGGGCTGCAGTCCATGGGGTCGCAACTTCACTTTCACTTTTCACTTTCAAGCTTTGGAGAAGGAAATGGCAACCTACTCCAGTGTTCTTGCCTGGAGAATCCCAGGGATGGGGGAGCTTGTGGGCTGCCATCTATGGGGTCACAGAGTCAGACACGACTGAAGTGACTTAGCAGCAGCAGCAGCATGTATAAACTAGCTTTCTTTCTTACTTTTTTTTTTTTTTTGGCCATGCCATGAGGCTTGTGGGATCTTAGTTCTCCAACCTGGGACCGAACTCATGCCCCCTGCATTGGAAGCACAAAGTCTTAACCACTGGACATCTAAGGAATTCCTAAACTAATACTTCTTTCCAGATTACTTTTTCTGCCCTAATCCAATCAGAACATACCAATACATTCTTCAAAATCCAGTTTGTGTATCACTTCCTCTGGAAAGTCTTCATTTATGTCCCCAAAATACATAATTTCCTTCTATGTACCTTTATTTTATAGATTTTTTTCTATTTATAATACATTTGTCACTCATTCCTTTCCCTATATAAAATGGAGCATGCATGCTAAGTTGACTCAGTCATGTCTAACTCTTTGTGACCCCATAGAGTATAGCCCCCCAGACTGCTCTGGCTTATGGGATTCTCCAGGCAAGAGTACTGGAATGGGTTGCCATGCCCTCCTCCAGGGGATCTTCCAGACCCAGGGATTGAACCTGTGTCTCATGTCTCCTGCATTGGCAGGCGGGTTTTTTACCCTGTCACTGTAATATAGCTTTACTTATTCTGTCCACCAAACTGAGCTGCCCAAGGAAATAATGGCATCTTATTCTGTCTGTGCCCATCTTCTAGAAAAAAAACTCAGTACAAAGTAGATATTCATAAAGTATTTGTTGAAAGACACAACTCAAAAATAAGTTTGCTCACAGCTGATATACAATAATGGAATTGTAGGTTAACAAGATACTGGGTTTTAACCTGACAACTACTTCCTTTCTCTTACCTAGGTTTGACAGCAATTGTTCTCAAACTTTACTGTGCCCCAAATTTATCAGTGAAGCTTCTTAAAAATACAGAGAGAAGCCTTGGGCCCAGACCTACTAAGCCAGAATCTCTGGGACTATGGTTCTGACATCTGCTTTAATAAGAAGCTGCCCAGATAATCATCACACACATCAGAGTCTAACTCTTGCTCTCAAGAACTGACAGAAATCACTTTCCATTCCAGAGCAAGGACCAAAGAAATATTCCCACTTTCTCCCACATTGTGACCTTAGGCAGAAGGGTCTGTCACCCCTTATGACATCAGAGGATAATCCATGTTAGTCACGGCCAACCTGCTTTCACTGAAGTTTACAATAGCTAGGTCATGGAAGCAACCTAGATGTCCACTGGCAGATGAATGGATAAGAAAGCTGTGGTACAACGGAATATTACTCAGCTATTAAAGAGAAATGTAAAAGGAACTTCAATCCTGGAAGTCATTTGGACAGTTCCAGCTGAAGAGCCAAAGAAGAAAATTAGCATTCCAGCTCCCAGAAACTTTATTTCCGCGTTCCTTCTGGGCATAAATGATTTGTAAGTCAAATAGAATTGTTCTGGCCCTAGTGATTTTGCATAATGGCTCACAGCATGGTATTCCAGCTCACTTTCAGTATTATTTTTCTTTCATTTTCATAGAAGACTGGCCACATCATTACCTAAGCATACCAACAGAGCCCCGGACCTACACACAGCCCCAGCCCAGCGTGGATGGGCTGGGCTTAGTTGCTCAGCAGTGTCCGACTCTGTGATACCCCACGGAGTGTCGCCCGCCAGGCTCTTCTGTCCACAGGGATTCTCCAGGCAAGACACTGGTGTAGGTTGCCATGCCCTCCCGGCAATCTGCCCGACTCAGGGATCAAACCCAGGTCTCCCGCATTGCAGGCAGATTCTTTACTGTCTGAGCCACCTGGGAAGCCCTTGTTCTTATTTAGTTGAGTTTAAAATCAATAACTTATGTACATAATTCCTCACAAAAGAAAACATTTTAAGAGTCTATATGAGAGAGTATTTTCCATAGTCTCTCAGGCTATAATTTTTAATGTAAAATTAGGTTTTATTCAAATCTAACCTGTTGAGTTCAATAAAAACTTCTTGTAATTTCAGTTATGAAGAAAGCACCTTTCAAAAGCTCTTCTACCTACAAGTTTTTAATTCATTGGCTCACTTCTATCTTAACTTCATAGAAAGCAACTCAATAATCTCTCAGTTAGCATGCAATTCTACAATTTTTTTAATGCTCAAAAGTGGTTAGTGGGGGTCATAGGGGGTACAGTGGGAAACTTCAAAAAATTGAGGCTGTTGCAAAGAGCATGCTGCTGCAGGCAAATCTGAAATGGAACACTGATTTTATTTTGATCAATAAATCCAGATAACACAAGGCATTACCATTCTCAAACACTGCAGTTTTTGATCTACAATTTTTTTAATGCTCAAAAGCGGTTAGTGGGGGTCATAGGGGGTACAGTGGGAAACTTCAAAAAATTGAGGCTGTTGCAAAGAGCATGCTGCTGCAGGCAAATCTGAAATGGAACACTGATTTTATTTTGATCAATAAATCCAGATAACACAAGGCATTACCATTCTCAAACACTGCAGTTTTTGCTTCATTTTAACTGAATGTGTCTTGTGGAATCTTGTTTTATTCCATAAAACAGAATGACATTTTTTTCCAGACAAGCAAGACCTATCTAAAAATCAATCTTTCAGCCTGGCAAATACATTGTAAATTATAAGGCAATGTGTATACTAAGGCAAGTGTCGTAGTTAATTTTAACAATTTATTAAAAGTGTGTCAGGATTTTGATAATACCAGGGAGATGAAATTTCTTACACAGCATGCCAGATCAGCACAGTTTTCGATTTGAGATTATAGGACATTGACTAACATGTCATCAGGTTCACATAGTATCTATGGTCAATATGCTCAAGAAATTAAAAGCACTCCATCGTGGGCAAGACACAGATATGACTTGCCCAATGACTGAAACAGAAGACCTGAAAACATAAAAAATTTGGTAAATATATACCTTTAATAGATGTTTTGATATATTCCAAGGAACCCAACACCTGCTTTAAAATCAAAGCTCCATGGGAATCTTCCAGTGCTCTGGTGTCACCACATCCTTTAGAGTCACCTAAAATTCAGGTCTTTGTTTCTATATTAATTGATCACAGAGAATAAGAATGCATAATTCTAGCTTTTCACTAGATCTTTAAAAACCTTCTTTCTCTCTTTAACATTGCTCAAGAACCTCACTTTTTGAAGCATATGCCATTCATTCATACTAAATACATCAACATATACCTTCTGTTGGAAAAGATTTCAAAAAGAAGATTGTTTAGTAAAACGTAAGTTGTTTTATTTTGCAGGAGAAAGGGGGCTGTTTGTCTCGTTAACAGTTTGGCTGGTGATCAAGCTCTGGAATTTATAAAGAGAGCTGGTTCAAATGCCCAGCTTCAGGAATCTGCATTTCTATCCCTTTCACCTTCCCTCTTCTGTCTCTTTCCTTTTTTTTTTTTGGTGATCCTATGCACCCTCTTATCTACAACTGCCCCTTTGTGGCTGATGACCCATTCTAGCTTGGACTTTTCTCCTAAACTCAGCCAGCTCTGTAGTTTCATCTGTGTATGACACATCCCTACAAAGGTATTCTCTTCACAAGTCAAAAATAAACGTTACTGCATGCATGCTAATTGTTTCAGTAGTGTCAGACTCTTTGCGACCTTATAGACTGTAGCCCGCCAGGCTCCTCTGTCCAAGGGAGGGATTCTCCAGCAAGAATACTGGAGTGGGTTGCTATGTCCTTCTCCAGGGGATCTTCCCAACCCAGGGATCGAACTCACGTCTCTTATGTCTCCTGTTGGTAGGCCGGTTCTTTACCAATAGCGCCACCTGGGAAGCCCCTAACATTTTACTGAAGTTCAATTTATTGAAGTTCAATAAACACTCATTTAAGCTAAAATGTGCATTTTCAAGATGTGAAAAATTAAATTCCAATATCTGAATCACCTGTGAATATTTTTATTGTCTACTCTTTCCCAAGGTCCTATTTAGTAATAAGTCAGGGCATTGGACAGAAAAATTGTAGAGACACTGAAAGGGCAATTCTTCCTCTAAAATGCTTTTCTCAAGCTTCTAGAAGGCAGTTTCGAATAGGAGCAGAAACATTAACCAAGTCAGGGCTTAAGCTGATTGGGGTAGAAGTTTCAATATTCCTCAAGCTGATCTACTTCTGATTTGCCCTTATTTCTTGTGTGTGGTCGTTTAGCTCTCTAAACTGAGAACCTAGGCCCATTCACTTAGCAGACTTTATACTCCAGTTTTTATCTCCCAGCACCATCAGATTTCTGATAATTGCTCTCTGTTCAGTTTCTCTAACTCCTGGCCAGCACTGCCTCATGGGCAAAAGTGCTTAGAAGGTAAATCTCACTTCTCTGCAATTCTTTTTATTCTAGGATTATGACTGCTCAAATCTTGGCTGCCTTGGAAACCATACAAAGCCTTCCAGCAGATGTTTTTCTATATTTTATACAGATTTTCTAGTTGCTCTCAGGAAGAGGACTGGTTAACTCCAAGCCAGCCCATCATAGCTGGAAGCCAAGATATATTTTGAAGATACAGTGACTGGGATTTGCTGACAAATTAGACGTGAAAATTGAGTGAAAGAAACTAGTTGAGAGTGACAACGGGGTCTTGTTTTGGGAGTTTTACCCTCAAGGAACCATAATAAGAGAGTTGTAAGTAGTTAAAATAGGGAAGGCTGGGTGGGGCAGATAGTCTTTGAGGGAAAATTGACAAGCTCAGTTATGAATACATTTAAAGTGAGATGCCTGCTATATATGCAAGTGGTGATGCTGAGTAGATGGTTCAGTAGACAAATTTAGAGTTCAGGGGTGTCCAAGATGAACACATGAATTCATGAATCTTCAACCTGTGCTTTTGGAGTTTACAAGGTCAATGCTGAGATTTATACAACATTGAAAAGCAAAACAGTGAATGGCACTTAAAAATCTTAATGAATTTTTCCATTTTTATAGCAGGACTTTCAGACTGGAATATCTGAATAGATCAAGAAAGCAAAGTAGAGCAGAAAGAGGCAGGATTCCACTTTCAAACAAATCCTACCACATTGTTTCTCTAAAGACAAACAACCATGATCACGTTATCGTCTCACTCAGATAGGAGGTTTGGCACCATTAATTCCCTTTTTATCCTTTCTCTCAAAGGACTCCATCTGTAGAAAGAAGCCTGAGTATAGACAGAGTGGTCTGTATTAAAAGGGAAACCAGACAGTACAAAAGTTCTTGAGAAAGAGAATGAAAAATGAGAATTTAATAAAAGTTATCTATAGGGGATACACACCCTCATCATTAATTAGTAACGTGTGTGTGTGTGTGCTCAGTAGCTTCAGTTGTGTCTGACTTTTTTTGACCGTATGAACTATATCCTGCCAGGCTCCTCTGTCCATGGGATTCTTCAGGCAAGAATACTGGAGTGGCTTGCCATGCCCTCCTTCAGGGGATCGTCCCAACCCAGAGAATGAACTAATGTCTCCTGCATTGCAGGTGGATTCTTTACCCAATGAGTCACCCACTTATTTACTAACTAAGTAACATTTCAAGGAAGGAAAATAAACTTGCTTTTATAGCTAAGAATCTCTACATTTGCTTTTTTAAAAGTCAGTTTTCCTCTATAGCCCCCCTAAAACACTTTAATTTACCATTTCATATACATTGTTACCTATAGAGACAGGATTCACCCAGGACAAAATCAGAATCACAAAATTTGAAGCTTAAGTAGATGCATTTTTTTAAACTTCCATTGATTTCAGAAAGCCTTGGTTAGCAACCATGATAATTTTCTGTCTTTCCTCATTATTGACATTATTCAGTCACTAATTACTATGGACAGTGTTTGTGTCCCTTCAAAATTTATTTGTTGAAACCTAATCTCCCACGTGGGCTTCCCTGGTAGCTCAGCTGGTAGAGAATCTGCCTGCAATGCAGGAGACCCCAGCTTGATTCCTGGGTCAGGAAGTTTGCCTGCAGAAGCTACCCATGCCAGTATTCATGGGCTTCCCTGGTGGCTCAGACAGTAAAGAATCCGCCTGCAATGCGGAAGCCCTGGAATCAATCCCTGGGTTGGGAAGATTGCCTGGAGGAGAGCATAGCAACCTACTCCAGTATTCTTGCCTGGAGAATCCCCATAGACAGAGGAGCCTGGCAGACTACAGCCCATGGGGTCGCAAAGAGTCAGACACAACTGAGCAGCTAAGCACAGTACAGCAGAGCAATCTCCCATGGATGGTATTTGGAGGTGGAGCCTGGAGAAGTGATTAGGTTATGAGGTCAGAGCCCCCATGATTGGGATTAGTGCCCTCCTAAGAGAGACTCCAGAGAGCCCCCTTGCCCTTTCTGCCATGTGAAGACAGTGAGAAGATGACTATTAGAACTAGGAAGTGGGCTTTCAGCAGACACAGCATCCGCCAGTGCCTGAGTCTTGGATTTCCTAGTCTCAAGAACTGTGAAAAATTACTGTTTATTGTCTAAGCCACTCAGTCTATGGTACTACGTCATAGCAGCCTAAATAGACTCAGACACTAAATGAAGAGTGATCCAGAGCCTCCAACATCACTTGAAGGGTACCTATTCACGTCAGTTCTGGATTAGCTCAGAAGCCTCATTCTCTTTCTCTTGGCTTCAACCTGACTATTTGCCAATATTCAGACCTGATGGAATAATCTTCCTAGAAGACCACATTGATCACATCACTCCTAGATGAAGAATCTACCATGACTTACTACTTATCAAGTTACATTTTTTATTCATAAACTCGTCTCCCTAAAATAAACCCATAATTCTCCATCTTTGCCTCTAATGTCAATCTCCCTAATGAGTCATATAACAAAAATTAAATTATGTTTATGATTTATTTAGTTTATAAGGTCTTCTTGTGATTTATAACACCATTCTGTTTGTGTATAATGCATGATATAATTAGTACCAGATATTTAAGAAGTTGACTTCCAAGTCTTGCCATAAAGGCCATCTTAGAGAATATTAGGAAAACAAGCACATCATGACCTAAGTGTCAGATCAGAATTCTACCTTCAGCTTCAATGCTAACCAGTTGCGTGACCTTGGGAAGATCATTGTTTCTTTAAGTCTCTGCTTTGTCATTTGCAGAATGCAAAGCTTGAATTCAATTACTTCTTAGGTCCATGTAATGCTAATGCTTTATGAGGCTGTCACCTCTCATAGAGAAGGGTGAACTAATGACTAAAAATAGATGGCATTAGCATACAAGTTCATGATTTTATTGAAAATAGGCATTTGAAGTCAGACATTACTGAGCGACTTCACTTTCACTTTTTACTTTCATGCACTGGAGAAGGAAATGGCAACCCACTCCGGTGTTCTTGCCTGGAGAATCCTAGGGATGGGGGAGCCTGGTGGGCTGCCGGCTATGGGGTCACACAGAGTCGGACATGACTGAAGTGACTTAGCAGCAGCAGCAGCAGCAGCAGCAGGCATTTGAAGCAACTTAATAAGCTAATAATACTGTATTTAATAGATACATAAATTACATTTATTCTTATAAGTATTTTTATTTGTTTCTTCTTTTTGTCATTTTGTGCAAAAAGTGTTCTGTTCTTGCTTAAAATCTAAAATGGTCCACCTCTGTCTGATGTGTCTTTTTTACACAAACTCTAATATTTCCAAACAATTCCAATTGCTTTGAATCTGCTCACATCTGGTCACAATAAAGATAAAGCTGAAACAGTATTTCTAAAAATAAGCTAAAACTATCTGAGATGCCAAAAAGCAATAACCGCAATAACCATAATAATGGAGACTGCTTCATCTGAACAAAGAGAAATGCTGCAGATTTCTGCCTCTTGGTCATCGTTACCTCCAAACTTTGCTTATCCACTCACCCAAATTCATAAGTTCTTTCAAGGTCAGGCTCAAAATTTCACTTCAGTAAATTTTTGTATTGTGCTATTAGTTCAAATTCATTAGTACTTTCAAGGTCAGGCTCAAAGTTTAGTTCACAAGCCCTTCCCTCCTATCATACCTTTATTCTTCATGAGATAGAGGCCAGGCTTAGCTTCACTTTACTCCCTACCTATTTAAGACCTCCTTTTCCATGGTTGCACTGAGTTTTAGTTGCAGCGCAGGGGGCTTAGTTGCCCCAAGGCATGTGAGATCTTAGTTTGTGTCCCCTGAATTAGAAGGCAGATTCCTAACCACTGGACCACCAGGGAAGTCCTTGATTATATTTTGCATTCTTCAGTTACCTTGTGATAATGGAAGGATTCGATCCTGTTCATTCTTTTTGGAGGAAAATGTAACTTTGTGATTGGATTTACAGCTAAAAGCAAGCCTCCTCTCAGTGTGACATAGTGTTTCAGCAGCTCAAAGATATTAGTGTTTAAACCTCTCATGCTCAATCTCGAATGAACTGGTGCCAGTTGGACAACCAGTTGACAACTGTCCATCGGGCTACCAGTTGTAGGAATTTTCTGGAATATCTGATGGAAAGATTTTTCTGAGTTTTTTGGTGGGACTGGAGCCAAGAATACATTCACACAAAATACCCTGGACTCCATATGTTACAGGTAGTTCCAACATAAAAAGTATAAAAGGACAAGGGACATCAATTTCTATAGCTGTAGAGAAAAGATCCAAAATCATTTGCTTGTTTTATCCTCCTTCATTTAAAATTGATTTTCTTGAGTACAACTATTTAAGAAAATCAAATTTTAGTGAATACACTTGTTTTATTTAATCTAGGGGGGAAAAAAAAAACTGCCCACTTATATAGAGTCCTACATGCTTCATAAAATGCTTTCTGAGTCGAGTTTTATGTCAGGGAATTTTGGAATATAGATTGGCAAGTGATGCCAACCATTATACAGAGAAAAGATAGATAAATAGTCATGCCTGAGGAAAACAACTGAAAGGACATCACTGTTCCCTAGTACAAGATGAAAGGTGAGTTATTTGCCAGCAGTGGGCCTCCTGGAATTTGAGCAACAAAGAATACAATGAAGATGACTAAGGTCAGGTATTCCAGAGGAATCTAAGTGCAGGTCTCTTGGCAAGCAAGAGAAGCTGAGACTGTGGATGCTGACAGACTGGAAATGACCCACATGGCAAAGGCTTTTGATGAGCAATTGAGGGGAGAAAGACTCACCAGCCAAGTCTTCAATGGTCATGAGGCAGATGAACATTTGGAAGACTGATTGTTTTGCTTGATTCTCAGTTGTCTCTTTTTAGTCTTCAGATAAAATATGTGTATGCATGATATGCATGGATCAGGATAATTTCAATAGTTTGCCTTACATTCCCTTTCCCTTCTTTTGCTTTAAAAGCAGACAGCAGGCTCCTTGTTGGTTTGTTTCAGGAGAAGTTCGTGTCAGGGTAATCTGGGCTTTATTTTCAGAAGTTTAGCACTGTGGGAGGAATAAGGTTTGGAAAAAAAAAAAGACCTGGGCTGAATTATGAGCCCTTGGACTGGGAGTGGTATTACAATCCATGGTCACATTAAACTTCAAGGAAACTGGATCCTACATGGGTCTTCTGGACTGATCAGAGCCCCATAATCCAAGAATGGCATGGGAAAGGCAGAGTTATCTAACTGAAAGGGTAAGGAATGTTGGTGGGAGAGAAATTCCTGTGGTTCCACTTTCTTTCAATCTCTGCTGCAGCTAAGTCACTTCAGTCGTGTCTGACTCTGTGCAACCCCATAGACCGCAGCCTACCAGGCTCCCCCGTCCCTGAGATTCTCCAGGTGAGAATACTGGAGTGGATTGCCATTTCCTTCTCCAATGCATGAAAGTGAAAAGTGAAAGTGAAGTTGCTCAGTCGTGTCCGACTCTTAGCGATCCCATGGACTGCAGCCCACCAGGCTCCTCCGTCCATGGGATTTGCCAGGCAAGAGTTCTGGAGTGGGGTGCCATTGCCTTCTCCTTTCAATCTCTAAGCAGTCCCAAATCGTCAGGCCTATTGTGGGGGACAGACAGAGTATCCATACAATAGACCTTACTGTCCCCAGCCAAGGTGACAAGTAAAGAAGTATAACTGAGTTTTAAGTACAGGTGGGTGGGAAGTTCAGGCAGGACCACGTGAATTCAGAGTTGCTTGGCTGACTATCACTGAACATCACTCACGCTCCTTGCCTAACAACAGCTTATAAACTTAAAAGATAAATTTAGGTTTTTATAGTTAAGAATTACTTCCCTCATCATTTAATATTTTATTTGCAGCATGAAACCCTCAGACTTTACCCTGACCTTCTCCCTAAACTGAAATCATAAAACAACATAAACCTCTAGCTTTGTTCACTGATTCACACTCCTCTCTCTATTCCTTAATGGTGTCTCATAATCTCCTTTAACATGGAAGAAATTTCTCTCACCTCAAATCCCACTGGACTTCAGCTTTCAAAACAAAACCCATAAAGTCTTCCCACAAGCTTCTCTCAACAAAGGAGCAGTCACTCTTACTATTTTCTTGAATGGAGGGAGGAAAGGAGGGGTTTTTTTTATTATTATTATAAAATTATAAGATAATGGCTTAATGTCAGGGCTATGGGAAGCAGAACAGATACAGTTTCATTCCTCTTGAAATGTTAATTCTAATGGGTCTAACAACTGTATTCTAGGTTTTTCTCCTTTTAAATTTTCTTCTTGTCTCTCTTTTTGGGCTGAAAATATGTAGAGCCTTCTATGCCCTAGTCAACATTTTCAAAAATTTACTCTTAATAATGGACATTTCAGTTATACCCATGGTAGAAAGGTGACCCGTGACCATCAAGGCCTATCTGAAATGTCAGTAATGTATGTGAAACTTGGGGAGGGGACACTCAAGGATATTATAGTCACATTTCCCTGCAGTCCCTCAGGAAGAACTGGAACAGTGTAATTCCGTTTTCCTTTCAGGGGAGGCAGTAGTTGTACAAATGGTCTGAAGAGCTACACTTTCTGAATGAGAAACCTGACTCCATCAGAAGTATATGACTTGGGATAACACTCCTGGTCCTTCAGTGCCTGAAATCCTTCACCAGCTGAGTGAAAATACTAACAGTATATGTTTTGATTTTTGTTGGAATGACTGAGTTAAAATTTATAGACATTCATATTACAGAGGGCTTCCCTGGTAGCTCAGACTATAAAGAATCATCCTGCAATGTGGAAGACCCAGGTTTGATCCCTGGGTTGGAAAGATCCCCTGGAGAAGGGCATGGCAACCCATTCCAGTATTCTTGTCTGGAGAATCCATGGACAAAGGAGCCTGGCTCCATAGGGCCCTACAGTTCATTGGGCCACAAAGAGTTGGACACAACTGAAGTGACTTAGCATACACACACATATTACAGACAGACAGAAAGGGAAAATTGAGAGGAAAGGACACTCCCTCCCAGAAGCTTCACACATCACTTGTGTTTTTATGTTCCACTGGCCAGACTGGAGTCACAGGAACACTTCCAGTAGTCAAGGAAATGTGGAAACCATGAGCTGCCATTTATAGAGTTCCATTTCTGAGAGGAAAGGAGAATAAATATAGGAGAACAATTAGCACTTTCTTCCAGAGGTATCTCTTGGAAGATGGAGATTTGTTCCTGCTACATAGGCTATTCTGTCTCTTTCAACAGCCTATACTGAGGTCTGGCAAGATATGTGAGGTGAAGAATTTTGTTCTTCTCCAGGATGTAAGTAGTTCTGCATGACTGGGAGAAGATGAGCTAAGGAAGAAAATATTCCTAAATTTAGAAACCTTGCCTTCTACAAAAGAGTCTGAGCAAAGTAAGAGTTTACCCAAGAATAACTTCACTGGATTAGCTAGCTGACATGGTGGACAAGCCAAGAATTATAACCTTGAATTTATAGGTGAAGAAAATTGAAGCTGATAAGGAAGCTGACAGCATTCACACAACTGTTTAAAGGCAAAGCCTGATCTCTAACCCATGACTTCTGACCACGAAAACAAGTGTTCTTTTCATCAAACCAAGTTTAGTTTTATTGCCTAGATAAATATTGAATCATTATTCACAGCACTTTTTAAAAGAAGAAATGGCTCTGAGGAAAGCAGTATTGTGATAAAGTTGTATTTTAGGAGCTAAGCACCTGAATTCTGTTCTCAATCCTACTATTACTTAGTTTGTGACTTGGACAAATCAGTAGCATTTGTGTGCTTGACTTACCAGGCTGAAAAATGTGAAAGCTTTGTAATTTACTTGGTTCTGTATTATGTGTCAGTAACTATAATATAAGCTAATCCCAGGCAAGAATCTAGCCTTCATGTAACAAGAGAATCACTTGTCACTCAGCATACGAAAATAACTCTATCATACGTGACCTGTTGGACTAGATGACCTCCAAGGTTTTATGGGAAAATTTTTGGATACCCATGAAGCACCCAGAAGCACTCTGTAACCGACTAGTGAAAAAGGAAAGGCACCTCTGATTTATACTGCTTGGTGAATAAATCATTTGATACTTGTGGCAAGTGAACCAAAAGGAGATTGAGATATTCTAAGAAACAAGGTGAATCAGAAAAGAGTCTGAAAAAAATTATTTTTTAATGAATTTAACTGCTGGTAATTAGGATTGGCAGTAGAAATTAGCATAAACACACTGTCCAAATGGTAATGCAACTAGAACGTTGTTATAAATTCTTAATGCCCCTTTTAAGAATAGAAAATGACAACTCATCAAAGAACAATTCATCAGGGTTCATGCAGCACTGACCTGAGTGCTTCATTGCTCTGATCTGTGGAGCCCACTCCAATTTACTAGACAAAATGCTTTGAGCAGAGAAAAGAGAATTTTCATATAGTAATAGTCAAGATTGGTAGGTTTCAGACTTTCTTGGCTGAAGAAAATTGCCCCATTTTTCAAAGGAATTAGTAGGCAGAAATCCAATATAAGAATAATAAAAATAGCAGTGACTAAGACTGAATATTAGTATGTATTAATAGCAGGTGCTATTTTAAATTTATGTGTTATTTTATTGAAGACTCACAGCAGCACCCAGATATTGGTAATATTATCCCCAGTTTGCACCAGATGAAGAAAGTTTGTAATAAGGAGATCAAGTACATCGTGACAATTACCAATTTATAATGGAAGAAGGTTTCAATGACCAAGTCTGCCCCTGAGCCCAGTTACGCTCTGCTTAAAACAGATGTACCAGAGCTGTTCTACTAGTGCTGCCTACTATTCTAAATGAAATCTGCCTTCAGAACACCTCATATACGGATATCTAGAAAAGTACTTGTGATTCTGTCCTTAGATTTACTAGACAGAAACCTCTCCCTTTATAACTTAATATGTGTAAACACATCTGAACCTTTTGTATTTCATTTTCCAGGCAGATCTAAAAGACAGTCATGTCTGAATGAGACAATAATCAATTTTGGGAAGTCTCCAAGCTAGAGCAGAGGTACAGAAGTAGACAGTAGGTGTCCCATAAGAAACATTCAGGGCTACTACATGTAACTACAATAGGCGCCACATGATTGTAGGAGAGAAATGACCTCATAGAACGCTAGCATTTATATACCCAAGAGTTGACCAACCACCATGGTGGCTGCTGCTGCTGCTAAGTTGCTTCAGTCGTGTCTGACTCTCTGTGACCCCATAGACGGCAGCCCACCAGGCTCCCCCGTCCCTGGGATTCTTCAGGCAAGAACAATGGAGTGGGTTGCCATTTCCTTCTCCAATATATGAAAGTGAAAAGTGAAAGTGAATTCGCTCAGTCATGTCCTACTCCTTGCGACCCCATGGACTGCAGCCTATCAGGCTCCTCTGTCCATGGGATTTTCCAGGCAAGAGTACTGGAGTGGGATGCCATTGCCTTTTCCGACCATGGTGGCTAGAGAAAGGCATTAAAGAATCAAAAGCTACAGTCTTCATTTTCATGTGGCAGTTAACTCAACTTTAGTCTGTTTCTAGGCTAGTACTTACACCTTGAGTCAAAATGAACTTCTTTGCAAGTGCGAAGTCCTTTTCTCTTTCTGAGGCCTTCTCTTTTTATCTTTCTCTGTCCTGACAAAGTAGAATGTATCCCCAAATCATAGCCCCCCATTTTGCAATAAATGCAAGTGACCAAGACAGACAAGATGAGAGTATGACCAACAAACCATCACTAAAATTCAACCACTCTGGGAGACACAAATCCAAACATAACAACCTAACTATACAGCAGGGTATGTATTTTACTATATTTTTTTTGTTCAAAAGACAGCATAATTCTGTATCCACAAGAAAACATACCTCATACAGTAATAAATAAACTTCTGCGTGCTTTTAAAATTTCTTCTTATAATTCAACTCAGTAAATGTTTATCCAGCCTCCTCTCTGTCCTTGGCATCAGTGATACCAGGATGACAGTGACACGGTATCACCCAGTTGGTACAATCTTAGCCATCTTTGCTCATTTGTAAACTTTTATTTGTCAACCATTTGTCTCTTATTATGGGTGAAGTTTATCAACCTTAAATACTTTTACTTCCACAGTGAACATCTCCAGTGCTTCTCCTGACCTGGCAACAGTAAGGAGAAAGTATTACTTATTTCAGCATCTTAGAAGCAGCCTCAGAGGGCAGGTTCTCAGGAGAGGCTTAGGCAGGGTTTACCCAGTGAAAATCTAATCAGCTTCACTAGTGGTTGTGAAAAATTATTGAGCAATACCCACACAAAATGGGCTTCGCAAGTGGCACACTGATAAAGAATCTGCCTGCCAATGCAGGAGATGCAAGAGATGTGGGTTTGATCCCTGGATGGGAAAGATCCCCTGGAGGAGGAAATGGCAACCTCCTCCAGTATTCTTGCCTGGAAAATTCCAGACAGAGGAGCCTGACAGGGCTACAGTCCATGGGGTTGCAAAGAGTCAGACATGGCTGAGCCAGCAAACACATCCACACATAACATAACCCTCATCTTGCTTTAGTATGTGTATTACAGAACTTTTACCAGCAGGATAAATTGGCTGTTCCAAAAAAAAAAAAAAAGCCTCTCTACTGACAATAGTGTATAAATGAGATATATCTGATAGGTCAATGGTAGGAAGGAAGATCATTTTCATATTTAAATCTGAAATTTTCTACTTTATACCAGAGAAATGGATAGAAAGATAGGATATATGCACTGGATAGAAAATGAGATTTCTAGTTCTAAACATCAGTCCTTTACAAGAAATTTCAATTATTAATAATCTTTTCCAAAAAATATAAACAAAGAACATATACCAATTTATAATGACATCAAATTTGGCTTGAGATTTTGAAAGCCTATTATTTAGATATGCAACTGTGTAACTGTTACTCCTGCTATGATCAGAGATTATAAAACATGGAAGTGTGAGATTGCTATACTTTACTGATTACCTTTTGCTATACTCCATCTTACTTTGGTTTTGTTTTGGGTTTGTTGTTTTTCTTAAAAAAAAAAAAAAAACAGGTCCATGTACAAGCCCCCTTTGGTGAAATATGACTAGGACAATATTAAGAGTTCATATTGAAAAGTATAATTGATAACAATAATTTAGTAGCATTTCTATTTTTAAAAAATTGATAAAGCTGATGCACAACTCTAGAATGCACAGAAGTTATGCAATTTAGTAGTCATTTACAAAAGAACATAAAAAATAAAGTACCCATTTTTTCCAAGAGAAATGGAAATGCAATTTCCCCAGCAAAATCTATTCATATTTGAATTTTTATTAGCTTTCTGTAATGGAAAGGCTATTAAATATATATTGTTTTGTGCTTCTGAATAGTTTTCACATCTTCTTAAGTGAAGACAAGATCAGTATTGCATTATGAAAAGTACCATTCACGCATTGTAAGCACCAGTTTACAATGCAACGGGCTGGATAAAGCAAAATAAATTTCAAAATCTAAATAGGGCAAATGTGTTAAAAGTGAATGATAGCTTTATTACTTACTCCATTGATGCCATGGAAAATAACACAAAAATCTGAGGTTTGAAGCGAGCTTTTACTGAAATGATCTTTAAAGCCATTTGTTTGAAGATGCAATGACATCTAGTGGCAGATTTAGCTCATCACGTCTGTGTTCTCACTGAGAGATTTTTGTGCCCACTGCTGTTTTAAGACATTCCCAAAACAGGACAGTAAATCCGGCATTTGGGGTCAACATGAAAGCTGGGAAGATTGTTTACTTCAACTAAAAGAGCTTTCATTTAAGGTTGACAGAGTGAGAATAAGACAGCACTGTGAGAGAGGAAGGGCCCTGCTCTGTGTCCTTCCTCTTCCTGTGTTGGTGGTCCATGTGTACATGGCAAAAACGTCCTAGAATCAATTCCGTCATTTCAATGAGGACAACTAAATTAATCAAAGCTTAGTGTCTATCCTGGGAACACATGAAAATGTCTGCTTATACAAAATAGGCAAAAGTTTGGATTTGATCCAACCCCCCAACTAAGCGAACCAAGGAGCTTCGAGTCCCCTGTAAATCCTTCCTCTCTTCTCTAAGGAGCCAGCCCAGATCAAAGTCTCTGAAAACAGTTACTGAGAACTCATAGTCAGGTTAAAGAGTCATTCTTCAAAGGCCTTTCAGATACCGTGGTTTAAATGGACAATTTCTCCACTCAAAAGTATATAACACGTGAAGTATTTAGGCCATCTTAAACCATCAAGGAATTCTCCATAGAATATGTCACAAACCAAAAAATACTTCTCTGTTGGTGGAATACCAGTACTTCCATTTGCAAGAATGGTTGAGAAAGTTAGCAATTTCACTAAAACCAAAATTCCCATGGAGCCGTACTTGGTTCTTAATTTTAGTCAGCAAAGATACATTCAATACTGCTAAACCCCGGGCGCTATCTTACACCCAGGAGAAAAAGCCAAATAAGCCACAAATTTGACACTGGAACGTCTCAGTCTGCTGGATCATGAGACAAATGCACCAATGCTAAGGCAAAGGTAAGCACTAGGTCCTTTTTATGAGAGTGACCTGCGGGGATGGGGGCAGTTACCGAACCCAGATTGTGCAGGAAGGGGGGCAGGAAGTATTAATAATGAGAAAAGTCCTCCCTGACCAGATCACATTGGTGCTTTTTTAAAAAAAATTTTGACTGGACTCCAGTTGAAGAGGAACTAAAAAGCCTCTTGATGAAAGTGAAAGAGGAGAGTGAAAAAGTTGGCTTAAAGCTCAACATTCAGAAAACGAAGATCATGGCATTCCGTCCCATCACTTCATGGGAAATAGATGGGGAACCAGTGGAAACAGTGTCAGACTTTATTTTGGGGGGCCCCAAAAATCACTGCAGATGGTGATTGCAGCCATGAAATTAAAAGATGCTTGCTCCTTGGAAGAAAAGTTATGACCAACCTAGATAGCATATTCAAAAGCAGAGACATTACTTTGCCAACTAAGGTCCATCTAGTCAAGGCTATGGTTTTTCCAGTGGTCATGTATGGATGTGAGAGTTGGACTGTAAAGAAGGCTGAGCACCGAAGAATTGATGCTTTTGAACTGTGGTGTTAGAGAAGACTTTTGAGTGTCCCTTGGACTGCAAGGAGATCCAACCAATCCATTTTGAAGGAGATCAGCCCTGGGATTTCTTTGGAAAGAATGATGCTAAAGCTGAAACTCCAGTACAGTGGTCATGTATGGATGTGAGAGTTGGACTGTAAAGAAGGCTGAGCGCAGAAGAATTGATGCTTTTGAACTGTGGTGTTGGAGAAGACTCTTGAGAGTCTCTTGGACTGCAAGGAGATCCAACCAGTCCATTCTGAAGGAGATCAACCCTGGGATTTGTTTGGCCACCTCATGCAAAGAGTTAACTCATTGGAAAAGACTCTGATGATGGGAAGGATTGGGGGCAGGAGGAGAAGGGGACGACTGAGGATGAGATGGCTGGATGGCATCACGGACTCGATGGACATGAGTTTGAGTGAACTCTGGGTGTTGGTGATGAACAGGCCGGCCTGGCGTGCTGTGATTCACGGGGTCGCAAAGAGTCGGACATGACTGAGCGACTGAACTGAACTGAATAGATATTCTCTAAGTTCTTGGAAAATGGAGGTTATTATTATAGTCTCTATTTTGCGTGTATTTTATGCTATTTTTTAACTGGGGAAAAGGTGGAGATGTTAATTTTGAAAAACAGTTTTATATCTTAAGATTGTAGAAGATAAAATATAATACAAAGTGAAAGTGAAAACATGAGTCACTTAGTCATGTCTGACTCTTTGTGACCTCATGGACTTTAGCTTACTAGTCTCCTCTTTCCATGGAATTCTCCAGGCAAGAATCATGGAGCAGATTGCCACTTACAAAGTGGCCTGTTAATAAAGTTCAATCAAAATCTTCATGGCGTGGGGACATAGATGGCATTAAGGCACCTTCAGGGAAAATGTTGCGCAGAGAGCTTGCTATCTTGTTGGAATAGTACAAGACTGTATTTAGTGTCTTTAGACTGTAAGACCTGATTGAAGTGCTTAGAAGGCACAAAGGAGAGTAACAACATGGGCTACTGTAGACAGATTGGCTTCAAGGACATGCAGACAGAAAAAGGTACCAGTTATCCATGGAGAAGACAAAGTGGTTCAGGCAAGCAGCAGAGCTTGAAATGAGCATTGGGTGTTCAGGGAAAAGGGAAGAGGCAGCCTGAATGAAGTGGAGGTGGCTTGGTGAGGAATAATGGAAATCAAACAGACTCGATTTGGGGCTGTCTGATTTTGAGCAAGGTTATGAACTGACCAGGAAACTAATAGGGCCACATGCATTGGATACGGGAATGAAATAAGGAAGGCAACTAAGTCACTGAAGTTACTTGAACTATTCTTCATTAATTAAGGATTGGGGGAAATAAAAGAAATGATAAAAATGGGATCTACGCGAAGATACAGAAATTACAAATAGCACCTTCAAATGGACTATTTGATGGTTAACATTGCCACATCAGAGGAGAAAACAACCTTCTAGGTAGAAAGTGGGCAATAGAAAGGGAAAGAATGTGCCTTTCAAGGTGTGAGTCAGAGGCAAAGAAGTAAAGGAAGGCATAAATATGCAAGGCAAGCACAGGCAGAAGTGTGCTCTTGGCAAGAAGCACAGAAATTCAAAATAACAGAGACTCAATCTATTCATCTGGGTGCTTACTAGGAACAATAGGGCTGCTTTAAATATGGATGTTGTCTATGGCCAAATGCGACAGCACTGCTCTGTGTTGCCATCTGCTGTGAAGCCAAGGCCCTAAAGGTTTCACCTACAGAGAAATATTTGACATCAGATGTTTGGGGAATTTTTCTCAAAAATAAAAGAATAAATTATAAAATCGCAAGAGTTCCGAAGAATGGATAGTGACAAATAAACAAGGCAAGATTTAAAAAGAAAAACAGAAAAACTTTCCGAGTTACAGGGATATTTTATTGCAATTATTGAGAAAGGAGAGGGCATATTTGTCATGGTCTGAGTGAACTGAATGGAAATATGATTTGCTTGATTCATGGTGTCCCAGAGAAAACAGAACTTGTTAATAGCATGCATAATTTTTGTGGAAAATGTAGTAAACTCGGTACCTTGAGTTAGGAGAGAAGATAAGTGAAGCCACAGGGATCAGATACCTGCCTCCTTTGTGACTGTTCATCACACTCTTCCACCAGATATTTCCAGGGGGCTAGGGAAATTGCAGTCTGGATCAATGTTGCCATCTGCCCAGGCTTAGTTTTGGCAAGCTGTTAACTTGTTGCCTCAGGTCATACATTGATTACTAGATTAAAGGATTAAAATGTGAATGTAAATATTCTGATCCAGCTACCAGCACCACCAGGTAGAGAAAACTGGCCTCCAATGTTCAATTGTGTTGTCTATTATGGACATTTATCTATAGGGTTCTTGTGTCACATGTAGTGAGCATCTCTATAAAGAATCTGATGAGATCAAGTCAGGTGAAGAGATCTGCGTTTATAAAGAAAGAAAAAACTACTGAGTGTGTGTGTATGTTTAAATTCTACTGGGACCAAGTGAGACACAGTTACTAAAGCCTACTATGATTCTGGAAGAGAAATAACAAAACATCGAGTAAAAAATATACAAATTATATAATAAAAGTTCATTAAATTTAACCATCAAAAATAAGTGGAAAGATAAAGTACTCTACTTGCTAAAGGAAAATAAGAGGAAAACGTAGGAATTACGTAGAGAACTGTTTTATTTCTCTTGGTTTTCTTAGACGATGGTGCATAATTTCTGTATGTCCCAATAAAGCATGTGAGTCTGTTGTGATCACTGATCAGAGTAATTGTTGAGGATAATGGTCATTGATATCAGGATTGACCTATATGATATCTTTAAAGATAGAAGTGTCCCAAAGAAATACTGTTATTGAACTCCTGAGAATAACTTGTTAATACGTGTGTGGGTTAACTACAAGTTTATTACTAGATATGTTTTTAGGGAAAACATTTCTACTAATAGTTAGCACTCATTCAAACTGATCAGAAGAACATCAATAGAGAATTGTAGCACCTCTGCAAAATAATGCATTGATAGACTTTGAACATGCGTGACCTTATTAGCTAAGACAGAAAGATGTTGCCTGGAGGGACAGGAACTAATCACAGTCCTTGTAGAAATGGAAGGAGCTTTAGAAGGAAATCTTTGCCAGTCCCTTCGTTGTACAAATGAGGAGCTAAGCCTAGACAGGTTGTCACTTGCCCAAGGTTATATCATAACTGCTATGGTAGTTAAGTCCAGACTGGAACCTAGGTCTCCAGAGAAAAGTTATCAGAAATCTGGATTGACTTTGGTCAGCCTTCCTGATAGCTCCCTGCTTCTGTTCTACCCACCAAGCCAGGACTATATAAGCTCTTACCACAGAAATAACAGAACCAAGAGGCTGTGGATGGGAGGTAAACAGGTGTGAGAGAATAATAGTTTAGAGTGCCTGAAGGGTAGCATGTATCCATAAGCTATTTTCTGCCAAATTTAACAGTTTAAAATTAAAAACTGAGGGGTATATGGCTTATGTGGTTTCTAACAAAACTACAGGTTATTCAGGATATGAAGGTGACAACTAAATACTCTTTATCATCACCAAAATTACCATTATCACATCATCACCATTTACTGAGCCCTAATAATGTGCATGACACTGCATTAGACACTTTATAAATATTATATCTTTGGCTTTTAAAAAGATAATACTGTGTTATTTAATATGTCATGAAAGCTGGCCTAAAAAGTGAATAAGGCTGCTTATAGTATGTGTAATTACTAAGTTATGGAGCTGTATTCTGATCACTGATTTATATCAACCCACAGTGATTCTCTCCACTGTCAAATTAAAAATATTAACAGACGGCATAATTTTCCATTCTAGCTTTCACACTTTCAGGTAAATATTTTAATATTAGGCCACATTCTGGGACATCTCTCATCTTTTCCGTTCCCTCTTGCAGTATTTCACTTGAAATGTGTAGCTTGTGTTAGAAAAATGCAAAATGGCAAAATTGGTAGAGGAGCACCTGAAGGCAGTCACAGGTGAAGTGGTCAGGGGAGGATGGTCCCAGGATGGAATATGGACTTGGCTGGCCCTAGCTGTTCTACTTGGCTCTAGGCCAAGAGAGTTCATAAATACATGCATGGTGGTTTATTTTTAGAAGGTAGGTTTTCTGGATTTTTAGAAACAAATTTCAAAAATTATTAACACTGCTGCTAAAATGGTTTGCTTTTAAAGAGTTATCAAGATGTTACAGATGCTCTATAAATGCTATATTCCTAGGTGGTGGCAATTTCGGCTATACATTTTCAAGTATTTTAAAGAACTGATGGCAACGTGTGGGTGTGATGCTGGTGACAGCTTCGGTATTCATCCTTTTCTGGTAGAGGAAGCTGGAAGACCTTGTCAGAATTTCAGGCCTGGGCTCTGCTTTGGACTCCTGGCCCTTGATGAACTCTCCACCTAAGGAATGTGGGTTTCCTCACTCAGTCATGGTCTGACTCCTTTGAGATTACCATTTTGCAGTCAAGAGGTGTTTGTCCAATGGCTGCTATGTGCCGTGATACAGAGGTTGATGAAAAAGACGTGGCCTATAATTGCAATTTTCAGTCTAATGGAAGGGGCAAACATTGAACAAATAAACACAGGAATACATAATTGTAGATTGTACTAAGTATTATAAAGAAGTGAAGGTGCTCAGTCGTGTCTGACTCTTTGTGATCCCATGGACTGTAGCCTACCAGGCTCCTCCCTCCATGGGATTCTTCAGGAAAGAGTACTGGACTGGGGTTGCCATTTCCTTCTCCTGGAGATCTTCCCAACCCAGGGATTGAACCCGGGTCTTCTGCATTCCAGGCAGACACTCTAACCTCTGAGCCACCAGGGAAGGAGAGAAGCATTATAAAGGAAACATCAATATGGGGAATGGAAAGGAAGCCCCTGGAGGCAAAGTTACAGGTGAGGTGAGTAGAAGAGAAGTGTCCCTTGGCTGGCGCCCTGCTGGGTCTACTTCTGTTAAAGAGCCTGTCCTCCAGGGAAGGAGGGTGGTGGAAATGCACATACCCTACAGAGAGAAATTAAGCTAAAATAAAAGTGAGGTTTATTCAACCTCAATGAAAGAGTATGACTTGGCAAACAGACAATTACAAACACTAACAGACAATTACAAACAGTATTGGCTGGCTATATGAAACAGTAAAAACAGAAGGAATTAAAGCTAGTATGAGAAGATAGTAAAAAGAAATGCCAAGGTGTTGGCTGCTAATGATGTAGAAAAACTGCTTTATCAAGGTATATCATAATAGGAAATCTAGTGATCTGACTTTCATTAATAAAGAGATTCAATTACATCACAATTTCAGAAGACAGTTTTTAAAAGAAAGGGCTGAAGAAGGCATTACTGTTTATCTAATTCATGCTTTTTCCAAACTATATGCCTGTACCTTAAACTGATAGCAGAACATCTTCCTGATTTTTTGGTATCTGAGAAAAGGTGAATGTCGGTGGGTGAAATCGAACTCTCCATTTGAAGCAAAGCTTTAGCTGCTGTATTCCAGCAAAACATTCATTTAATTTATTATTCTTGAGGCACAGGCCTGACAGTGTTATTTCATCTAGTAATCATAAGGGAAAATGGAGGGTGGATTTAACTTAGAAGGATGAGATCACCCCCTTAGCATTATCTGGATCTCATTAGAGTTCCTCTTATATAGCAGTCACTTGTTGATTTTCTGTCTTTACATACTAGGAAGCATCTGCTATGGGTCAGCACTTCCAAATGTTATTTTTAAAAGTTAAGAGAGCTATATTTGTAATGGTAGCAAGGACTCTGGACCACAAATTTCCTTCCAGTAGCAAATTCATTCAGTCGTTTATTTATTTATTCAAACATATTCCATGTATTCAATCAACATTTATTTATTTATTCAAACATATTCCATGTATTCAATCAACATTTATTAAATACTTCATATATTTAGGTACTTTTGTTGTGTTAGGAATTAAAAACAGGATTGAAACCCAGTATACGTGCATGCATGCAGCTTTTAAGAACTTCAAAGAGCAGAGAGACAGACTACCAAATAAATTGAAACATTTTAATACTGAGAGAGAAATACTGGACCTGACAGAGTTAAATAGAGAAGGAGTACTTTATTCAAGACTACTGTAACACAGGAGAGCAATTGAATTCTACTCAGACAATAGATGGAAGAGCTTTCAAGCACTGGGGTCAGCTAGTGAAAAATAAAGGACAATATTAAAAAGGAAGTGAAAGCTGGTCAGTGTAACTGGGCCTTCTGTGTTTGCTAACTGGTGCTTATCTTTGGAAAGTTGGGCTGCTATCTTCACATGGACCCGGGAAAATAAAGGTGCTATCTTTCTTGATGATTACTTTTCAAAAGGATGTCTCCTAGGTCCTTAAGAAGGACCTTCCTGGTTTGTAAAACTGGCAAGAGGCTGGGAGAATGCTTACATCTCAAAGAGACAAAGACAGCATTTACCGCTGTTCTCTAAAGTAAATTCTCTAAGAAAAGAGACGTCTGGGGCCTTTGGGCAGGAAGAAATCGGACTCAAGTTTAGTTAAGCAGAGGCAACATTAAGGGTCTCTTGGTCAATTCAGTGTGATGAATTGAGTGATGGAGTTTTTATCTCAAGGAAACCATAAGAAGGTAAGTGTTAAATTACATTGGAGAGATAAATTGAGGTGACCCATGGGGCCTTTAAAAGTTAGAGTAAGTGGCAAGATAGTGTGCTCAAAAACTGGACTCTAAATTATTTGGGATTTTAACCTTGACTGCTCCTTGTTACACCCATGTGATATTGGACAAGTCAAGCCTGTTTGAGCTACTATTTTTATCTTTAATGGGGAAATGACTATATACGCCTGATTCATAGTGTTGTAGTGAATATCAAATACAATAAGATTTACCTAGAGCCCTATTAAATAGCACAGCAGCAAATAAATGCAATGTAAAATTGTTAGAAATTATTGACTAAGCCCATGAAAACCTGGAAATAAAAAGTTAAAGAATTACTTCCTAAAGACTCTAAACCCAGTCAGTTTAATGAATATATTCTTTTCTGTTTTCAAATAACTGGTAATTCTCTTTCTGTATAATCCATTCTGTTCTCCCTCCCCCAACCCCCGCAATCCTATTTGAAAATATATCACTTTATTTTATTAAGCCATGATAATCTACAGTCTGAAATCTTTAGAAGAAAGCAGAAAAGACAAAACTACAGACTATATTTCAGATCTTTTCATCAAACATATCCACCTGTGGCTTGTTATAGAAAAAAAAAAAAAAAAAGATTTGTGTTACAAAATCTAATAATCAACAGCTCAGAGAGGGAAAAAAAACACTATTTTCAAAAGAATCAGGAAATTTTACAGTTTATAGCAAATTTTTATTTTAAGTCTATAAAAAGTAATGTAAAAATAGTTATCATTTATAATAAAGGCTATTTACTGAAGTCAACAGACAACATATACTTAACCTTGAAACTGTACTGGCATTCCCATTAAATTGAAAACAAGACCAGAAGGCACTGACATTACTATTAGCATTGTTCTGGGAGCAGGAATCAATCAATTGCAACCATCAGCAACTATAGAAGTATTGTCAAAAAAAAGAGAAACACAATCATTGCATTCTCAGAAAAGATAAGTATAAATCAAGAGATTCTACTAAAAATAAATTAGAAATACTGTTTTTTTAAAAAAAATTGTTAAAAGTAAATATACAAAGCAATAGAGTTCAATATAGTAGCCAAAATAGATGCAAAATTAATTTTGAAATACTGCATTTCCAATAACCTAATACTTGAATTATAAAACAGAAGGCTTTTGTGAACACTATTGCAAACAATAATGAAGGTGAAATTAAATGGCTAAATAAAGAGACATGCATAGTATGTTCTCAAATGGGAAACTGAATATTATGAAAGTAGATACATTAATCATTTTCATATTAATATATGATTCTAAATGGAATAACGGTAGGAATATTAAACTTCATGAAGTAGTTAAAAAGTGATAAAGCCGTAAAAAAGTAAAGTTATAAAAGTAATCTGTTATTAAAATTAGAACCATACATAATTGAATGAAGAAATTTAAAAGATTACTGTCCTCCTCCACACATTCTCCCAAAGTTTCCAAACAAACAGAATAGCTAGAGACATCTGTAGAGGATCTGCCTCTTAAATATTACAGTGAGTTATAAATAGGCAATACTTAACATGTTCCAGGCACAAGAAGTGATATCAGTCAGTTCAGTTCAGTCCATTCGCTCAGTCGTGTACGACTCCTTGTGACCCCATGAATCGCAGCATGCCAGGCCTCCCTGTCCATCACCAACTCCTGGAGTTTACCCAAACTCATGTCCATCGAGTCAGTGATGCCATCCAGCCATCTCATGCTCGGTCGTCCCCTTCTCCTCCTGCCGCCAATCCTTCCCAGCATCAGAGTCTTTTCCAATGAGTCAAAAATTGAATGAAGAAATTTAAAAGATTACTGTCCTCCTCCACACATTCTCCCAAAGTTTCCAAACAAACAGAATAGCTAGAGACATCTGTAGAGGATCTGCCTCTTAAATATTACAGTGAGTTATAAATAGGCAATACTTAACATGTTCCAGGCACAAGAAGTGATATCAGTCAGTTCAGTTCAGTCCATTCGCTCAGTCGTGTACGACTCCTTGTGACCCCATGAATCGCAGCATGCCAGGCCTCCCTGTCCATCACCAACTCCTGGAGTTTACCCAAACTCATGTCCATCGAGTCAGTGATGCCATCCAGCCATCTCATGCTCGGTCGTCCCCTTCTCCTCCTGCCGCCAATCCTTCCCAGCATCAGAGTCTTTTCCAATGAGTCAACTCTTCGCATGAGGTGGCCAAAGTACTGGAGTTTCAGCTTTAGCATCAGTCCTTCCAATGAACACCCAGGACTGATCTCCTTTAGGATGGACTAGTGGGATCTCCTTGCAGTCCAAGGGACTCTTAAGAATCTCCAACACCACAGTTCAAAAGCATGAATTCTTCGGCACTTAGCTTTCTTCACAGTCCAACTCACATCCATACATGACCACGGGAAAAACCATAGCCTTGACTAGACAGACCTTTGTTGACAAAGTAATGTCTCTGCTTTTGAATATACTATCAAGGTTGGTCATAACTTTCCTTCCAAGGAGTAAACGTCTTTTAATTTGATGGCTGCAATCACCAACTGCAGTGATTTTGGAGCGCCCCCCTCCCCCCAAAAAAATAAAATCCAGTGGTATTTGCAGTGTCCCTCCCTCCTCACAACACAACTGAACAAGTGAGCCTAAATAAGTGACCACCTTCTCCCTCTTGTGTCAGGGCGGAAATTAGACACTGAAGAGACTTGCAAAAAGAGGAAGCCGAAATAAAGAAGTGGGAACTGCTATGGAAGTGACAGTTGCAACAGTTAAAACCCTGTAGTTAACATTGACTACGCATTGGAGGGGCCAATTGACCTTGAGAACAAGTACAAGCTGGAACAAGGAACTATCTGAAACTGAATTGACCCCACACTGCCCACAACAGCTCCAGAGAAATTCCTAGATATAGTTTTACTATTATCACTTTAAAAAAAAATCAAGTTCTTTATTACTCCTTTAATTTTCATTTTTATAACCTACTATCACCTTGCAGAAAAGAGCCTATTGTTAAAGCAAATTTCATAGATATATACTTTACAATTTTTGTGATTGATTTTGATTTGTATTTTCAATATTGTGTTTTTGAGAATCTAACCTCTACTTTGCCGACTAAGGTCCGCCTAGTTAAGGCTATGGTTTTTCCTGTGGTCATGTATAGATGTGAATGTTGGACTCTGAAGAAAGCTGAGCGCCGAAGAATCGATGCTTTTGAACTGTGGTGTTGAAGAAGACTCTTGAGAGTCCCTTGGACTGCAAGGAGATCCAACCAGTCCATTCTGAAGGAGATCAACCCTGGGATTTCTTTGGAAGGAATGATGCTAAAGCTGAAACTCCAGTACTTTGGCCACCTCATGCGAAGAAAAGACTCTGATGCTGGGAGGGATTGGGGGCAGGAGGAGAAGGGGACGACCGAGGATGAGATGGCTGGATGGCATCATGGACTTGATGGACGTGAGTCTGAGTGAACTCCGGGAGATGGTGATGGACAGNATGATGCTAAAGCTGAAACTCCAGTCCTTTGGCCACTTCATGCGAAGAGTTGACTCATTGGAAAAGACTCTGATGCTGGGAGGGATTGGGGGCAGGAGGAGAAGGGGACGACCGAGGATGAGATGGCTGGATGGTATCACTGACTCGATGGACGTGAGTCTGAGTGAACTCCGGGAGATGGTGATGGACAGGGAGGCCTGGCGTGCTGCGATTCATGGGGTCGCAAAGAGTCAGACACGACTGAGGGACTGAACTGAACTGCACTGAAGACACATTAGATTATTATTGACTACTCAGAAAGTGGTCTGTAGTTTCACCCATAATATATCCAGTGAATTGCTCATCACCTCTTTGAAAATATAAAAGTAATACATGGTATGGAAAGTTATAAAATTAAAAGCAAATGTTTCCTCTCATTCCCTACCCAGTTTTTTCCATGGAAGTACAAATATTTTCTCCAGTTTCTCTTTATATGCCTCGTTTTGGTCATATTCAGAACTTGAAATAATCTGTTTTTACTTCCATTTCTTGATTTTTCAGCTGTCTGGAGTACCACTCACTCTTTCGATGAGATATATAGAAATCAGCTGACATGTTTGCCTTTCCTCTCCTCCACCATAAACCCATCTATCTTTTTATCTCTCTTCTTCCAAGTTTTGCCATAATGTGACTTTTAACTTTTCCATTATTTTCATTTTAACAATTAAATAATACACTAATTGGTATTATTATTATTGGCACTGGAGAGATGGACTGGGATTCAATGAATAGCACATGCATTGATAGAAAGACAGACAGATGTGGTTAAAGAACAAGATCCTACTGTGTAGCACAGGGAACTATATTCAGTATCCTGTGATAAACCACAATAGAAAAAATATGAAAACGAATGTATGTCTGTATATGAAGAACTGATCACTTTGTTCCATAGAATTTAACACAACATTGGAAATCAACTATACCTCAAAAAAATAAGTGTTAAAAAAAAACTCTATTGGACTATCCATAGGCTTTAGGCAATATTACTCAGACCTTAAGTATTTTAAGAGTAACCCCACTCATAACCCAGATTCTCTCCATTACAGAATTACTTTTAAATTGTCAGCATTTATTACATTTACATTCTGTTCTCTGTAATTGTCTTCCATTACATTCCCCAAGAAACAGAATGCTTCCATTTGGCATTACAGCATGGTTCACCTTAAATCTCAAATATAAATATTTAAATAGAAAAAATTAAATAAAAAATAAAATTTAAATAGAAAGTTTAGTTTTATGAGTAATTAGAAAGGTGTAAGTCACCTCATCTCTCAGAGCCACTTGCACCTTCAAAGAGGTACTGCATTCTGCCTGTGGAAATGTGCATCTTTATAAATAAACTCACTTTGACATTAAAAAAAAATAAAAGGTATCAGTCAAATAGGTCTACAACTCTAGCTTGTACTTTCATATCAACTTTGTGTCAACAGTTTCTATGCATTGGGAAAAAAAAAAAAGATAACTCCATGGTTATTGATTATTTCAAGAACTGTCATTCAATCACTAAACTGTGCCTGACTCTGCAAACCCATAGACTGCAGCATGCTAGGCTTCCCTGTCCTTCACTATCTCCCAGAGTTTGCTCAAACTCAGGTCCATTGAGCCAGTGATGCCATCCAACCATCTCATCCTCTGTCGCTCCCTTCTCCTCTTGCTTTCCACCTTTCCCAGCACCAGGGTATTTCCAGTGAGTTAGCTCACCCATCAGGTAGCCAAAGTACTGGAGTTTCAGCTCCAGCATCAGTTCTTCACAATGAATATTCAGGATTCATTTCCTTTAGGATTGACAGGTTTGATCTGCTTACTGTTCAAGTGATGCTCAAGAGTCTTGTCCAGCCTCACAGTTTGAAAGCATCAATTCTGCAGCACTCAGTCTTCTTTATGGTCCAGCTCTCACATCTGTACATGACTACTGGAAAAACCACAGCTTTGACGATACAGAACTTTGTTGGCAAAGCAATGTCTCTACTTTTTAATACACTGTCTGCTGCTGCTAAGTCACTTCAGTCGTGTCCAACTCTGTGCAGCTCCATAGACGGCAGCCTACTAAGCTTCCCTGTCCCTAGGATTCTCCAGGCAAGAACACTGGAGTGGGTTGCCATTTCCTTCTCCAATGTGTGAAAGTGAAGTCACTCAGTCGTGTCCGACTCATAGCGACCCCATGGACTGCAGCCTTCCAGGCTCCATCCATTGGATTTTCCAGGCAAGAGTACTGGAGTGGCGTGCCATTGCCTCTTCCAAGCAGCAAGCATCTTTTAACTTCCTGGCTGCAGTCACCATCTGCAGTGATTTTGAAGCCCAAGAAATAAAAACACTTTCCACTTTTTCTCCATCTACTGGCCATGAAGTCATAGGACTGGATGCCATAATGTTAGTTTTCTGAATGTTGACTTTTAAGCTAGGTTTTTCACCCTCTTCTTTCACTTCATCAAGAGACTCTTTAGTCCCTCTTAGCTTTCTGCCATTAGCGTGGCATTATCTACATATCTGAGGTTGTTGGTATTTCTCCCTGCAATCATGATTCCAGTTTGTGCTTCATCCAGCCTGGTATTTTGCATGATGTACTCTGCATATAAGTGAAAAAGTGGGAGTGACAATATACAACCTTGAAGTACTCCCTTCCCAATTTGGAACCAGTCCATTGTTCCATGTCTGGTTCTAACTGTTGCTTCTTGACCTGTGTACAGGTTTCTTTAGAGACAGGTAAGGTGGTTTTGTATTCCCATCTCTTTAAGAGTTTTCTACAGTTTGTTGCAATCCACAACAGTGATCACAGTCAAAGGTTTTAGCATAGTCAATGAAGCAGATGTTTTTTTGGAATTCCCTTGCTTTTTCTATGATCCACAGGTGTGGGCAATTTGATCTCTGGTTCCTCTGCCTTTTCTGAATCCAGCTTCTGAAAGTACATCTGGAAGTTCTCAGTTCATGTACCGTTGAAGCCTATTTTGAAGGATTTTGAGCATTACCTGACTAGCATGTGGGGTTTCCCTGATGGCTTGTGAATTTTTAGAGACTACATAATACCCTGTGGTTTACATATTGCACTCAAACTATCCTCGCCTCTTATTCATATTTACTCTTTTCCTGTCTTTAACTTTCTATTATTTTCATATTTTACCATATTGTTTTATATTCTTGTATTTCTACAAATACTAAATATTAACAGATATAATTTTTTCCAAATAGATTTATTTTGCCCATATCACAAAAGAGAAATATTTAATCAAACCATACATTGGGGAGAGACATAAACTAACTTGAAGAATGCATCCTCTCAATAAAGATACTTTGAAGGCCATAGTAAAGCAAGAGTCTAAATTGAAGCTGAGTTGTATACGTACAGAGTTCTAGAAAGAAGGAAGATACATATGATGAATAGGCCCATATAGGATTCATTTAAATGTAAGGAAATTTTCTGACTTTCAGATGACCAGAGTTTTGTCTTTCATCTCTTAAATGCACTAGAGGTTGAGTGAAAAGAAAACAGAAGCAACTAGTCCTTATAGGCGTTCTCATCCCGGAATCCTCCTCTGTCAAGTGGGTGATTTAGACCCTAAAGTGTTCCTTTGTTTTCTTTGTCTGAAGTCATTCCCAGATTAGTTTGAGACTTGCCTGCACATGTTTCCCAGCAGTGATTCTGGGCTATCCCATTCACTTCTGACCTGCACCTGCTCTTTTCAAGTGCTGCACCAAGAGTGCCTGAGGCCTAAACAGAGGCGTGCTGGCCCATTCACCAAGACTATTCAGAGAAATGTTAGGGGAGGGGCAGTGGGCGGGATGGTGGCCCTCCACAGAAGAAAGGAAAGTGACCCCTTAAATCAGAAAATGACCTTCTATTTGTCGTTGGTTGTCTAAGTAATGTAAGGGAACCACCCCCTCTATAATAGGCTTTGTGATACCGTAAATGTTACATGGCCTAAAACAGGGCTTCTGAAAAGATTAGATAAATTATTGGTATTTAAAACTAATCAAGGGCATTAGATATACAGAAAAAATACAAAATCTATTATATAACTGGCATTCATAAACATTTATTATGTTTGTTCCAAAAATAAAACAGTAAGTGTATCTAAGACTTTTCTGCCTGAAAACATATAATGGCATTAAGAGATATGAAGAAGACAGGTCTCCCACTATTTAACTGCATTTATTAAAATGGTACTCTGATTTCTTCCAAATCATCAGTTCCAGAGTGGTAGAAGAAAGATTCACACTGATAGTTTACCTAGTAATGTAAAAGTCAGTAGAGAGTGAGAAATAAACCATTAGGGATATTTACACATCTGTCACTTAGAATACAGTTTTGATCAGAAAACAGATTATAATTGATACTAGGGACTTTTCCCCCACTAGAGTTTACAGAACTTCTGCTGCAGCTTCTTTTATTGAGATTTTTGGGCCATTGATCTATTCCAAAAAAAAGAATTAGCGCTAAGACTAAACTATTCCATCCCAAGGATGCTTGTAGGCAAGATAGCCAGCTAGAACACTGACACTCTGAACTAAAAACTACTTGCCATTCAATTATTCATATTCAGCCCTTGTTGGGAGGAGAAAACAATAAGGAGAAATAGAGCAGCAAATACAAGAAGGAAGGAAGAGAATTTATAATAGTTATACAGGAAAGAAGCATCACAGAAGAAAGGCAATACTGAAACAAGGGATATACACAATGTCCTCAGAAATTCTAATAAAAATAGCATCCTTGGTCTTCATACATTCAAACTAAATTAGTAGCAAATATGCATGAAAAATTCAAAGAAACGCTGAATGAGCCGAGGCTTCGAAAGTCAGAACAAGCACAGTATTTATATTGCTTTCTGTTTTTCACCTGAACTCGACTCTCTGCACATGTCATTTTTACATATTTGAAAAACGAAATGATTTACTTAAAACTAAACAAGCCAAAAGCAGCGTCTGGAAAAATTTGCAAGTCTATATGAAATATATACTTACCATGCATAGCCAAGTGAGTGCTGAAAATATGAAATAAAATATACAGAAAAAGTATAGAGCTCCTTTTAAGTTAGAGTATACACTTGAATCTCTCACTTCTCAAGTTTCACTTGACAAAAGCACTAGAAAATTAATGCAGCAATTAAAGAAAAATCAGGGTTGTTGCTGTTGTTTTCAATTTCAATGGTGGACTCAATTGTGAAGCCTTAATCCTTAACGTGACTGACTGAGATCGGATCTTTGGAAAATAATTCAGGTTAGATGAGATCATGCAGGTAGGACCTTTATGATGAAATTAAAGGCTTTACAAGAAGAGGAAGAGAGAAATGTTCCCTCCTTGCCATGTGAAGACACAGCAAAAAGGTTGCAAAGCTGGAAGAGGGTTCTACAGTTCAGTTCAGTTCAGTCGCTCAGTCGTGTCCGACTCTTTGCGACCCCATGAATCGCAGCACGCCAGGCCTCCCTGTCCATCACCAACTCCCAGAGTTCACTCAGACTAACGTCCATCGAGTCAGTGATGCCATCCAGCCATCTCATCCTCTGTCGTCCCCTTCTCCTCCTGCCCCCAATCCCTCCCAGCGAAGAGGGTTCTTACCAAGAACAAAATCTGCGATCACCTTGATCTTGAACTTCTCGGTTCCTACAACCATGAGGAAAAAAGTCTGTTGTTTACAATGTATGGTATTTTGTTATAGCGTCCCAAGCAGACTAACAATCAGTTGTAAAATATTTTGAAAAAAAAAAAGATGACTAACAGTCAAACTGATAAAAGAAAGAAAAAATACTTTTGCCCTAGAATTATAATCTATCGTATGAAATAAATGCTGCATTCAAATACTCAAGATAAAAGAAATGCAAAGTTATTTGTTCAGTTCAGTCGCTCAGTCATGTCTGACTCTTTGTGACTCCATGAATTGCAGCACGCCAGGCCTATCTCCATCACCAACTCCCAGAGTTCACCCAAACTCATGTGCAACGAGTTGGTGATGCCATCCAGCCATCTCATCCTCTGTCGTCCCCTTCTCCTCCTGCCCCCAGTCACTCCCAGCATCAGGGTCTTTTCCAATGAATCAACTCTTTGCATGAGATGACCAAAGTATTGGAGTTTCAACTTCATAAGCTATTTGTTAGCCTTACACATAAATGATAAAAACGCCTGGTTAGTTGAGGAAGAGATTTCTCATATAACCTGAAATCAGTAAAAGTTAGCATAGAAATCAACAGAAAGTAAGTATATTTCACTACTGAAAAAAAAAGCAAAGATGGACTTGTTTTCAACTGCAAGACACAAGGGAAAATGGAGCATGATGTAAGAATCAATTAATGCATGTAGATGGAACATAAATCACATTAATGTACTGAAATGCTCCTGCATCCTTATCCTCTACTGAAACACTGGGCTTTGCAAATCTTTCTCTTCTGCCTGCATTACTAGCTTCCTCCTCCTCTTTTCAACATGTACAAAACTTTGCTATTTCACAAGACAACAAGTCAAAGAATTGTCTGCCTGCCCTCTGGATCACAAGCTCCCTGAGGCACAGAATCACATTTTGCTCAAGTTGTCCTTTGCTGTGTTTCCCTTTCCACTCCTGCTACTGTTGCCCAAAGAGCTAGAGAGTGTCTTCTCTGCCACTGCTGGAAAAGGGAAGATAGTTTAGAATGTCAAACTGGAATGGGCAAAAACCTACCATGAGAGGATTATTAAATCTTTGAAGAAAGGCAAAGAAAGATATCACACAAAAAAAGAAAATTGCAGGCCAATTCTCATTGATGAACATCGATGCAAAATCATCAATAAAATACTGGCAAACTGAACCTAACAATATATTAAAAGGATCATACACCATAATCAAGTGAGATTTATCCCAGAGATGCAAGGATTTTTCAATATCCATAAAACAATCAGTGGGGCACACCACATCAACAAATTGAAGAATAAAAAACTATATGATCATCTCAATAGATGCTTGAAAAGTTTTTGACAAAATTCAAATCATAAACACACATTTATAATAAAAACTCTACAGAAAATGGGCAGAGTACCCAGCGTGCTGTGCTCAGTCGCTCAGTTGTATCCAGTCTTTGCAGCCCCATGGACTGTACCCCTCCAGGCTTCTCTGTCCATGGAATTTTCCAGGCAAGAATACTGGAGTGGGTGGCCATTTCTTTTTCCACTAAATATTCTTAACGCAGGGATTGAATGCGTGTCTCCTGCATCGGCAGGTGGATCCTTTACCACTGAGCCATCTGGGAAACCCAGAGGGAACATACCTCGACATAATAAAGGCCATGTATAACAAATCCACAGTTAACATCACTCAACAGTGAAAAGCTGAAAGTATCTCCTCTAAGATCAGGAATAAGAAAAGGATGTCCACTCTTACCACTTTTATTCAACATAGTCTGGAAGCCCTAGCCACAGCAATCAGAGAAATAGAGAAAAGGACTTTTCCAGATATATTTCTTTTGCCCTCTACAACTTCATCATTCATCCAAAGTGCCTATGTGTCCCCCACTGATGTTCCTAGTGAGTAAATGACCAAAAGACCTGATGGTGAAATAATTTTTTTGTGTAGGATATCTTTCAAATGGGCTTTACAAACTGAGATGGGAAACTACTGCTTTTACGATAAAATATATGCTCATTTTCCAAAGAATATACTTAAAAATTCTAGATCACTACAGAAAGATACCACCTATACTGGATATACTTTCTGACTTTATTTAAGTTTGTTTTTCATTATATAACATTAACTACATGCTGGCATTTATATTTAGGTTTAGAACTACCAACACATTTAGAAATAAGTGAGCTAAGACTTTTTCAGACAATTTCAAAATATTTTTGGTTCATGGAATGACTATGTATCCTTGAAATCTTCTGCAAAGTCCCCTAGAGACCACTTGCTACCATTAAGTAAGCAGCCGGTTCTGCTTGTTTAAATGGCAATGACCACGGCAATAAACACATTCGGCAAAGGTAAAAAAATTTCTATAGTATTGAATATCCCTCTGTTTTAATCAACCAGATTCCCATTTATTATTCTGTGCTTTATTCTCCAGTGGAAACTTTTATATCAAATGCAACTGTATATCATGAGAAAGAGAAAAAATACATAAGACAATACATTAGAGAGACATTTCCACATGGGACTGAGGGAAGAAATTAATTCTTGTTTCAAATTACATTTTAACATAATAAAAACTTTTTGAAGCCAAGGGAGTATCCATTGAGAACCGGTATTTAGCAGAAATACACAAGCAGGTATGAAGAATGAAATAAAATACACTACTACACCTATTCAAAGCCTCTAAACCCACTATTGTTTCAGTGTAAAAAACATACTATGTTAACTGGCCTATTAACAATGAATTTAAAATTGTTATAAAGCCATTAGATTAGTACCCTCCACACACACATACAGTGTATAAAGTGGTAGCAACTTAAAAGTATTTATCGGGTGGTTAAAGAATAATGTGACAATTATTGTACTTAAGATATTTCTTTGAAAAAATATATCATTTGCAATGGCCACCTGTCCTTTATAAATCATTAAATGCCCCTACTATGAGGGCTAGTATAGGAATCCACAGTTAGCCCTTCCCCAGACTTTTTTTTTTTTAATAATAATAAACAGCCATAAGAAGTAATACTAATGAAAAATGAAATTTTTTGTGAAATAACCCTTGGATATAAGCATAGAAACACTCTCATCCTTCAAATTTTAAATCATTCTTTGTTCCAATCTGTTAGCATGAGTTCGTGTGCCCAGCATGCGTGAGGCCAAATACACCAAAACCTTGGGAGTTTGGAGCAGAGAAAGATTCACTTCAGGGCCATTCGAGGAGACTAGAAAGCAACCCAACCCAGCCGCCTCCTGCACACCGCCCCCTGCCCCCGCCACCAAACAAAAAATCCAAAGAAGTTCTTTAAAAGAAAAAAAGGAGGACTAAAAAGTTCTGAGTTCCCCCAGAGGGTTTTGGTAAAGTATTTTTAAAGCCAGATGAGTGAAATGGATCTCAGAGTTCAGCAATCAGTTCATGTACAATACTCCTACTGGCTGATGGTGCAGTAATAGAATGGAGTCACAGGAGTTAACATTATCAGTCCTTAGGCTCTGGAAAGCCTGGAAATATGGTCACCAAGTAATTAACATCTTTTATTTGGTGGGAGGGGTTTCATATCTGTAAAACTACTCATGAAATGTGCCTCAAATGCTGCTATCTAGCTAGGTACTTCACAGAGCACTAAAGCAGAGGATACGGCGGAAGCCTCATAGGGTCCTGCTCAGTAGTACATTCCCATATTAAACAGCACTTTCTGGAACACTATCCTCTTTGTGAAACTGAAGATCAATGCTGGATAAACAAAGACCAGATCTGAGTAAAATACACACATTTTTAGTAATATTGTTAGTTTGTTCTGCACTGTCAAATTTAATTAATGTTTCTACAAATTCACAAATGTTTTCTCATGCTCAGAAGTGCAGAGGATGGCAAATCTTATTTATGAAGTTACAATGTATTGATACGATGATCCAACAATGAAAATTACCATGAAAATATTAGTTTTCACATTGCAAATGAAATTTTATGAGCTATTAAATTTTCTGAACTATTCAAATAATCAAGAGGAAAAATTTTAATCAAAACCTGGCTTTCCCATAATATATCACATATTTTTCATTTCAAAATACCTGAGAAAAGTATGAATGCTACTGCTCTTTTCTTAGCTAAATGCAAATAAGTAGCAAAGAAAATTAAAATACATTAGAATACCATAAAGCATTCCAGGTGAAGATTCCTCAGTTCAAATTCAAATCAGAGCTAATCTCTAGATCTGATTTTTCACCAGCAGGGTTATCTTCTCATTATAGGAAAACAGAGAAGTAATGATTTTCTGCTTATAAATTCATTTTCAGTCTATGAATTAGCAAATATTCTAGAAGTTTCATTATACCTTGTCAAGTAGTTAGAATAGGAAAAAGGAGTCCAAAATGGCAGAGGCTAAACAACAAAGTAAGGAAAGGGCCACAAAAATAGAACAAAGGAAGGTCCGAGGACCTGGGTGAGAACCTCAGGTGAAACAAACAGGCCCCCTGGCTAGCCCAGTTTATATAGGGCAGGCTCAGGGGGAGGAGAAAAACATGTAAAAAGAGGAGCCAAAATTGAGCCTGGGGCCTCTCTTCTCTTCATGTCTTTTGGGTCGGCCTCTTGCCTCGAGGATGTATTTTCCCT
>SJYX01002263.1:0-33430 GCA_006410675.1 Oreotragus oreotragus
TACTCGAGTGGGTTGTCATTGCCTTCTCCCTGCCTGGTTCTAGAGACTATAATTTCAGCTCTAGGAGATAGGCATGCAGATACCTCAGCAAATGAGTGTGATGACATAGTACCACTTGTGAGTACTAATTGAGACTAATTGCTCACAACACCTGCTTCCTCTTTTCCTCAGCTCACAGCCAGATTTAGTTACCCAACCTGGAGTTGGGTGGAGTCATGGAGTTCAGTATGGTCATGTCACTCACTGGGTTCCGCAGCGCGAGGGCTTTGAGATCTCTTTCATAAAATCTTCCTAAGTGCCATCTTCCCTTTTATTTTCTCTTCCACTGGCTGAATGAAGAGGACCATAATGCAAGCCTAGAAGAGGGTGGAGTCACAAGATGGAAGGGGTCTAGGACCTTGATTGATCAGGGTGTGCTGTCCAGCAATGTGCAATAGGTCTTTCCATGAGCATTGAGATTCTAGGGGTGACTGTTTAGCAGTTTACTTTGAGTGATACAGGGCATAGAAATCACCAGTCACTATTCTTTTCCAAATATAGAGAATGCTTTGTAGAGGAGACTCCCTTGGGGCTCATTCCAGGTTGCCTCTCAGATACTATATGTGTGTGCGTGTTCAGTTTCTTCAGTCATGTCTGACTCTTCATGACCCTGTGGACTGTAGCCCACCAGGCTCCTCCACCCATGGGGTTTCCCAGGCAAGAATACTGAAGTGGGTTGCCATGCGCTCCTCCAGGGGATCTTCCCCACTCAGGGATCGTACCTGCATCTCCTGCAGCTTGAGCACTGCAGGCGAATTCTTTAGCACTGAGCCACTGGGAAGACTTTCAGATACTATAAATACTTCTTCTTTTCACAGATCAGGGTATTGCCTGGTCGCTTTTCATGTTTGACTCATTCTTGAATTGTCCTCTTTTGTACGATCACTTTACCCTTATTTGGCTAACAATACTAGCTCTGCAAAGCCCTAAAGTTGAGTGCTATCAAATTCCAAATAGCTTATTGCTTTTAGCACCCTTCTCACTTTCAGTAAATTCTTCTAGCCTTTTGATAACTTAATTCCTATCCTTTCCACATATTTATCCAAAAGGCAACTTTTAAATTCTGGACCCACTCTTCCTCCTGGCCTTTGATACTACCAGATGCTAGAGGAAAAACATTCCCAATATGCCTACAATCTATTTCAATATATAACTCTATCCAACTGAATGTCAGGCATTTCTAAAGAATGCTGTTGGTTGATATAACATCCCTTGCCCATGTTAAGGTTTTGATTTGAAATTATGTTTTGGAATGCCTCATGTTATATTTACCCCCAATTTATAAATCTATCACATATTTTCTCTCCAATCTATCTTGCCTCCTTAAAAGATTAGCCATTAAGAATGGAGTCTGACATGATATCTTTAGAAAGTAAAAGAAGAAAAATATTCTGTTTTTGAAAGGGAATGTACCCTCGGGCAAAAAAAAATTTCTCTGTCTCTTCATACACATTGGGAACTGCCAGTTGTCATGCTGACAGCTTAAGATGGATTAGGATTCCATCACTGATCATCGCATAAGTTCTTATACTTATAACCTTACATCTTTATCTGCAGCCAAACAATTCGGAAAAAAAAAAAAACAAAAAAAACCTGTTTGGATATATTAGAATGTCAACCCTCAGAGTACTAGCTTGAGACAACTTAGAAGAATTTGGCAGACCTAAACTGCATCCCCAAAGGTATACTAAATTACTTCTTATTTGAGTGTGGAAGCAGGGAAAGGGGACCATTTGTGATCATAATTATTTATAAATCTCTTTGTTTGATTATATTGTCTTAATGAAGATGTTTTTAGGAAACCAGGATACCACTTTTTCCTTTAAGATGGCTATTTAATTACAAACCTTAACAATTACTTTTAATGGAGTTTCTAAAAATGACCAAACCAAGTGTGATATTATTAGTGATGTGCTTCTTTCAGTGGCACCTAGAGAAAGAAGATAAGAGTTTACTTCTTGAACTTGACAGTGACAACATTTCTCTTAGTTGAAGAAAACAAAGAATTTCTAGAAAAAAGCTAAAATTAATCCCAGGGAAGTTTCTTCCAATGTTGTAATAATGTAATTGGCATAAAATAAGTTCACAATATATGAGAACACCCACCTTGGGGATCTATCATGATACTTCATTCCCTCATTTGAAAGACCAACATTTAGCAGCTACTTACTTCAGCTGAATAATCAGCCCTTCAACATCAAATGAACGCTTACTTCTGGATGTTAATCAGTGGAGGAAGTGAGCTACTCCCTAATTTCCACAGGGAACTCCTGAGAATTCATAAAACCATACTGTATATGCAGGACTTCCCTGGTAGTTCAGAAGGTAAAGAATCTGCCTGCAATGCAGGAGACCAGAGTTCAGTCCTTGGGTTCGGAAGATACCCCAGAGAAGGAAATGGCAACCCACTGCAGTATTCTTGCCTGGAAAACCCCATGGACAGAGGAGCCCAGCAGGCTACAGCCCATGGGGCTGCAAAGAGCTGGGCATGACTGAGCAACTAACGCTTTGACTTTCACTTTACCATATATATGAGGTAGCTAGATATGCTTGAACTTGGTCACTGTTTTCAGCCATTCATTCAGTCATTCATTAATTCAACTAATAAAGTGAAAGTCGCTCAGTCATGTCTGAATCTTTGCAACCCATGGACTACACAGTCCATGGAGTTCTCAAGGCAGAATACTGGAGTGGGTAGCCTGCCCTTCCCTTCTCCAGGGGACCTTTCCAACCCAGGGATAAAACCCAGGTCTCCTGCATTGCAGGAGGATTCTTTACCAGCTGAGCCACAAAAGAAGCCCAAGATACTGGAGTGGGTAGCCTATCCCTTCTCCAGCGGATCTTCCCAATCCAGGAATCGAAACAGGATCTTCTGCATTGCAGGCGATTCTGAGCTACTAGGGAAGCCCTATTCAACTAATAAGTATTTATTAAATGAGTGTCTATTTTAGGTATGGAGCACTTAGCAATGAACAAAACAGACAAATCTCTGCCCTCACGGAACTTACATTCTAATGGGGACATGGGCAATAATCGAGGAAATGGTTAAATAGGTAACATAAAATTTTAGAGCCAGTAAGCACTGAAAATTAGGCAGTGTAAGAAGATGTGAGAATGCCAGGCTAAGCATGGGATATGTTGCTCCTGTAGGGTCACTGGTCTCAAGGGATGACAGCTGAGCAGAGAACTGGCTGCAGTGGGGGACAGGGCCCTATAGAGACCAGAGAGAAGGGCCCCAGGTCTGGGGAGAAGCGTGTGAAGGTCCACGAGAGAGCACTGAACTCAAGGTGCTTGAAAACCAGCAGAGGGGCTGGTGTGGCTGGAGCGCTGGGGTTTGGAAGAGTGTGGTGATGAGGCTGCTGAGACTGAGCTGTGGATGGCAACGATCACGAGGGTGTCAGGGCCCAAGCCAGAAACTGGGATTTTGTTCTAAAGAGCAGCTAGAACATCTACATTTCACGTCTGTCTTTCCAGATATGTTCTCAGGTCCCACCCAAAGCCCACAGCTCAGAAGACTGGATCAAAGAGGCAGCCCATATCCTCAGAGCCTGCACTCAGACCCTCTCTCTCACGAGGCTCCATGCTCTTGGTCTGGCTCATGCCATTCCTTTCTTTCTTTTTAAGCACCTCACCACACACAAGACTTACTGGCATATTTTTTAAAATAATTTTTTATTATATTTTGGCTGCACCGAGAGGCATGTGGGATCTTTGTTCCCCAACCTGGGATTGAACTCGTGCCCCCTGCAGTAGAAGCCCAGAGTCCTAACCACTGGCCCACAAGGGAAGTCCGTCAGGCCATTTCTTGAGCACTCAAATGGTGCGTCCTATCACTGGATTGGCAGGTGGTACAATATAATAGATAAGAATCTTGGCTCCAGAGCCAAACCATCTGTGTACAGATTTCAGATCCATCAAGATCAAGTCCTGTTGATCTTGCGTACATTTCTTCATCTCTGTCTCTGCATCCTCCTCTTCAGTTGGAGATGACAGTCAAGGCTCCTTGTAGCAACTGTGAAGATAAAGGAGTTAGGGATGGAAAGTTCTTAGAGTAAAAAAGTGTCATGAACATGAGATGTCATTTAAGAGTTGAGAGTTTCACTTGCCTAAAGTCCCATTATAGTTGCTGGTTGGTGGAGTGGGTCAATAAGCCCGGCTCTTGAAACCGCGTTGCTGCCCTGCCTCCGAGCAGTGAGGAGGGAGCTGGAGGTGGGACCAGTTAGGGATTTTTCCCACGAGTGTTAGTTGTTACACATTTTCAATGCAGCACAGTGTGTGGCAGACAGCCCCAGGACACACCCGTCAATTCACCCCATAATAGTACGGCTACTCTGTCTTCTAAATGGAGACATTGAGGAACGAGAAGGGAAAGACACTTTCTCACAGGACCTGTGGTGAAGCCCAGGCCCAAACTCCGCTTTCCCCTGCAAACCAGAGTCATCACAGGTGACAAAGCTCTACCTGGCACCTCTGCAACTACCACCTCACTCTGCAGCTGTGAGGCGTTCCTCACCTGACTTAGAGCATCAGAGGGCCTGAGGCGCAAGTGGCTCACAGCTGCCTGCTCCAGCGATGGGCCCCACCCAGTCCTTCCTCAGGGTCCAGCTTGCTCTCCGCGGACACAAGGTTCCTTCCTGTTTGGAGACCAAATCCCTTTGCCTATGGCTTCCGCCCCTCAGGCTTGGCTCAGCCTTTCCAGGACATGGAGCACCCCTGGTCTGTCCCCCAGGACTCTGATCGTGTCCCCAAGCCCTCCTTCCCTCCCAGCCCCTGTGCAGGAGCAGTGCCCCCTGCCGGCATCACCCTCCGCCCACCGTTTTCCTCTCCGAGGGGGTCCTTCTCACCCTGCGTCTCATCCCAGCTGTGGCCTCTCCATGACGCCGTCTTCTCGAGGCAGACCTGGGTGCCCTTCTCGGGGCTGTTGTTGTAGGCGCTACAGCATCACCTGCCGGCCTGGTGTGGGCGGCGTGCTTTCCTTCCTGCTGGAAGACATGCTGAGAACAGACAGGGACCCTATATGTGGAGCTGAGTTTTCCTGGTGCCCAGTGTGGTTCCCTGGTCTCAATGGCCCTGTTTTCTTTTCTTTTTCATTTTAAAAATATTTATTTATTTTTATTTACTTGACCGTGCTGGGTCTTCATTGCGGCATGTGGTATCTTTAGTGGCAGCATGTGGGATTTTGTTCTCTGACCAGGATTAAACCCCGGTCCTTTGCATTGAAAGCACGGAGTCTCAGTCACTGGACCACCATGGAAGTCCCTTTAATTTAATTTTGTTGACGAATAGTTGATTTACAATGTTGTTTTAATTTCTGCTGTAGAGCAAAGTGATTCAGTTATACACATATCTACATTCTTTTTCATAGTCTGTTACATTATGACTTATCACAGGATGTTGAATATAGTTCCCTGCGCTATACAGTAGGACCTTGTTTTCTTATCCATCCTATATCTGGCAGTCTACATCTACTCACCCCAGACTTCCAGTCCAACCCTCTCCCACCCCTGACCCCCTCAGCAACTGCCAGTCTATTGTCTATATATCTCTGGTTCTGTTTCTGTTTCACAGATAGGTTCATTTGTGCCATATTGTAGATTCCACATATGAATGATACCATATGGTGTTTGTCTTTCTGTTTCTGACTGACTTCCCTTAGTACGGTAATCTCTAGTTGCAACCATGTTGCTGCAAATGGCATTATTTTGTTCTCTTTACGGCTGAGTGCTATTCCATCATATATAAGCACCACATCTTGATCCACTCATCTGTCAGTGCACATGGATGTTGTCGCCATGTCTTGGTTATTGTAAATGCTGCTATGAACACTGGAGTGGGCACATAACTTTTTGAATTGTAGTTTTGTCCATACATATGCCCAGGAATAGAATTGCTGAATCATATGATAATTCTACTTTTAGTTTTTTGAGGAACCTCCATACTGTTTTCCACAGTGGCTGTATCAATTTACATTGCCACAAACAGTGTGGGAGCGTTTCCTTTTCTCCACACTCTCTCCAGCATTTGTTATTTGTAGACTTCTGCATGAATGGTCATTCTGGCAGGTGTGAGGTGATACCTCATAGTACCACTGACTCTGTTGACTGAATGACGATACCCAGTTGTCAAGCAGACAGACAAGGCCCATCCCTCTGGGAAATAATGACAGGCTGTGACAAGTGTTACGAGGATAATATGTGATTTGCTGGGGGTGGTCAGGCCTGGTCTGAGACCTGACTGTTGACAGGCAGCTGGTCCTAAGGAGGGGGTGGCTGGAGGGACTGGCCATTGTGAGTCCCTGAGGCCGGGGGCAGTTTGTCAGAGTCAGGGAACAGAAAGGAGGCCAGCACAGAATGGAAGGAGTGAAGGGAGAGCAGTTGCATGGGCCCCAAGGGCAGAGGGAGGTCCTAGAAGGGTTTAGGCGACTCGATCTTGGTGACCTGATCCTAGGGTGACGTCTGCTTTGAAAAGAGTCCTCTGGCTCTTGCCTGAGGAGGGCTGCCACTCAACCAGCCCCTCTTCTCAGACCCCCAAGCCAGAGTCTCAGGCAGGCCCTCTGACCTCCTTGTCAGGCCCAGCACCAGCCTGGTCCCGGGAAAAGAACCTGGCGGCAGAGGTCACACCTCAGTGTGACTTCAGTCCCTCTGTTAAAGGCACGGTGGCGTGAAACAACACAGGTGGATTATCTGACACTTCTGTAGTCCGAAGTCAGTCATGGTTCACAGGGCTGAAATCCAGAGTCAGCAGGGCTGTGCTCCTCTCTGGAGGCTCGCGGGGGAGAGTGTTTCCTTGCTTTTTCCAGTGTCTGTAAGCTTCCCGCATTCCCTGCTTCCTGGCCCCTTCCTCACAGTCAAAGCCAATATGTCACAGCCCTCCGACCCCTCTTCCATCATTATGTCTCTCTCTGACTGGAGGTGGGACAGGTTCTCTAATTTTGAGGGCTCATTGGATCAGAATGAACTCACCAGAGAATGCAGACTAATCTTCCCATCTCCAGGCCCTCAGTTTATCCCATCTGCAAAGTCCCTTGAAAACTATTATTCACAGGTCTCTGGAACAAGAACTCAGATGTCTTTGGGAGGCATTATTCTGCTGCCATGGAATGGCTAGATCCTAAAAGGTTGATCAAATACAACTGGTGAACTGTTGGAATATAGATTCAAAAACCAACTTTAAAATACATTATTGAAGTTATTAGGGAAATTTTAACATGACCCAGGTATTTAGATGATAGAAGGGGTTTATTGTTAGCTNACCCCAGACTTCCAGTCCAACCCTCTCCCACCCCTGACCCCCTCAGCAACTGCCAGTCTATTGTCTATATATCTCTGGTTCTGTTTCTGTTTCACAGATAGGTTCATTTGTGCCATATTGTAGATTCCACATATGAATGATACCATATGGTGTTTGTCTTTCTGTTTCTGACTGACTTCCCTTAGTACGGTAATCTCTAGTTGCAACCATGTTGCTACAAATGGCATTATTTTGTTCTCTTTACGGCTGAGTGCTATTCCATCATATATAAGCACCACATCTTGATCCACTCATCTGTCAGTGCACATGGATGTTGTCGCCATGTCTTGGTTATTGTAAATGCTGCTATGAACACTGGAGTGGGCACATAACTTTTTGAATTGTAGTTTTGTCCATACATATGCCCAGGAATAGAATTGCTGAATCATATGGTAATTCTACTTTTAGTTTTTTGAGGAACCTCCATACTGTTTTCCACAGTGGCTGTATCAATTTACATTGCCACAAACAGTGTGGGAGCGTTTCCTTTTCTCCACACTCTCTCCAGCATTTGTTATTTGTAGACTTCTGCATGAATGGTCATTCTGGCAGGTGTGAGGTGATACCTCATAGTACCACTGACTCTGTTGACTGAATGACGATACCCAGTTGTCAAGCAGACAGACAAGGCCCATCCCTCTGGGAAATAATGACAGGCTGTGACAAGTGTTACGAGGATAATATGTGATTTGCTGGGGGTGGTCAGGCCTGGTCTGAGACCTGACTGTTGACAGGCAGCTGGTCCTAAGGAGGGGGTGGCTGGAGGGACTGGCCATTGTGAGTCCCTGAGGCCGGGGGCAGTTTGTCAGAGTCAGGGAACAGAAAGGAGGCCAGCACAGAATGGAAGGAGTGAAGGGAGAGCAGTTGCATGGGCCCCAAGGGCAGAGGGAGGTCCTAGAAGGGTTTAGGCGACTCGATCTTGGTGACCTGATCCTAGGGTGACGTCTGCTTTGAAAAGAGTCCTCTGGCTCTTGCCTGAGGAGGGCTGCCACTCAACCAGCCCCTCTTCTCAGACCCCCAAGCCAGAGTCTCAGGCAGGCCCTCTGACCTCCTTGTCAGGCCCAGCACCAGCCTGGTCCCGGGAAAAGAACCTGGCGGCAGAGGTCACACCTCAGTGTGACTTCAGTCCCTCTGTTAAAGGCACGGTGGCGTGAAACAACACAGGTGGATTATCTGACACTTCTGTAGTCCGAAGTCAGTCATGGTTCACAGGGCTGAAATCCAGAGTCAGCAGGGCTGTGCTCCTCTCTGGAGGCTCGCGGGGGAGAGTGTTTCCTTGCTTTTTCCAGTGTCTGTAAGCTTCCCGCATTCCCTGCTTCCTGGCCCCTTCCTCACAGTCAAAGCCAATATGTCACAGCCCTCCGACCCCTCTTCCATCATTATGTCTCTCTCTGACTGGAGGTGGGACAGGTTCTCTAATTTTGAGGGCTCATTGGATCAGAATGAACTCACCAGAGAATGCAGACTAATCTTCCCATCTCCAGGCCCTCAGTTTATCCCATCTGCAAAGTCCCTTGAAAACTATTATTCACAGGTCTCTGGAACAAGAACTCAGATGTCTTTGGGAGGCATTATTCTGCTGCCATGGAATGGCTAGATCCTAAAAGGTTGATCAAATACAACTGGTGAACTGTTGGAATATAGATTCAAAAACCAACTTTAAAATACATTATTGAAGTTATTAGGGAAATTTTAACATGACCCAGGTATTTAGATGATAGAAGGGGTTTATTGTTAGCTTGCTTAGGTCTAAGCATGGCACACAGAAAACAAAGCTCTGAGAACTAGTCGCTTGCATGAAGACACACAGCTGGTCTGCAGTGGAGCTGGCATTTTCTTTCTTTTATCTTTTTGGCCACGCTTCGAGGCATGTGCGATCTTAGTTCCCTGAAAGGGACTGAACCCATGCTCCCTGCAATGGAAGCATGGAGTCTCAGCCACTGGCCCACCAGCGAAGTCCCATGGAGCTGGCATTTGAATCTAGGCCTGACAGACTCCAAGTGCCATGCCCTTTCACTTCCTTGTCCAGGCGATCAGAAGAGTGTATTCGTTTTCTCCTGCTGTTATAAAAAACGAACAGGCTTAGTGGCTCAGTTCAGTTCAGTCGCTCGGTCGTGTCCGACTCTTTGTGACCCCAGGGACTGCAGCACACCAGGCTTCCCTGTCCACCACCAACTCCCGGAGCCTACCATGTCAATCTTATGTCAAACTCATGTAAATCGTGTCAGTGACGCCATTCAGCCATCTCATACTCAGTGGTCCCCTTCTCCTCTTGCCTTCAATCTTTCCCAGCATCAGGGTCTTTTCAAATGAGTCAGTTCTTCGCATCAGGTGGCCAAAGTATGGGAGTTTCAGCTCCAGCATCAGTCCTTCCAATGAATATTCAGGACTGATTTCCTTTAGGATAGGCTCAGCACAACACAAATGTATTATCTTAGAGTTCTTAGAGTTCAGACAGGAGTCTCAAGTCTCACTGAGCTGAAATCAAGATATCTGCAGTTCCTTTTTGAGGCTCTAGTATCTCCTTGCCTTTTCTAGTTTCTAGAGGCCACCCACTTTCCTTGGTTTGTGTCCCGCTTCCTCCACCTTCAAACTAAGAACATTGCATTTCGTTGACCATATTTTCCTGGCCACATCTTTCTTTCTTACCAAAGCCAGGAAAGGTTCTGTGATTTTAAGCACTTGTGTGATTAAATTAGGGCCCAGGTGGTGCTAGTGGTAAAGAACCCACCTGCCAATGCAGCAGACAGACATGGATTTGATTCCTGGGTCGGGAAGGTCCCCTGGAGGAGGGCATGACAACCCACTTCACTATTCTTGCCTGGAGAAGCCCATGGACAGAGGAGCCTGGTGGGCTACAGTCCATGGGATCGCAAAGAGTTGGACACGACTGAAGTGACTTGACACTTGATTAAATTGACCCACTTGGATTATTCAGGATAACCTCTCCATCTCAGTGTTCATACCTCAGTGCCATCTGCAAAATCACTTTTATCATGTGAGGCAGTATATTCAGCTTCTGGGGGTAGGCCATGGACACCTTTGGGAGGATTTTCCTGCCAAGCTCAGAGATAGACACTGTCACCGTTCAGGGACACTTGCCTTTGTGCCCAACATATTTCCATAAATGCCATTACAAAGGGGACTTTTCATTGAAGCAAAAGTAGAGGTAACACACAACTTTAAAATGAATGCTCTTGGTAAAACAGACACAGCGTGACTGGACGGCGAGAACATGATGAGGGCGCCACTCGAGCTTGTTCTAAACATGCTGAAGACACTCCTCTTAGCACAGCTAATCCTGTTTCAAATTCAACTCTGTATTGTTGTCAAGGCTGGCAGCTACGTGGATTAACCAACAGTCAGAGCCTGATCACTGAAATAAAGATGATGCCTAAATCTATAGTTTAAGTGTCCCATTTTATACTAATTCCCCAAATTCTCAAGCCAAAATTCCTATTCTTTGCTTTAGGAGATGGTCTAAAATGTGCACGTCTTTTGATCACCCCCACCTCTTTTTTTCCCCCAGAATGAGTAGTCTTCACCTTAGCCAACATCCCTTTGTTCCAACAGTAGGAGCTTTTTTTTTTTTTAATAAAATACCGATTTTATGAAAATTACCCTAACAGGATTGTGTAAGCACAAATGAAAGTGGGGATGATAGTGAAATTGTTAGAAAGCAGAGCAGCAATTGGTTTAATTAAAGCTCAATATAATCCTATTTTTATTTCCTAAGTCCAACCACTGATTCATCTGAAATGTAATACAGATTGAGGCTTCTATCACAATGTGATAAAATTTAGAAATACAATGTTCTCTTTGGGGTTTCTTTTATTTTATATAAAGAGAGACTTGGCATTTTGTTACAGACTTTTAAAAGTAAGAAAATGATAACTTAGAAACATTAAAATTCACATTCTTTGGGCAGTAAGGCTTCAAACCTACTGAAGAAAAGACTTTATGGTTTTTCAGTCATTTAAGTGATTTCACAGAGTTGATCTCAACGATTATTGGGACGAGAAGTGAGGGGAGTCCTGGAACTTCCCTGGCGATCCCATGGATAGACTTATTTTAATGTAGGGGGTGTGGGTTCGATCCCTGGTTGGCAAGCTAAAATCCCATGTATCTTGCAGCCAAAAAACCAAAATAGAAAACAGAAACAGTATTATAACAAATAAAATAGAGACTTTAAAAATGAGCCACATTTTTTAAAAAAAAGTGAGAGGAGTCCTCAGCTCAGTTGAAGATGTTTGTAATTTGAAGCCTATGATTTTCTCATTAAAGGAGACTGATTTAATGAGCCACATATAGGGCCATTTGTGTGCGTTCTGAAATGAGTCCAGCAGTTAGATCTACTCCCAGGAAGAGTTCCATATGAGCAAGCACTTTAAGGGGGAGAAGGCAAAACAAAACAAACCTTGAACATTGAACTTCAAAATGAAGGCCACATTTGTACTTGTATGGTTACCATTGACTTTAATGGGAACAGCCTGTTTCTGGGGTTCAGGATGTGAAATCGGTGGGAAAAGTGTGAAATGGAAAAAAAAAAAAAAAAAAGAAAGAAATAAAAGGATTTGTTGGGCATCCAGTTCAAAGACTCCTAAAAGTGCTGCGTGTCAAGAAGGGATGAGTTAAAATTCATATTTTGCTAATGAACCATTGTTGTCTCTCAAAGAATGATTTAATGCTGCTACACTGTCATTAACAAGCTATTTAATCCCTGCAGAAGAAAGCAGGAAGAGTAGGCACTGGTTTCAAGTTTGCTTAATTGCTCATCAACCAGAGGAAAGTTAGAAATGACAGAAATGACTGGAAAGCTCACCCCTATCCTGTGAACACACACACACACACGCGCGCACGAACCAAGACCAACAAACCAGCATGGGAAGCATCTTATTGGCATTATGTTTCTGGCATTGCTATAACTACGCACAAAACAAGCCCTATGTGAAATGGTAGCGACATCTGTTCTAGACCCTGTGGGGCTTTATTCCCCAAACAGTTGTAAAATCTTTGGGGGACAAAAATATTTCTATGTATCTATGCAGATGCCCTCCTCTAAGGGAAACACACACACACACACACAAATGGATACAAGTGTTGAGCTGGAAAGACAGGACTAAGAAAAGGAAATGTCATCCACTTTTAAAAAACACTTAAAGAAAATTTCACCTTTCAAACAAAGCTACAGCTACTGCCTTGGACAGACCTTCAAAAAAACAACCCAAGGCTACTCTGGTGACTCAGTGGCACAGAATCCGCCTGCCAGTGCAGGAGACAGAGGAGACATGGGTTTGATCCCTAGTTGGGAAGTTCCCCTGGAATAGAAAATGGCAACCCACTCCAGTATTCTTGCCTGGAAAATTCCCTGAAAAGAGATTCGTTACCACTGAGCCACCAGGGAAGCCCTGCCTGTGTTATACAGTAAGCCCTGTTGTTTCCCTGCTCTGTGTGTGGTAGTCCTCTTGCACGGAGGAGCCTGGTGGGCTGCAGTCCATGGGGTCGCCAAGAGTCAGACACGACTGAGCGACTTCACTTTCACTTTTCACTTGCATGCATTGGAGAAGGAAATGGCAACCCACTCCAGTGTTCTTGCCTGGAGAATCCAAGGGACGGGGAGCCTGGTGGGCTGCCGTCTATGGGGTCGCACAGAGATGGACACGACTGAAGCCACTTAGCAGCAGCAGCAGCAGTGTGTATATGCTAATCCCAAACTCCTAATTTACCTTCCCCTGACCCTGACCACCACCACCCACTATCCTCTCTGGTAATCGTAACTTTGTTTCATAAGTGTATTTCCATTTTATAAATAAGTTCATTTATATCATTTTTTTTACATTCCACATAAAGTGATACCGTATTGTACACTCACTGATACCTCACTGAGCATGATAACCTCTAGGTCCATCCCTGTTGCTTTAAATGGCATTATTCCATTCTTCTTATGGCTGTGTAATATTCCATTGCTTTACCACTTCCCTGGTGGCTTAGTGGTAAAGAATCCACCTGCCAATGCAGGAGATGCATGTTCGATCCCTGAGTCAGGAAGATCCCCAGGAATACATAGTATCAATAGTGTATATATGTCAATCCCAATCTTCCAGTTCCTCCCACCACCCTCTTCCCCCCTTGGTATCCATATATTTCTTTTCTACATCTGTGTCTCTATTTCTGCTTTGCAAATACGTTCATCTGTATCATTTTTCTAGATTCCACATCTAAGCATTATAAAATGATTTGTTTTCTCCTTCTGACTTACTTCATTCAAACTATATGACTGTCTCTAGGTCCATCCAGTTCAGTTCAATTAGCTCAGTCATTTCTGACTCTTTGTGACCCCATGGACTGCAGCACACCAGGCTTCCCTGACCATCACCAACTCCCAGAGCTTGCTCAGACTCACATCCTTTGAGTTGGTGAAGCCATCCAACCATCTCATCCTCGGTCATCCCCTACTCCTCCTGCTTCTGCTGCTGCTAAGTCACTTCAGTCGTGTCCGACTCTGTGTGACCCCATAGACGGCAGCCCATGAGGCTCCCCCATCCCTGGGATTCTCCAGGCAAGAATACTGGAGTGGGTTGCCATTTCCTACTCCAATGCATGAAAGAGAAAAGTGAAAGTGAAGTCACTCAGTCTGTCCGACTGTTAGCGACCCCATGGACTGCAGCCCACCAGGCTACTCTGTCCATTGGATTTTCCAGGCAAGAGTACTGGGGTGGGGTGCCAATCCCCTTCAATCTTTCCCAGCATCAGGGTCTTTTCCAGTGTCAGTTCTTTGCATCAGGTAGCCAAAGTATTGGAGCTTCCACTTCAGCATTAGTCCTTCTAGTGAATATTCAGGATTTATTTCCTTTAGGTTTGGGTTGGATCTCCTTGCAGTGCAAGGGACTCCCAAGAGTCTTCTCCAACACTACAGTTCAAAAGCATCAGTTCTTCAGTGCTCAGCTTTCTTTATAGTCCAACTCTCACATCCATCCACGACCACTGGAAAAACCTTAGCTTTGACTAGACGAACCTTGTTTAGACTAGATGGACTTTGGAAGGAGTTATGCTGAAATTAGCTAGGCTGAATGTGAACAGTTTTTATGTCTGAAGAAAATAACGTTGATTGACCCAGGATGTATGCTGAGTTCACATCTCTGCTCTGCCACTTACTAGCCGTGTGACCTTGAGTAGATTGTTGAATTCTTCATGGGACGGGCCCACCTTGCAGGGCTGTGGTAACACCTGAGGTCACACAGGTAAGGGACCTGGTCTCATGACTGTGGCACAGGGATGCTCATCAAATGGCAGCGACTGCTGTTTGCAGAGAAGATAAAGTATCTTCATTGCCTTTTATAAAGTAGAAAGAAGTCCTCTCATACTTAGAAGTGATTGTATTCAGGGTTATCAATAAGATGTGGGCTGGATTATCTCATCAGACAGATAAGGGAGTGTTATTTAAAAGCCTTTAAACATACTTTTGGAGGGAACCAGCCACACAAGAATTCTGAAAATCCGTTCATGGCACCAAGTGAAAGAGTATGCCGCCATTCCAGCTGGGAGGACGTTCTTGGAGTGGTGACAGTCACCTTGACAGTGCTTTGGGACCTGCCTGTCATGTTGATTAAATCATCCAGAAGCTTTTGCAAGAGCTGAAGCACGCAACCTGCTCCCTGAGATTTCACCTTCCTCTCTTAGGGGCACCTCTTTTTGGGTGAGAGAGTTTCACTGGGTCCTGGACTCTGAGCCAAGACATAAGGTTTCTGGTATTGACACAAACTGTATTCCCCAAGCAACTACTGAAAAATGGGCTGAACAGTTAGCCCATAAGTGGGTTTTGCTTTCATTTTTTAAGAATTTGTACTGGTGGTCATTTTGGCTATGCTGGGACTAAAACAGCACCAAGAAGCCCTGGAGCACTCAGGAGTCTCATTCAGCAGCACCAACCACAGGGCAGACGGACTACTGTGGAAGGTGTTCTATAATGTCCATTTGGGAAGAAACTGATAAAAATCAGCATTCCTGCCAATAACTCACACACTGTGAGCAGGCTTGGTGCCACCCTCCATGCGTGCGCACAGGGGGCGGGACTTCAGCACTTGGGTTCACTTGACAAGCCCACAAGGATGTGCACACCCGTAGCGCCATGCTTAGCAGAGTCGTGTGGGCAGGCTGCCCAGGCCCCCTGAGTATTTCAGGACTGGAAAGGACCACAGAGGTCACCTCATTGACTTTAATAAAAGTCCAGTTCTTGTGTGAATTACTTTTTATTTTAAGGAGGAGAAATGTCCAAATCTGAGTCCTTTGAGGGTGAATTTAACTTTTGAAGGCAACCAAACTTCCCTCAAAGTTAAGTCTAGTGAATAAAGTAAATGCTTAGGATGGACAAATGAAAAATAAAGTGGGGCCATGAAAATGACAAAACCGGTTGGCTCCAATGATCCACAAGTTGTTCTGAGAGGTAATTCCAAAAGGACCTAGAGAAACAGGTGCCTCTCAGAGGGCTGATGTGGACACAACCTCTCTGAGGGCAGAAGAAAGTTCATATCACATCTTTCAAAATGTGCATGCATTTTGGTCCAGAAATTCAACTTGTAGGACTTTATCACAAGGAAATTATTGGGACAGTAGGCAATGATTTAGTGTTAGAAAGCTTGGTGCAGTGTTTTTTGTTTTTTTGGGTCCTGCTGCACTGCATGTGGGATCTTAGTTCAATGACCAGGGATGGAACCCATGCCCCCTGTATTGGAAGCTCAAAATCTTAACCACTGGACTGCCAGGGAGGTCCTGCTGCTGCTAAGTCACTTCGGTCGTGTCCGACTCCATGTGACCCCAGAGATGTCAGCCCACCAGGCTCCCCCGTCCCTGGAATTCTCCAGGCAAGAACACTAGAGTGGGTTGCCATGTCCTTCTCCAATGCATGGAAGTGAAAAGTGAAAGTGAAGTCGCTCAGTCATGTCTGACTCTTCGCGAGCCCATGGACCGCAGCCTACCAGGCTCCTCTGTCTATGGGATTTTCCAGGCAAGAGTACTGGAGTGGGGTGCCATCGCCTTCTCCAAGGGAGGTCCTAGTACAGTGTTAATAACAGCCTAAAAATTGGATGTGGTCTCAATGTCCAACAGTAGGGATTGGTTAAATACAGGAAGGCACATAAAGTCAGTGAGGTACTGTGTAGTCCTGCAAAATGACGTTGCTGAAGTGTTTCTGTTGCTATGGAAAATCGCTAATGATTCACTGAAAAGAGCAGGTTCTAAAATAGTGTTAGGATATGATCCAGGTTAAAGTGTGTACCGGTGGAGAGGGGGATAGAAGAGGATTGGAAAGACATGCACCAAGTTTTGAGTGGTGTGTAAGACTGAATATTTTCACATTCTTTTTGCTTGCTTACATATTATGATTTTTCTGTAATGAGAAACTATTTTTATAATAAAAAGACAATAAAGGAAATATCAAAGAGAGGAGAAAGAGGGTCTTTCCTTATAGAGGAATGATGATGGGCCTGTAATTGTTGTTAGGGCTGCCATAACAAAGGACCACCCACAATAAGTTCAACACTAGATTCTTGTCTCACAGCTATGGAGGTTAGGAGTGCAGGAGCGAGGTGTAGGTGTGGTTGGTTCTTTTTGCGGGCCCTGAGGAAGGAGTCTGTTCCGTGCCTCTCTCCTGGTTTCTGGTGGTTCCCTGGCAGCCTTTGGTGGTCCTTGGCTTCTGTTGCATTGATCCAGTCTCTGCTTTCTTCATACAGTGTGTGTGTCTCTGTTCTTGAATTTTCCTTTTTTTGTAAGGACATTGGTCATAATGGGTTGGGATCCACCTTAATCTAATATATGTGTGTGCGTGTGAGCTCAGTTGTGGCTGACTCTTTGCAAACCCATGGACTGAAACCCACCAGACTCCTCTGTCCATGGAATTTTCCAGACAAGGAAACTGGAGTGGGTTGCCATTTCCTACTCTAGGGGAGCTTCTTGACCCAGGGATCAAACCTGAATCTCCTACGTCTCCTGTATTGGCAGGCAAGTTCTTTACCACTGTGCCACCTGGGATGGATGATCTAGTATGACTTCATCTTAATTAATTATGTTGGCAAAGATCTTATTTCCAACTAAGGCCATGTTCTATGTATGGGGGATTGGAACGACATACAAATTTGAGGGTGGACATAATTCAATCAGTAATAGTAATGAGATGGCCATACTTGTCCTACCCAACTGAGGTTAGTGCTTACGTGTCACTGTAACCTACGCCAGCTACTGTGTAGTAGAAGCCTAGACTGAGATCAAGGGTAATGGGGCTTGGCCACTGCCATTCGTAAAGGACTCCGGGTTTAGAGAGAGAGTGGTGAAACAGAGAGCCCAGCACAGCCGCCCCATCTTCACCCTGCCCCTGCCCCAGCTCTCCCAGGCCAGAGCAGAGGCATCAGTGGGCATTCAGCTGAACTGGGAAGATCAGCTCAGAGATCTGAAAGGAAGAAACAGCCTGAAGGAAAAGATAAGGGTATATTAGTCCTTTTGGTTGAATATAGCAGTTGATATTTAAAAATAAAAGAACTAAAAAAATGTTACAAACAGTACACAAAAATCTGCACATAGATGTTGATAGCAGCTTTATTCATCATCATCAAAAACCTGAAGTAACCCAAGATGTCCCTCAGACTGTGGTATATCCAGACAATAGAATATATTCAGCAATAAAAAGAGATGCGCTGGCAAGCCATGAAAAGACATAGAGGAACTTTAAATGCATATTGCTAAGTGAAGGAAACCAGTCTGAAAATGCTACATACTGTACACTTATAGCTGTATGGCATCAAAAAAGACAAAACTATAAAGATTGTAAAAAAAGAAGTTTCCAGGGATGGGGAAGTGGAAAGGGAGGAGGGGTGAACACGTGGAACACAGGGGATTTTTAGGACAATGAAATTATTCTCTGTGATGTCACGATGGGCACATGACATTGTACATTTGTCAAAATTCATAGAATGTACAACATAGAGCAAACCCTACTGTAAACTGTGGACTTAATGATAATATATCAATATTTCATCAGTTGTAATAAATGTACCTCTGTAATGCTGGATGTTAATAATAAAGGAAATGATGTTGAGGGAGGGGGAAGGGAAGAGGGTTTCCCTGCTTCATGTTTCTATAAACTTAAAACTGCTCTCAAAAAAAAAAAAAAGTCTATGAATTTAAAAATCTGAACCAAAAAGATATATTATGCATAAAGAGATGCGGAAAAGATAATGCGCTTAACTACCCAAAAGGAGCTGCTGGCAGACAAAAGTTTGAGCAGTGGCAGGAGTTAACTCTTTTACAAAGGCCTTTGAGAAGATGCAGATGACCAAAGTGTGACCCAGCAGGATCTCCAAGATACAAACAAGCCTGGCCGCTCACACCTATCTCAGACTCAACAAAGCCCTTCTAAATTGAGCTTAAAAGGGTGGGCTGTGGGGGAGGGGAAGAAGAACCAAATTCTTATTCAAAGAAATAACAGTTTGGACCGTGCACAAGAGTGTCAACAAGTTATGCAGATCTTATCAGCATCACATTTTTTGGTGCCTCCCAGCTATTCCGCGAGGCTCCACCAGCCTGTCAACACCCTTCGGCATCCCACGCATCCGGGCATATCCCTACCTCAGGAGGCACTGCGGGGGCCAGGCGGGGCTCCCCAGGGCCCCCCCCAGGGCCCCCACGGAGGCAGATTTTTTTCTCTATATACAGAATACCATCATCATACCATCCCCTCGGAATTCAAGAGTGTCTTTGGTCCCTTTCACCGCTCACATTCTGTGACTTGGTTGGGGCTAAATGTCTATGAAATTGACCAGTACATTTATGCTAGCTTTGGACAGTTGGGAAGAAAAAAAAAAAAATCTGATGCTTTCACATCTGGAAGAAGAGAACATGTAGTTTCAGGAATGTAAGAGAAATGATGCAAAAATCATCATTGAAGATAGATAGGCTTCTATGACATGTTTCTACACTTGCGAAGAAAACTTTGTTGCCATCTTACAAAATTATGGATAAGGCATAAGGTTTGTGCAGGTTCCTCTCTCCACCTCTCCCCCCAAATACACAAAAATAAAGCCTTTCTAGGATATACATTGCTCCATCATAATATAGCCTCTCAAGTGTAATTTTGTTAAATGATACAAAAAAGCATTTATTTAGATGGATGAAAATGATAGCCTTTACTATATATCACAGCTTTCTTTTACCATTGCATTCCTGTTTATTACATGAAAGTCAGTGAATGAATCTCCTTGTTTGTGTGTTTGTTTTCATTTTTAGGCAGCTTTAAGTGCCTTGAAACAATTTTCTGAACAAGGACTGGATTCAATGGAAGGGGCAATGAATATTGAAAAAGGTTCTCTTGAAAAGTGAGTACATCTTCTGTGGTATTCTTACATTTGTAATTTTGTAACTTGTCTGGAAAATAAGATCAACATCATAATAAAGTGAAAAACTCAAGACAATAATATCTATAGCCTGCAAAATTATTCATAACACAATTCAATGTAAATAAAAGAGAACCAGTATATATGTTCATATTTGTTGCCTCTAAATATGTCTGTGAAAGTTTTAATCTACTGATGGGTCATTATTTCTGCATTTTAATGCCTTGGCTGGAAATATTCTGTGAGTTTTATGGACCACAGAGACCTGCAAAACTCACAAAAGATGACTTTGATTTCAGACTGTTGAGCGTTCTCTGACTAAACCATTTTCTGAGGTAAAATTTTTCCCTCAAAGCCCTGCTAGGCTGCAGGCACAACAGAGAGGGGAAAAAAAGGTGAGAGAAGGGTTCTCTCCCTTGGCTGCGTCTTGTTTCTGGCATTGTTATATGAAGCATTCGCACACACTGTCACAAAACCGTGGCTCCTGAGGGCTGCAGAGGCCAAATCGAGCTTTAATAAGAATTTCTGAAATCCAGCTCATCCCTCTTTTATGATATTGAACATAACGTTTAATCTGAGGGACTGAACTTTAGGTCCCTCCAGAGACCCAATTTATACTAAAGAAATTGCAAGCCATTGTATTTACGATAGTGGAATCCAAATTCTTTCAAAGCAGGAATAATAGCAGGTGAGATTTCAGAACTCACACAGGAGATAATATTTTTAGAATGAAGAAAAAAAAAAAATCAGATAACCCAGGAAGTCAAAACCAAATATACAGATCTTACAGTTAAAAAAAGCTTATCTGCCCACCCCCCGCCCCCCACGCTGACCAAGAAAAAACAGCATTTGGTCATTAATATTTAAAGGGTGAGAGCGTGAGAAGAAAACATTTGGTAAACAGACGTGGCATTTTAAGTTGTCTATAGATTGGCAACCATTTATAAGCTAATTTAATCAAAACCATTTCCACATGATCTCATCAGTAGACTATCTGAACATAAATATTGTTGTTTCACTTTAAAATGTCACTTTTGTGGTGACCTTTGAATCCTGTGTGCCATCTGCTAATAAACATGTCTGAAGATGTGCAACCCTGGACCTTCAGCTCTTGTTAATGTATTAATCTTCCAGACAAGCCCAGCATCTGGGAGAGAAAGCGAACAATAACCAGACACACCCGGGCTCCATCGCTCAGGACTGCAAGAAATCAAGGTCGGTCATCTAGCAGCTCCCATAACCACGCTGCCACCGCATCCTTATAAACCTGTCAGCACGCATGAGGGTGTCTGTGTTCAAGGAAATGAATGACTAATACCATGATCTGAGTCTTATGTGAAGACAACACTATTCTAACACAAGAGATAATAGACATAGGACTGTTTATTCAACTGGGGGAAAATAAAACTTTGAGCATTTCCCTTGGAACTTGAGATCAGATCATAACTCATTTGCCCAGAGGCAGCAGAAATCCGATCCTGCTACTGGAGCTTAAAATAACAATTAATGAAAAGTGTTAGAGAAATTGGGTTTGGTTTTTCAATGATGAATAGAGAAATTGGGTTTGGTGCTGTTGTTAGGATTGTTTTCTCGTGGCACTTGTGTTCGCTTCTATTCTCTCTCATTTTAAATAATGCCTGACGATTCCAAGATTAACCAACGATGTGCTGTGCAATGTGATGGTCGTTGTCTTCATATAGAGTCACCCCAGTTTCTCTTTCAATGCAGATGTTTGTAAGCTTCATCCTATATCAGTATGAATAACTTCAGGGTGTACCACTCAAAGATGTATGCTAACAACCATGGTGGAAATCAGGTCAGACTTGTGATTACGCATATGAAATAAGGGTAGGAACAACTGGTTTCAATAGACGCCAGGAATTCAGAAAGAAAACAAAAACCAGTTGTGGGTTTTGAACTCCATCATCCTATTAGCCACTGAGGAGGCGTCTTGCCTCTCCAGCCATTTATGTGGATTCCACGTTCGTGGTGGACATCGCTCCCACCCCATCCATGTGTTGTAAGCCGCTCACTGTTTGCATCCAAAGTGTTCTTTGATAACTGCCTCTGCACTTGGGTCACGGAGTGGGATCAAAAGCAGTAATGTACATGGCGGGGAAGGAAAGCCAGTCAGAGGATCCATAGAGGTCTTGCCAGCCATGCTCTGGACCAGCATGTTGGAATCCAGGGTGAAGACAACGCAGTAAAAAAAAAAAAATGTGGTCGGTTTCTGTGTGAAGTGTGGTCATTGTTCTTCTTTCCTTGCTGCGCTCTCCTCTCTGAAACCTCACCCCAGTGTCTCCCGTCCCAAAGGCGGGCCGTCACGCTGCACAGTGGTGACAGCAGGGGGCGTCCAGGCTTCCTCTGCGAAACTGCAGGGCTGCCTCCCCGGGTGACTCGGAGCCGGGTTCCTGACCAGCCGGCGTCACCTCATCGTTCAGGTTTTCTCCCTATTGATCTGCCAACGTTGTGCAATGAGAAAACACTCTACGGTCTAACTGCTCGGCCCAACGTGACAATAGGCCTAGAATTATATAAGGTTTCCCAAGCAAAACCACCACAAGTCATGATCTGGCTGACTCACACACGACTGGAGAATAAACAAACAGCAGCAGAAGGAAATCACTAGAGGGTTGTTCTTAATGACTCCCAGGCGGGGAAGTCCGCCCGCATCGAGAGGGCTGGGTGCCCTCAGAGGAAATAGGGTTTGCTCCCTACAGTCTGGGCCCTGGTGGAGATAATAGCCCATTTGTAAAGTTGGGGTTCACGAAGATCAGCCAGGTCAAACAATAAGTCTGCTGCCTGGCACCAGGTGAGGTGGGTCCTAAATGACACCCTCGGAAAGGGGGCAGGCCCTTCCTTCCCCCGGGCCCTTCAGCACCTGAGGCTTTGGCCCTGGGCTGGGCGGGGAGCATGCCCCATCAGTATCACTCAGGCAGGATCTTTAAAACACATCTTCAGTTTCCCAAACTCCATAAAGTGCCTCCCACAGCCCACGGTCCCAACACCACCAAGGCTGGCCGGGCTGTGGGAGATGGATGAGCTCAGGAAGCAAACAAAGCTCATCGTTTCTCACAGCCCAAGCATCTGAGGTATTTACTCTGGAACCATCCGACGAGTCATCCTTGGAGGTGAGTGCACAGGAGTGGCCGTGGGGGTAGTGCATGGACATTTGCATCGAGTTTCAAGTTAAGTGAGACTCTGTGTATTCACAATCCCATCCCAGCTACCTACTTGAGGAGCCCCAAAAGGCCTTTCAAATTTTTCCCTTTGGATGGTTTTCCAGCAGCCCTTCCTGGGAACTGGTTGGGTTTCCTTTGGGTTGAATTAGCATTGCAAATGATGGGTGGCCTGCCATGTTATATATCATTAAGGGGAAACCATTAAGTAGATTTATTGAAAGAATGTTTCTTCAGCACAGGGAGATCTTTTTGATGAAAAATGGAACTCATTATTCTTTAAAGGACACAGATTGACTTATCTTCTTTATCAATTACAGTGTCTGCTTTCAGCTTTTCTCAATCAGCAGCAGGCTTTGTAGTCACTTCCCAGGGCTGAAGCCAATGTGTTTTATGGAAGAGGTTTGTTTTTACATTTTAATTGGAAATATAATATTGCGCTTTGGAACTCTGACCAGCACAACTTGCCAAAGATCAATGGTGAGACACCACCCTTCAGGCTGTGACAAGGACCCTCCTCCCCTCTCCTGGGGCGACCTCTCTGAGGTGTCCTAGTATTCTTTGGCCAAGCCAACATTCTCAATGGTGATTTTTTTTTGACAGCTTCAACCAATTTCCTGCACCATAAAATAAAAATAGATTAATGAAAAACTTACCTTATTATACATAGCTTTTCAGGACTCTTAGTGACCTTGGAAATGTGATCTAGACCAACTGGTTGGTCTTTAAATCCTGCTGCTGTTGAGTTATCTGTGCAACTGGCCAGACTCTGTTCTGTGCCTTTTAATTTCCAAAGGCCACTTGTTATCATCATGGCCAAGAATGGTAGGAAAAGCTAACAGTTTTTCATTAGCAGTCATTAATGGCAAAATCATGTGTCTTTGGGTCTCTCCCAACCTACCCCATCACAATATAAGTCCTTGATAAATGGATAAATGATATACTGAATAAATGAATGATCTATCAAAATGATAGATAAACCTGTTGAAGAAATAAAATTTAAATCTCACTGCTTAACCTGACACAGAGAGAGGCACTTATGATAATATACCTCGTTAGTGTTAACAAGAGGATTGTACCTTCAACCCCACGAGGGACTGGGGCATTTCTTAAAAAACACAGTGAGTGAAAAGCCCCCCTTTACTTCAGAGGACTTTGGACCCATGAAGACCCACCATCTTGCCCCCAGCTTCCCATTTTTGCATGAACATCTCTTCCCTGCCAGCAGATTCAATTCCAGTCCTCACTCCTAGACAGCTTCCTATATTTTCACAATCACAGAAAAATGTCCCATGGGGAGGGATTTGTAATATCTGGCTCAAAGCAAAGACTTCCTTAGACCTGATTTCTGGTGGACACCACCCAAGTTCCAGCTCTTCTCGGTGAGACTCATTGATAGATTGCCTTGCTGGGGAGGCTTTCCTCTTACATTCTAACTTCTTAACATAACTAAAAGCTCCCTTGACTGGATCCCCAGCACACTCTGATGTATGCTGGGAATGCAGAAAATAAATAAACAAATGAAACTACTTCACCCTCAGGAACCCACATTCTAGCTGGAGGGAAAGTCAGACCAGGAAGTGAGCATGAAAGGTGAGTGTGTTTTCCTCAGAAAGCCTGCATTGTAGATTGTTGTTTGTCTCTCTCAATCACTAGTCAGTCCCTCACTTATCCCACTCAGCTTTGGGCAGCACACTGTATTCTTGTGACACTGTCAAAAAACCCCATGCCTTTACTCTAGTAGTATATCTATGCAACCTTCACACACTCTACATGTTCACTGACTGATCCCACCCGCAGCCCCAAAGACACATATACCAGGTAAAGCTCTTGAAGCCCACTTACCCTCAAGAGGCTGACCAACTGAATTTTCCTCTTGTTGTATCTCTTGATCTGGAACGGTGCCCACCTTAATATGGTACGGGTGTGCATACTCAATCTTTCAGTGGTGTCCAACTCTTTGTGACCCCGTGGACTGTTGTCTGCCAGGCTCCTCTGTCCATGGGATTCTCCAGGCAAGTATACTGGAGTGGGGTGCCATTTCCTCCTCCAGGGGATCTTCCTGACCCAGGGATGGAACCTGAGTCTCCTGCCTCTCCTACATTGGCAGGCGGATTCTTTACCGCTGAGCCACCTAGGAAGTCCCTTAATATGGTAAGTACTTGATGAATGTTTGTTGAGTAGATGAATGACCCAAAAAACCCTGCCATGATGGATTTGCCAGCCTAACAGGATCAATGCTGGCCTGAACGCATGGACAGAGAAGTCTGGTCCATTGGATGGAACCTTCTGCCTGTAAATAAACTAGTTCTACTTCTGTTCATGTGCAGTCTTTTTGAAGTCATTTAACATCTTCAAGTTTCAATGTCTCATCCAAAAGAGTAGGACTAAGGATATATAGAAGTAGAGAGTTTATTTTTTTTTAATGTTTAAGTTGTGAAAATAAATACAATATTTCAATCAATGTTAGTGGGAATGAGGGAAAAAGCCAAGATCTAGGAGTCAAGAGTCTAGAGACCTGGTTCAGACACAGATGTGACCTTGGAGAGGGATTTAGCCTTCCTGGGCCTCAGTTTTCACATCTGTAAAATGATGATCTCTAAGAGCACTGCAGCTCTAAATTTACATTACCATTAATTCCTCTATTACTAGTAGTATGCTTGAATTCAAATCTTGTCTCTAATATGTGAATTTTTAAAATCAAATACCTGCAAGGAAAATACTACTCATATCAATTAGGATTCTTTGGCTGTGAATTATAAAAACTTAAAAATCATCTTTTTCATCTTCAGTTCAGTTCAGTTCAGTTGCTCAGTCGTGTCCAGCTCTGCAACCCCATGAATTGTAGCACGCCAGGCCTCCCCGTCCATCACCATCTCCTGGAGTTCACTCAAACTCAAGTCCGTTGAATCGGTGATGCCATCCAGCCATCTCATCCTCTGTCGTCCCCTTCTCCTCCTGCCCCCAATCCCTCACAGCATCAGAGTCTTTTCTAAGGAGTCAACTCTTCGCATGAGATGGCTTTAATAATTACCATTTTTATTATTCTTATTTTTTCTTCTCTGTACCTGAAAACTTGTTTCCTGGGGTATTTTTTTTTAAAGTTGGAGGATAATTGCTTTACAATGATGTGTTAGTTTCTGCTGTACAACAAAGTGAATCAGCTGTGAGTATACATATAGCCCCTCCCTCTTGAGCCTCCATCCCGCTTCCTCCTATCACATCCCTCTTCCTCCTATCCCATCCCGCTTCCTCCTATCCCATCCCTCTTCCTCCTATCCCATCCCCCTTCCTCCTATCGCATCCCGCTTCCTCCTATCGCATCCCTCTTCCTCCTATCCCATCCCTCTTCCTCCTATCCCATCCCGCTTCCTCCTATCGCATCCCTCTTCCTCCTATCCCATCCCTCTAGGTCCTCACAGAGCACCAAGCTGAACTCCTTCTGCTGTACAGCAGCTTCCCACTACCTGTCTTACACATGGCAGTGTATACACACACGTGTGTGTGTGTGTGTGTGTGTGTGTTAGTTGTTTAGCTGTGTCCAACTTTTTGCAACCCCATGGACTGTAGCCCACTAAGCTCTTCTGTCCATGGTCTCTTCGCATGAGATGGCTTTAATAATTACCATTTTTATTATTCTTATTTTTTCTTCTCTGTACCTGAAAACTTGTTTCCTGGGGTATTTTTTTTTAAAGTTGGAGGATAATTGCTTTACAATGATGTGTTAGTTTCTGCTGTACAACAAAGTGAATCAGCTGTGAGTATACATATAGCCCCTCCCTCTTGAGCCTCCATCCCGCTTCCTCCTATCACATCCCTCTTCCTCCTATCCCATCCCGCTTCCTCCTATCCCATCCCTCTTCCTCCTATCCCATCCCCCTTCCTCCTATCGCATCCCGCTTCCTCCTATCGCATCCCTCTTCCTCCTATCCCATCCCTCTTCCTCCTATCCCATCCCGCTTCCTCCTATCGCATCCCTCTTCCTCCTATCCCATCCCTCTAGGTCCTCACAGAGCACCAAGCTGAACTCCTTCTGCTGTACAGCAGCTTCCCACTACCTGTCTTACACATGGCAGTGTATACACACATGTGTGTGTGTGTGTGTGTGTGTGTGTTAGTTGTTTAGCTGTGTCCAACTTTTTGCAACCCCATGGACTGTAGCCCACTAAGCTCTTCTGTCCATGGGATTCTCCAGGCAAGAATACTGGAGTGGATTGCCATTTCCTTCTCCATATATGTATATATACATACATATGCACATTATAAAGCATATATATATATATATATATAAAGTCAGTGCTACTCTAAAAAAAACTATTCAAACCAGCAATGGGAAATATGTTCAAAAACTACAAGGGAGTTTCAGAGAACCTAAGAGCAAAAATGCAGAAGTGGACTGGAGTCAAGAAGTACAAGGCTATGGGGAAACCAGGAAGCTCTCCTTCTCTCTTTCTCTCTCAGTTCTCCTCCCTTCTCTGAATGTGTGAATCATTTCTCTCTCCACACCAGCCCTTGCTTCTCAAGTGCACAAACCAGAGAACCTGGCTACCAAGTTCACAATCACCTGAGGGAACCCTGAGTCTCTCCGTTGATTTCATTCCCTGGGTTGTGGGAAGGAGCTCCTGCTTGGCTCACCTTGGACAGATGTTCACCCCGACCCATGTTGTACAAATATGACTGCCTCAACTCAGCCCCTTTGGAATAAGACAGAGTAGTCTTCAGAGAAGCAAGAATCACTGTTTAGGGAGAAAACCCAGTAGTTACCTGCCTTCTGGGGTGGAGGGAGTTGTGGGGGACAAGGTTCATTACAGTCACGTGCTAATTCTTCCTTTCAGTGTAAACAGTGAAGCTTACATAAGTGAGTAAGTCTCTCCAAAGTCATAGACTGGTCAGAGATTTATGAAGGCTGCACTGTTTTGTTTGGTTTTCTTTAATCCTTTCAGTCTTTAGTTTCAAGGGTCTGATGAAACAGAGTGAGTCACAAGACTACCTAGGTTTTAAAAAAAAGAAAGAAAATTTCCCAGTGATCCCAAATTGGTGGTTTACTTGTTAAGTCGTGTCTGATCCTTTGCAACCCCGTGGACTGTAGCCCACCAGACTCTTCTGTCCAAGGGATTTCCCAAATAAGAATACTGGAGTGGGTTGCCATTTTCTTCTTCCAGGGGGTCTTCTCTAACCCAGGAATCGAACCCAAGTCTCTTGCCTTATAAGCAGATTCTTTACCGCTAAGCCACAAGGGAAGCTAATCCCAAATTAGTCTATTTTTAAAAGCCCCCTTTCCTTCAGCATGAATAATGAGAAAATTAGGCAGTAGAGGGGTCATCCTTTGCTGGTGGTAACAGAACCAGAAGCCTGGCTGCCACATCCCTATTTTTGTCGTCCTGCGTGGATTTTAAATGTCAGGGCATTGCTGACTCTTACAGTTGAAGTGGCTGCAGATGAAGGCCATCTTGGTTTAGTTTTCCTTCAAACTTTACTTCTAAGTTTAAGGGCGCTCCAGGAAGAGAGGAGACGGCATTACTTAAGTGGGTGGGAAAAAGCGGACAGTAGAGATGATCAGAAATTTGGATTCAAAAGTATAAAGTAAAGGAAACAGAGGTGACAGCCTTTAGGAAAAAAAAAGAACAGAGAAAAGCTGTGAACAAAACTCATGTATTTCTACTAAACACGGTTTTAAAAGTAGATTGACATCTGATGTTAAATTTCATTCTGACAAATCACTGAGCAGCTGAAGATATTGTTTCCACCTGTGTTGCTGTTGTTTAGTCGCCAAGTCCTGTCTAGCTCTTTTGCAACCGCATGGACTGTAGCCCACCAGGCTCCTGTGTTCATAGGGTTTCCCAGGCAAGAATATTAAATAGAGTGGGTTGCCATTTCCTTCTCCAGGGGATCTTCCCGACCCAGGGACTGAACCTGAGTCTCCTGCATTGGCAGGTGGATTCTTTACCACTGAGCCACCTGTGTAGGTTATAATTATGGATGCAAAGATAATTAGTGTTTCTGGGCTAGATTTTTTAGATTGTATGCAAATTATAAGCAGAGTTTCAATAAAATATGTATTCTGTGATGGGGGAAGTAAAGTGGGTGAGGAAGCCAAGATATGTTGGAGAAAAACGGAGGAAGTGGAATGTTCTGGAAAAAGTATCCATGATGGGAACAGATTCAGTGTTCCCAGCAGGTAAGTTTCTAGATGCTTTCACCTTGACCTCAGGAATGAGCGGTTAACATCTTCTGTTTCCTTTCGAGCCTGTCCCTAAATCTATATGTGTAGCCATTTTCCAGAACGGTGTTTGGCCATTCAGCCTTCCTCATCCCCAGAGTGCAGGGGAAAGAACTAGTTACTTCTTCACCAACTTTAGAGCAATATCAAGCCCTCAGCTTTGGCAAAGATCAAGCTTGGATGTGAATTCCAAGGAGAATTTTAGCTGTTGGGGTTATCTCTGATATCAGAGAAGGTCAGGACTCTTTTTTTTTTCTCCTGGAACCAGAGTAGCTTCTGCAGTCATCACAACATAACACACAGCAGCTGTTCAAGGGTTCATCCCCACTATAGCCACTGCCTCTCTCTTAGGTGGAGAAGACAGTACTAGCCTAAATGTCTGGCTAAACATATCTTGCCTTCTAGTTTCTGACCATAATCAAATCTTACCTATCCATCAGTCAGCAAATATAGATTGAATCTCTATCCCTGACTTAGTCATTATGGGGAACCCCTGAAGCTTCAAGTAATGTCCCTATCATAAAAGAACTTCCGGTCCAGCTGGGAAGATAAAATGCCAACCAGATACACAGAGGGGGGAAATGCAAGAAGACAGAAACAGATACACTTCATTAGGAATCAATTTTAGTTTCTTCTGCTTTCACAGTGAGTATGGGAAGCATCATGGGGAAACACAGGCCAGTGATCTAGGTTTTGATCTTGAAAAGAATGTCTCTCTGAATTCCTGCTTTCCTTAATCTGGTGATCTGGTTCAACCAACCTGCAACCAAAGTGCTGTAGGAATCCAGTTTGCATGTTTCCTTTTCCTGGGGTAAGTCCCTCTGATAGCTGAGGCTTTATGAGCCATCACCCTCTCCATGATCACAGCTTCTAGCATCACCACCAACCTTCCCAGCTACTGGTGTTTTTTTTTTTTCTCCTGGAACCAGAGTAGCTTCTGCAGTCATCACAACATAACACACAGCAGCTGTTCAAGGGTTCATCCCCACTATAGCCACTGCCTCTCTCTTAGGTGGAGAAGACAGTACTAGCCTAAATGTCTGGCTAAACATATCTTGCCTTCTAGTTTCTGACCATAATCAAATCTTACCTATCCATCAATCAGCAAATATAGATTGAATCTCTATCCCTGACTTAGTCATTATGGGGAACCCCTGAAGCTTCAAGTAATATCCCTATCATAAAAGAACTTCCGGTCCAGCTGGGAAGATAAAATGCCAACCAGATACACAGAGGGGGGAAATGCAAGAAGACAGAAACAGATACACTTCATTAGGAATCAATTTTAGTTTCTTCTGCTTTCACAGTGAGTATGGGAAGCATCATGGGGAAACACAGGCCAGTGATCTAGGTTTTGATCTTGAAAAGAATGTCTCTCTGAATTCCTGCTTTCCTTAATCTGGTGATCTGGTTCAACCAACCTGCAACCAAAGTGCTGTAGGAATCCAGTTTGCATGTTTCCTTTTCCTGGGGTAAGTCCCTCTGATAGCTGAGGCTTTATGAGCCATCACCCTCTCCATGATCACAGCTTCTAGCATCACCACCAACCTTCCCAGCTACTGGTGTATAATCCTGATCTATCTTTTACCAAGAAAACAGTGTTGGATATGGTTAAGAGTTGGTATTCCAGGGTCAAACTGCCTAGGTTCAGCTCAGCTTTTCCACTAACTCCCTCTGTATTTTCAGGTTAAGTTCCCATAACTTTTCCAGGCCTCACTTTCTTCAGCTATAAAGTGAAGATGGCAGTGTTGTTATGTGGGTTAAATAAATGAGTTTCATGAACAAAGACATGTAGAGCATTTTGGATTTTCCTGGTGGTCCAGTGGTTAAGAACTCACCTGCAAGTGCAGGGGACACAGGTTCAATTCCTGGTCCTGGAAGATTCCACATGCCACAGGGCAATGAAATCCATGCATCGCAACTTCTGAGCCTGCGTGCCCTAGAGTCCATGCTCTGCAACAAGAGAAGCCACAACAATAAGAAGCTCCCTGCACTGCAACTAAAGGAAGTCCAACCACAGCAATGAAGACCCAGCACAGCCAAAAATTAAAAAAAGACATGTAGTGTTTTGAACTGTATTCAGCACAGAGCAAGTACCTGATAAACATGAGTTACTATTGATCAATAATTATGGATCAACCACTGTGTGACAGATACAAGTGCCAAGAAGAAAAAGAGGCTGAGATGAATAAGGCACAGCCCTGTTTGGCATCGGGGAATTTTTGTTTCTTAAAGGCAGTCGTAAAATAGGCACACAAATAAGTACTACTCCAGACTGAATGTTCTCAGAGACGTGGGCCAGGGAGCCCCTGTGGGCCACTCAAATAACCCGATCATCATTTTTGATATGCCTTCTCCACAAAGCCAAGTGTCTGTGGTTCCTCATGCCTCTTGGGATTCATTTGGTGAGAAGGACCCACAGGTGGGAGGATTACTTCTCACGAAGGGATTACACATTTCCCACACGCCTCATGCTACACCTTCCGCTCTAGATTCCTCGGAGAACTAGGGGATGATGGTGGGCGAGGACTACCAGTGATCCAAAGAGGCACACACAATGTCCGTAGTCAGGACCAAGGCTGGTGGACTGATTCTGAGACACCAGGCTGACCCTGGCTTTTGTCGGTAAGTTTCTTGGTGGTAAACAGAAAGAACTGTAGGGATTTCTCTGGTGGTTCAGTGGTTAAGACTTTGTGCTCCCATTGCGGGGGGTCTGGGTTCTATCCCTGGCCAGGGAACTAGGCCCCACGTGTCACAACTAAAAGACCCTGCTTGCTGCAGCTAAGATCGGATAAATTAATAATATTCAGAAAAAGAGAGAGAACTGTAAGTAGCCCTTTCCTCATGGCCCATGTGGAAGAGTCAGCTTCTCTCTCTGTTCTTTCTGGTTACAAGCACACCCTCACCATCATGGTCCTTTTCCCTTGTTTCTTTAGCACACCATCTTGAGAAGGAGAAGTAGAGGCCCAAGAAGTGGGTAAGCTTCCCTGGTGGCTCAGTCAGTAAAGAATCTGCCTGCAATGCAGGAGACCTGGGTTCCATCCCTGGGCTGGGAAGATCCCCTGGAGGAGGGCATGGCAACCCCCTCCAGTATTCTTGCCTGGAGAATCCCCATGGAGAGAGGAGCCTGGCAGGCTGCAGTCAATGGGGTCCCAAAGAGTTGGACACAACTGAGCAACTAAACACACAGAAATGGGTAATAAAAGATATTTACAATGGAATAGAGATAAAGAGGGTCCCAATGAGGGTGGCAATGGGAGAAGGGAGAACAGGGAACATAAAGAAGGTAAACTGGACAGGCCCTGATTACCAAATGGATATAGGGGTGGGGTGAGGAGGACCATCTAGGCTGGCTCCTGGGCTCTGGCTTGGGAAGCCAGATAAGTGGCAGTATTATTCATTAAGATAGTAAATACAGAGGAAGAGCAAGCTGGTAACAGTTCAGTTCTGGACTTTTCAAGGCTGACATGCCTGCAGGGCATCCAGAGAAAAACCTTCAGTTGGTAAGTGAGGATGTATCATGAAAGGTCAGGAAAGACATCACGGTTTAAGAGAAGATAAGCAATACCATGTGGGTGGTAACTGGTGACTTGTGTCTTAAGAAGATCCTCCAGATAGATCCTGTAGAGTAAGAGAAGGGCAAAAGGTCAAGGGTCAAGGCTTGAGAAGCACCAGCACTGAAGACCCAGACAGATAATAGGAGCTCATACAGGTATCTGAGAAGGAATGGACCTGGTAAGAAAATGACGGCCAGGGGAGCTCAGGATGGTTAAGAGTGTCAGATGCCACAGAGAGGAGTGACTAAGCAAGAAAAGACAGAAAAAGAGCCCCTACAGTCTGGCATGAGGAGGTCATGGATGATCTTTATCAGACTGTTCAGAAAAGAGGAGGAGAAGTATATAAGGAAGGGTTGCCTGACTCTCTTTTTGAGGGGCAAGCCAGCTCCTCAAGCCAAATCTATGTCCACTGTCTTCTAGCTTCTTGATATACCATTGGATACAAGGACCAGACATTGGTAGTCTTGAGTCAGACGTGACTGAAGCAACTTAGCACACACTCACGTAAGTTAGTACAATTTTCTGAAGGACAATTTGGTAATGTGTATTCACATATTTGCAGATGGTGACAGCAGCCATGAAATTAAAAGATGCTAACTCCTTGGAAGAAAAGTTATGACCAACCTAGACAGCATATTGAAAAGCAGAGACATTACTTTGCCAACAAAGATCCTTCTAGTCAAGGCTATGGTTTTTCCAGTGGTCATGTATGGATGTGAGAGTTGGACTGTGAAGAAGGCTGAGTGCCAAAGAATTGATGCTTTT
>SJYX01002263.1:36443-70779 GCA_006410675.1 Oreotragus oreotragus
TCTAGTCAAGGCTATGGTTTTTCCTGTGGTCATGTATGGATGTGAAAGTTGGACTGTGAAGAAAGCTGAGCGCCGAAGAATCGATGCTTTTGAACTGTGGTGTTGGAGAAGACTCTTGAGAGTCCCTTGGACTGCAAGGAGATCCAACCAGTCCATTCTGAAGGAGATCAGCCCTGGGATTTCTTTGGAAGGAATGATGCTAAAGCTGAAACTCCAGTACTTTGGCCACCTCATGCGAAGAGTTGACTCATTGGAAAAGACTCTGATGCTGGGAGGGATTGGGGGCAGGAGGAGAAGGGGACGACCGAGGATGAGATGGCTGGATGGCATCACGGACTCGATGGACGTGAGTCTGAGTGAACTCCGAGAGATGGTGATGAACAGGGAGGCCTGGCGTGCTGCGATTCATGGGTCGCAAAGAGTTGGACACAACTGAGCGACTGAACTGCACTGAACTGAGACTGGGCTGGCCCTGTTCTTGCTAAACCAGTGGAATCTGGTAGAAGTGACACTGTGGCAGTTCCAGACCTAGCTTTCTGGGTCCAGCCTCCTGTTTCTTCTCTGTTGGGTCTCTTCTTCCAACTCTTGCTAGAACCCAGCCACCATGCTGTGAGAAGCCCAGGCCATGTGGCGAGCCATAGTCACAGCACAGCAGTCAGTAGTCCTAGCTGAGTTCCCAGCTTGTCTCCACAAGACAGCTGGCATCAACCAGCAGCCGTGTGAGTCAGCCGTCGTGAACACTCCAGCCTGATCAAGTCTTGGATCACCACAGCCGCAACTACCATCTTGTGGAGAAGAGATACCACCCAGCTAAGTCTAGGCAATCCACAGAATTGTGAGAAATTATATTTTTCCATCTTTGGGGATGGTTTGTTATGCAATTTTAGGTAACTAGTTTGATTTGTATTTTCTATGGATTTGAACCCAAATGCTAGGGTAAACTGGCAAAAGCAACGCTGAAATCACCCTTTGGTGTCCATCTCTGCACAGAAGCCTTCCCACAGCTCTCTATAAGGAGCAAAACGGGATTGGTGTTCTCCTGTCTCCTTGTTGAGTGAGCGTCTCAGACATACGGGTAGGGGCACCAAAGGCCTGGGAAATTCCAACTGGAGTAGAGGGGGAGGAGGTCTTCTTTAAATGAGTGAACAGAGTCCCTTGGGGCTGGGTCTGTTTTCACACAGGCAGTTGAACACAACACTCTTTTTTTTTTCTTTCCAGTCAGTCTCCATAGGAGAGGGCCAGATGCCAAGACTAGGTGAGCCCAGATGGCTAAGTTCCCATTCTTTCTTGCACTGAAGGCTAATTTTAGTTATGTGATATGACACTTGATCACAACCACTGGGTGTCTGTGGCCTTAGTCAGCATCATTGATTGGAATCTCCCAGCCCCGGGTGGGCTGTGGGGCCCACTCAGCCCTGCAATCACTTCCAACCTTTTGGCCACCATTAAGCTCGAGTGCCAGGCCACCATGATGGGCTATCTCATGCTCTTAACTGCTGCTCTGTCTGTGTTAACGTTTCCTCAATATCTCATCTGTAAATTCCTCAAGGACAGGGTGGAGAAGGAAGTGGCAACCCAGTCCAGTGTTCTTGCCTGAAGAATCCCACGAACAGAGGAGCCTGGCAGGCGACAGTCCATGGGGTCGCAGAGAGTTGGACATGACTGAAGCGACCAGCGTGCACACAAGGACAGGGATTCTGAACAGATTCATTTTGGATTCTGAACTCTGGGTTGGGTAGATCAGCAAGAATGACAAAAACTTGAAGCACCTTCTTCTTGTCTCATGGGAAAGGAAAGGGTTAGTCGCTCAGTCGTGTCTGACTCTCTTGTGATCCTATGGATTGTAGCCCATCAGCTTCTTCTGTCCCTGGGATTCTCCAGGCAAGAATACTGGAGTGGGTTACCGTTCTCCAGGGGATCTTCCCGACCCAGGGATCAAACCCAGGTCTCTTGCATTGCAGACAAATTCTTTACCATCTGAGCCACCAGGGAAGCCCTCATGGGAAACTAGAGTCGATGCCAGTTCACTAGGAGAGGATAGTCCTACGGACCAGGGCTTGAGCTTGAAACAAGAGTGCCTGAAAGTTCTGGTTCAGTCACACTGACCAAAATTCCATTTTTCCTACTGGGTTGTGATACTGTTAAAGAGCATGCTTTGACTCATCAACTCAAACGAATTGGTTTCTAACAGGCACAATTTGCCTAAAGCCCACACTACTGTTGTAACTCTTTGTATTTCAAATTTAATGTAATTTCCAGCATGTTGGTTGTATCGTCTTCCTATTGTCTGAAACACAAATGATACCAGGAAGATCCTATTAGGAGGAAAAACCAAATTTAAACAAGGTGGTCTGTGGTGAGTTACCATGTATGGAATTAATTTCACATCCAGGTTTGGATGATCTCATGAATTGTTCTTTTGGTTGGCAATTTCACCCTAACCTGCTAGATCGAATTATTCCCTTGTAATTCAGACCCCCTGTGTAGCCCTTAACGAAGAACATATGTCTTGGCCAGCGTGGCTGGTGGAGGACGCATGCCCACAGTTGTCTGAGAGCCGCCAGCACTGAGCTCAGCCTCAAATACTCAAGGGACAATAGGTGATACTGTCGCCAGAGCATTGTTGCAATGTCAGGGCTGGGGAGTGGGGGTGGTGGTGGTATGCGGGGCTGAACAGAGACAGGAAGAGACCCCTAGAATGTTGAGACTGACGCATTGTGCTTATACCAATGAGAACTGTTTCAGACAGTGTAACCCAATGCAGATAGAACAATGGGGACTTAGACTTTTATGGCGTCTCAGAAAGACAGTGGTTCAAGACACGGATCATGCCAACCCCCACCACAGAGCAGCGGGCTTCTGTGATCGCCTTTGGAGGCGTGGTTCTTGTGTATTTGGAGGACAAAAATGGGCTTTTTCAGGCCAAGAATCTCAGATCCTTCTACTCTAGCAAAGAGGAACTCACAAGAGAATGAACCTCTAGAAATAAAACCTGCATAGGTGAGAGTCCTTTGACTCTGCGAGGGTTTCCCAGGTGGTGCAGCGGTGAACAAACCACCTGTTAGTGCAAGAGGCTCGGGAGATGCCAGTTCAATCCCTGGGTCAGGAAGATCCCCTGGAGGAGGCCATGGCAACCCACTCCAGTATTCTTGCCTGGAGAATCCCNCTGCATAGGTGAGAGTCCTTTGACTCTGCGAGGGTTTCCCAGGTGGTGCAGCGGTGAACAAACCACCTGTTAGTGCAAGAGGCTCGGGAGATGCCAGTTCAATCCCTGGGTCAGGAAGATCCCCTGGAGGAGGCCATGGCAACCCACTCCAGTATTCTTGCCTGGAGAATCCCATGGAAAGAGGAGCCTGGTGGACTATGGCCCATAGGCTCTCAAAGAATCACATCTGAGGGGGACAAATCCTAACCTGACTCAGAACCAAACCTCTGAAAGCTGACCACGACCCGATCTCCAGCCACGAGGTGAGAGAGCCCATCTCAGTGGGTATCTTTTTCTTCCTCTGAAATTTGCAAATAAAAAAGCCTTTAAGATCTGTTGCCTCATCAGAGATGGTGGAAACTCATCCAGATACCACCTCTGCAGCTGAACCCACGGCCCTGACTCCTGCTCTGTGTCCAGGTCCTCATGTCCTGTGCTCACCATCAGCCCAGTTGGAAAAGGATCATTTTCTCCCTCCACTTGGTCACCCTTGTTGGGCGGGAAGGGCCTGATTTGGCCTGGGAGCTGTCAGCACATGCCTCTGAGATGGGAGAGAAACCCAAACTCTCTTCAGAGAAAAGTGCTCCATAGGAGCATTGCCATTTATGGCGTGACTAATCTCAGTTCGCCCAGGACAGGAGTCTCCTGGGATGTGAGACTTTAAGTGCTAAAACCAGAAACACCAAGAAACCTGGACAGCTGGTACCCTGCACTGCCAGGGTCCATCCTCCAGGAGCAGAGAGGGGAAGTCACAAAGGTGATATGTCTCCTAATGCCAGAGAAGAAATTGTACGAGAAGAGTCTAGGTTATTCTCACCGTGGTTCTCTGCCGCCTCTTGGAGGGTGCACCTCCCCAGGATGGCCCGCTTCTTAATCTCACAGAGAGGCCAGTTTGGAGCCTTGGCAGCCCAAGTGTGTTGTAAGATCCACAAGAGCTGGTCAACAGATTTCTTGCTGCCTGAGGCCATCTGAACATCTTTATAGGATTCTGAGTCAGAGACCTAGGTTTCATCACGGGTAGGGCCTTTGCTCATTCTGGAAAAGATACACAGATTCTCTGGAGGGGAGACATTTGTTTTTGTCAGGAGATGGTGTGTCCTACCAGGAAAGAATGCACAATACAGGAAGCACAGGCTCTGTCACGTGGGAACCCCGAGCCCTGTCTGCACATTTGAAGCGTCTTGTTCACGGGCCAGGCCACTGAGGATGGAACGCCAGCATCCCAGGTGCTCTCTTTCAGCTACCTGCCCCAATCCTGCTTCTGCCACCTCCAAAACCATCGACAACACAGCACTCAAAGTCACAAATGGCATTTAAGTAGTAATGACAGGACTTCCCTGGTTAAGAATCTGCCTGCCAGTGCAAGGGATAAAGTTTCAATCCTTTGTCTAGGAAGATTCCACATGCCGCGGGGCAGCTAAGCCTGTGTGCCATCATCAGAGATGGTGGAAACTCATCCAGAGCACTGAATCCGGAGCACCTTAGAGCCTGCGCTCTCAGCAAGAGAAGCCACTGCAATGAGAAGCCTGCACACCCACCTCAGCATAGCCCCGTTCACCGCAGCTAGAGAAAGCCCACGTAGCAGTGAAGACCCAGTGCAGCCAAAAATAAATAAATAAACAAAGGAGCAGTAGTGAGATTTCCTGCTGTGTGCAGTTCTTGGGAAGCTTATCCACCTACCTGACAAACTCAAAAGTTGGAACATCACTAGGGCAGTGCCGAAATGACATACTCAACTTTCTGCAACCAGAAATTCTAAGGAACATGAAAAATCTGCAGTTGTCTCTGGATTTTGAGAGTTTTGTTTGGGGACTAAAATTACTGGTCACCCAGCTCACTGAGCCCCAGGAGAGGAAGGAGGAGAATCTTTCAAGACCTGAAGTTCTGGGACCTGATGGTCAATGATCTGATCCCCAAACATTCTGCAGCCTGATTTTATGCTAGTCTTCTCTCCAGGTGTTCTAGGCCAGGTCAACTTATCTTCTCTTTGTCTTCTGAACAGGCCTGGCCCTGTCCTGCCCCCATATTTTCCTCACCACCTCCTGTCCAACTCGTCCACCCCGCCCCCTTCCCTCCTCACCCTCCTCTCTGGGGGCAGCTCAGGCCTGCCTCCTGCATGAAGCTCTCCAAGATTCTCCAACCTCTGTCTGCCCAAACACATGGCAGAGGCTGCCTTACTATTCTCTCCTTAGCAGATGGTGACCCCCAGGTCCCACATTTTGGATTTCGTTCTTGTTTGTTTTGTTTTTTCACATTTCTTTATTTTGGCTGCACTGGATCTTCATCGCGGTGCACAGGCCCAGAAGTGGGCTGGCACAGTAGTTGCAGCTTGCCGTGTGTCCTTAGTTGCAGTATGTATGTTAGTCACTCAGTTATGCAACCCCATGGACTAACCTGCCAGGATCTTCCATCCATGGGATTTTCCAAGTAAGAATACTGGAGTGGGTTGCCATTTCTTTCTCCAAGAGATCGTCCTAAAGCAGGGGTCTCCTGCATCGGAGGTAGACTCTTTACCATCTGAGCCACCAGGGAAGCCCCCATAGTAGCAGTACGTGGGATCTTAGTTCCCTGACCAAGGACTGAACTGGACGCCCTGCATTGAGAGCTCAGGGTCTTAACCACTGGACCACCAGGGAAGTCCCCCACATGTTGTCATTTAAGTGGCCACATGTGTATGCCTGTTCCCCTTAAGAAACTGTAAGCTCTCAGAAGGCAAGGTCTGTGTGTCACTTTTCTGGACATATCCAGCCATATCCAACACAGAGGAAAAACTCAGATGTGATTGCTGATATCATTGGATCAAATGGAAACCCCAGTTAAAACCCAGTGACATAAAGCATCTGCTTTGTGATCCAGACATTCCATCGAGAGAAATGAACATCCAAATGCCTGTCCAAGAACGTTCACGGCAAATCTATTCTTAACTGCCCCAAACTGTAAAAAACTCATCAATAGGAAATTAGATAAACATACAAAGGATCATAGAAATTCATCATTTGAGTGAATCTCCAATGCATTATACTGAGTGAAACCTTGCACAAAATAGTCCATACTAAATGACTTCATTTTGGCTTCCCTGGTGGCTCAGTGGTTAAAAAAAAAAAAATCCACCTGCCAATGCAGGAGACACAGGTTCGACCCCTGGGTTGGGAAGATCCCCTACGGAAGGAAATGGCAACCCATTCCAGTATTCTTGCCTGGAGAATCCCATGGACAGAAGAGCCTGGCAGGCTANCTGGTGGCTCAGTGGTTAAAAAAAAAAAAATCCACCTGCCAATGCAGGAGACACAGGTTCGACCCCTGGGTTGGGAAGATCCCCTAGGGAAGGAAATGGCAACCCATTCCAGTATTCTTGCCTGGAGAATCCCATGGACAGAAGAGCCTGGCAGGCTACAGCCAATGGGGTCACAACTTAGTGACTAAACAACAACAACCACAAATGACTTTATTTATGTAAAGCTTTGCAACAAGCAAACTTGTCTCATCTATGATGAAAACATGCAGAGCAGCGCTTGCTCCCGGGGGACAGGATGGGAGATCAACAGGGAAAGGGGCACGAGGGAACTGTCTGGGGTGATGATAATGTTCTGGGTACATGAACTTGTCAGACCTCAAAACTAAATACTTACGATTTGTTCATTTCATGGAAGGTAAATGATTATCTCAAAAAAATTTTAACAAATATTGAATATTATTAATGTGCATGTTGAAGAGGGGAAATATACTGATGGGCACAATCTACTTGCAAATATATCAGAACAGAAAATGTATTGATGGGTGGAGAGAGGGCTGGATGGATAGCTCAATGGTGAAACAAGCAAAGTAAAATAAAGCGTCACATAACAGCTGGTGCTGGTCACCACCCAGACCATCGCCTTCAGTGCTGCCTCTGCCAAAGAAGAGGAGTTGGAAGGATAAACACCTCCTCTGACTGGGCTTTGGAGAGGAGGTGGGGTTGGGGGCCAGCAGGTTCCTAGGGAGCCAGGAAAGAGGCAGAAGGGAGGAGTGAAGCTGGAGTTTCAAGGGGGCAGGGAGGGCAGAGGGAGGGAGGAATTTGCTGGAGCATCATGGCTCAAGGATCTGATCTTCAGCTGCTGTCCAAGGGCTGCACCCTCCTTGGCACATGCCAGGTACAGAGAAATGTTAAGCAGATGGCATGCTTCTGGGCTCGCCCCATCACTGGGCCTGTTCAGTTCAGTTCAGTCGCTCAGTCGTGTCCGACTCTTTGCGACCCCATGAATCGCAGCACGCCAGGCCTCCCTATCCATCACCATCTCCCGGAGTTCACTCAGACTCACATCCATCGAGTCCGTGATGCCATCCAGCCATCTCATCCTTGGTCGTCCCCTTCTCCTCCTGCCCCCAATCCCTCCCAGCATCACAGTCTTTTCCAATGAGTCAACTCTTCACATGAGGTGGCCAAGAATTGATGCTTTTGAACTGTGGTGTTGGAGAAGACTCTTGGGAGTCCCTTGGACTGCAAGGAGATCCAACCAGTCCATTCTGAAGGAGATCAGACCTGGGATTTCTTTGGAAGAAATGATGCTAAAGCTGAAACTCCAGTACTTTGGCCACCTCATGCGAAGAGTTGACTCACTGGGCCTACCGCCCTTGAAATCCAGGGTCGAATTCATGGTTCAGAGGACTTTTCTTAGGAAACACTGATAATCCAAACCACATCGAACCTCACTCCTCCCTTTGATAGGGTGGCTGGGCTGGTAGATCAGAGTGGAGCCGAGGATTTGGTCCATCCAGATTTCAGCAGAGGTTGCACACTGGCAGCCCTCCGGCTGGACCCAGCCCACAGATGTGCTATGTGTTTTGTCTGGCCTCCCCAAGGTTTTTTTTAAGTTTAGTTTAGATTTGCCAAGATTTTTAAATCACAGAAGATCTCGATTGTCTGCGTGTCCTGAAATGTTGGAAGATTCAGCAGCCAGGGGCCTGCATGATGACAGTTGGCAGGAAGGAGTGGCAGCAGCTTTCTCAGAGGCCTCGCCCTCTTTCACTCCTGTCCCCACAAGTCCACCCACTGGGCTGGGGCACACGAACCTGTGGGTATTAGGTCACTTGTGTGGACAAGTGAGAAGTCAGCATTGGCTGATAGTAACACTGCTAAGTCGCTTCAGTCGTGTCCAACTCTGTGCGACCCCATAGACGGCAGCCCACCAGGCTCCCCCGTCCCTGGCATTCTCCAGGCAAGAACACTGGAGTGGGTTGTCATTTCCTTCTCCAATGCATGAAAAGTGAAAAGTGAAAGGGAAGTCGCTCAGTCGTGTCCGACCCTTCGCGACCCCATGGACCGCAGCCTATCAGGCTCCGCCGTCCATGGGATTTTCCAGGCAAGAGTACTCGAGTGGGGTGCCATCGCCAAGTAGCCTTAATGTGATAAATATTGACTGAGCAATTAACTACACAGGGTGTTTGGTCCTGGGAACACAGTGGAGAACAAACAACTTGGTCCCTTTTCTAAAGGAAGTTAGATTCTAGAGGAGTAGATGGAGGGAGAGAGAGAGAAAGGAAGGAAGAGAGTAGATAGAGCTAGGGAAAGGAAGGAAGGAAATAGCAATCACAAGCTGTGGTAACTATCCTAAATGGCCTAGAGGAGAGAGAAGATACTATAGGGCCGGGAAGCTGGCCCTCGACAAGCTGATGGGGAAGATCTGTCTGGGGTGACATTTCTTTTTTTGGGGGGGTGACATTTTTAAGTGAAGTTCTGAAGGATAAGGATCTCTGGGAAAGATTGCTGAGGTGGATGAAAGGCCTTAAATGAGGAAGTGTTTGGGTTCTTTCAAGAGCTGAGAGAAGTCTACTGTCAAGAGTGTTTGAGAGATAAGGGAGCAGGATAAAGGTAGGGAGATGAGCAGTGTATGGGACTTGTAAACCAAGTGAAGTGTTTAAATTTTATTCTGGGTGCAATAGTAGCCATTGAAGGTTTTGGGTCAGAGAGCAACACAGTCAGACTTAGGTTTCATAAAACCAATCTTATTATTAGTAGGGAGTATAGCCAAAGGTCTCATTGCCAGTGGCAGGTAAGACATGATGGTGTGTTGGTTAGTAGAGGAAAAAAATCCAAGGGCATTCTGGAGGAAGTAATTTCATAGCTGGTTGCAGAAGGAGGTAAACCTGGAAAGCCTATCAATTGGCTGCATCAACATGCAAATTGAGGGATTTAGACAAAGATTGCCTAAGATGATGCTGTTCAATCTTGGCTTCTTCCAAGATGCAAGGCATTTTCACATAAATTATTACTTCCCTTGGTAGCAGAATGTAATCTAAAGCAGTAAGCAGTTCATGGCAAATAGAAACTGTCTGAAAATTCACATATATTTTGCATTCTAGTCTATAATATTTTAAAGCTATAAATAACATAATATCAATAACAAAACAAACAAGAAAAACACCCAAATATTCCTCCCACTGACCCTGGCTAATGCCTTTAACATTGACTGCACATTGGAATCACCTGGGAAGCTTTAAAGAAATGCTGTTTCCTGGGTCCCCCTCCCAGACATTCTGACTTAGTTGTTCTGGGATGTATTCTGGACATCTGGATTTTTAAAGCATCCTGGTGACTCTAATGTGCATGTGTGGTGGAGAACTGCTTGTTAATCCAAGGCAGAAGTTCGCAAAGCAGCAAGGGCATGACTCAGAAATGTGCAAGAAATGCAACTTTCTCAGGCTCTACACCAGACTTACTGAACCCAAAATTCTGGGGGGGTGGGTCTCAGCAAACTGCATTGTAATCAGTCCTCTGGGAGCTTTAGGGGCACCCTGAAGTTTTAGAATATCCCTTTTGATTCTGCTTTCTAGATCTGATAGATGTGCCTGATGAACTATGGACGGAGGTTCGTGACATTGTACAGGAGACAGGAATCGAGACCATGCCCAAGAAAAAGAAATGCAAAAAAAGCAAAATGGCTGTTTGAGGAGGTCTTACAAATAGCTGAGAAAAGAAGAGAAGTGAAAAGCAAAGGAGTAAAGGAAAGATATACCCATTTGAATGCAGAGTTCCAAAGAATAGCAAGGAGAGATAAGAAAGCCTTCCTCAGCAATCAATGCAAAGAAATAGAGGGAAACAATAGAATGGGAAAGACTAGAGATCTCTTTAAGAAAATTAGAGATACCAAGGGAACATTTCATGCAAAGATGGGCTCAATAAAGGACAGAAATGGTATGGACCTAACAGAAGCAAAAGATACTAAGAAGAGGTGGCAAGAATACACAGAAGAACTGTACAAAAAAGATCTTCACGACCCAGATAATCACGATGGTGTGATCACTCACACTCACCTAGAACCAGACATCCTGGAATGTGAAGTCAAGTGGGCCTTAGGGAGCATCATTACAAACAAAGCTAGTGGAGGTGATGGAATTCCGGTTGAGCTATTTCAAATTCTAAAAGATGATGCTGTGAAAGTACTGCACTCAATATGTCAGCAAATTTGGAAAACTCAGCAGTAGCCACAGGATTGGAAAAAGTCAGTTTTCATTCTAACCCCAAAGAAAGGCAATGCCAAAAAATGCTCAAACTACTGCACAATTGCATTCATTTCACACACTAGTAATGCTCAAAATTCTCCAAGCCAGGCTTCAGCAATACATGAACCGTGAACTTCCTGATGTTCAAGCTGGTTTTAGAAAAGGCAGAGGAACCAGAGATCAAATTGCCAACATCTGCTGGATCATGGAAAAAGCAAGAGAGTTCCAGAAAAACATCTATTTCTGCTTTATTGACTATGCCAAAGCCTTTGACTGTGTGGATCACAATAAACTGTGGAAAATTCTGAAAGAGATGGGAATACCAGACCACCTGACCTGCCTCTTGAGAAATCTGTATGCAGGTCAGGAAGCAACAGTTAGAACTGGACATGGAACAACAGACTGGTTCCAAATAGGAAAAGGAGTACGTCAAGGCTGTATATTGTCACCCTGCTTATTTAACTTATATGCAGAGTACATCATGAGAAACGCTGGACTGGAAGAAACACAAGCTGGAATCAAGATTGCCGGGAGAAATATCAATAACCTCAGATATGCAGATGACACCACCCTTATGGCAGAAAGTGAAGAGGAACTAAAAAGCCTCTTGATGAAAGTGAAAGAGGAGAGTGAAAAAGTTGGCTTAAAGCTCAACGTTCAGAAAACTAAGATCATGGCATCTGGTCCCATCACTTCATGGGAAATAGATGGGGAAACAGTGGATAACTTTATTTTTCTGGGCTCAAAATCACTGCAGATGGTGGTTGCAGCCATGAAATTAAAAGACGCTTACTCCTTAGAAGGAAAGTTATGACCAACCTAGACAGCATATTAAAAAACAGAGACATTACTTTGTCAACAAAGGTCCATCTGGTCAAGGCTATGGTATTTCCAGTGGTCATGTATGGATGTGAGAGTTGGACTATGAAGAAGGCTGAGCGCCGAAGAATTGATGCTTTTGAACTGTGGTGTTGGAGAAGACTCTTGAGAGTCCCTTGGACTGGAAGGAGATCCAACCAGTCCATCCTAAAGGAAATGAGTCCTGAATTGGAAGGACTGATGCTGAAGCTGAAGCTCCAATACTTCGGCCACCTGATGCAAAGAACTGACTTTTGGAAAATACCCTGATGCTGGGAAAGATTGAGGGCAGGAGGAGAAGGGGACGACAGAGGATGAGATGGTTGGATGGCAACACCAACTCAATGGACATGGGTTTGGGTGGACTCCGGGAGTTGATGTTGGACAGGGAGGCCTAGCATGCTGGGGTTCATGGGGTCACAAAGAGTTGGACACGACTGCGCAATTGAACTGAACTGAACTTTAGCCTGATAAGCTCAGACATGCAGTATTTCAACTGATCCTCACCTGGGAAGATAGATTGGGCAGATATTGTCATTTTCCCCTGATCTACCAGATGGGCAAATAGAGGCACAAAGAGATTCTGTGATTCGCCCATCAATAGCAGACCAGAGACCCAAACCCAAGTCTTCTGAAGGCAGGACAGAGGTGGGTGTTTACAACGACCTCTGCCTACATGCTATTCTCATCAGCTAACAGGTCTGCAACTGCCCTCCACCCCTGCCCCTGCCCAGGAGGTGGATACAGACCTGGGCCTTGGGAAATAGGGCAGAGAGTCAGCAGACTTGCTCTGTAAAGGACCAGGCAGTAAACAGCCCTGTGGGCCACACTGTCTCTGTCAAAACTACTCAAATGGGCCATTGGCGCAATAATGCAGCCATAGGCAATATGTAAATGAATGAGTGGCTGTGTGCCACGGAACTTTATTTACAAATGTGTAGGTGGGAGGCTAGATTGGGGCATGGGACCAGGGTCTTGCTCTGCAGCTTAGGCCTGGGCCAGGCCTCCACTCAGTAGTCACCCCTTGTCCACTCGTAAGCACTGTTCGTGGAGCCCAAGACAGCCTGCTGTGTGTTGCTCCAGGCTGGGGAGTGGTGAGACCTGAGACCCAGTGAGAGGAGTTGGAGATGGAGATGGAGACAGATGTGAATGGAGATGGGGCAGGAGATGGAGATGGTATCGGGGATACGTTTTCTGGTGTCTCTGCTTTAAAATATATATTTATTTTACTCATTCATTTTTGGCTGCCACGTCTTAGCTGTGGCACTTGGGCTCTTCCTTGCCGTGTACAGGCACCTGTCTAGTTGCAGTTGCCCCTTGACCTGTGGGATTTTAGTTCCCCGACCAGGGATCGAACCTCGTCCCCTGTATTGGAAAGCAGATTCGTAACCACTGGACCACCGGAGAAGCCCCCTGGCTTCTCCTTCTTAACAGAGACGTTGGGAGGTGTGGTTGGTGGGGTTCCCAAGGCCTGGTCAGGTCACCTAAGTGGCAAGGCCAACCAGGCTGGTCCCTGCTAGTCCTACAGCGACAGAGTGAGCCAACTAGCTTGCTACTCAAACTAAGTCACTCATTCTTCTAGAAAGTATCTTTATGGAAAATTTTGGAACCTGATAAGGCCACTGAATACAGAAGTAACAGTAGCAATTGAATGAGCTGAATAGCAAGAAAGAGCATTCAGAGGTGCCAGAGGGCAAGCTCTCAGACGGTAAAAGAGACTCAATTACAAACCCGCAGAATAATTGAGGAGTCAGGAACCATGCACACACAGCTCTTTGATTTCTAAGAAATGAAATGGAACGTGACAAGAAGAGAGGGCAGTCCTTCCAGGAGTGACAAATTATAGCATTACATGCTTTTTTTCTTTATTTAAAATTTTTGTATTAAAAGTTATGTTAATATATATAGGGTATATTATATATTTATGTTATAAAACTTAATAACACAGTGAAAACCTGCGAACCCATCACCCAGCAAAAGAACCAGGACAAAGCCAATAATACACATACCTAAAGCTCTTTCCGGAGAAGGCAATGGCACCGCACTCCAGTCCTCTTGCCTGGAAAATCCGGTGGATGGAGGAGCCTGGTGGGCTGCAGTCCATGGGGTCGCTAAGAGTGGGACACAACTGAGCGACTTCACTTTCACTCTTCACTTTCATGCATTGGAGAAGGAAATGGTAACCCACTCCAGTGTTCTCGCCTAGAGAATCCCAGGGACGGGGGAGCCTGCTGGGTTCCAGGACAGGGGAGCCTATGGGGTCACACAGAGTTGGACACGCTGAAGCGACTTAGCAGCAGCAGCAGCAATGCTCTTTCCCCTTTGGGGGCCCCAGGATTTCTCCCAGAGGTATCATCCTCCTGAATTTGGGGGTCCATCACTGTTTTACTTAGAAAGACATAATTATATTTGCATGTTCTTCCACAGTATGTTGTTCACTTTTGCTCATTTTTGAGTTTTGTAAAACTAATATGCTACTGTATGGAGTCTTCTAGATTTATTTTTTTTCACCCAGTATTTTTAAGATTCTTTGATGTGAGACTTTCCAGGCAGCCCAGTGATTAGGACTTGGCGCTTCCACTGCAGGGGGCACAGGTTTGATTCCTGATGAGGCAGCTAAGATCCCACAGACCATGCGGTGAGGACAAAATTTTTTTAATTAATAAAAAGTAAGATTCATTGATGTTGAGTGTGGTTGTAGTTCACTCATGTTTGTGGATGCATAATATTTGATTTTATAACTACACTGAAATTTATTCATTCTTTTGTCAATATGCATATGTGCAAAGAATAGAGTTGTTGATTAGCAGGATATGCAGATGTTTAAATTTTCAAAAGATTCCAAATTGCTTTTAAAAAAATATTTGAATCAATTTACACTCTTATTAGTAATGTGTCAGAGTCCCCATACTCCACATCCTCTCACAACAGATATGTGTGTGTTTATAAGGATACACCCACGAAATTTTAATGCATAAATTATGTATGTGTATGTATGTATTATTTGTTGTAAAATATTTCAATCATATTAAAAGGTAAGGAGAATAATGAACCCCTCACATGCCCATCACTCACCTTCACTAATGATCAAATCATCACCAATCGTTTTTCATGAATACTCCAACATTCTAGATGTCATCTCATCTCACTAATACTCTCATCTAATACACTAATACATCTCATCTCATCTCACTAATATTTTGAGATAAATTTCTGAAAAATAAGGACTTGTTTAGAAACATAACCAAAATATTATCATCACATCAAGAAAATAACAGTAATTCCTAATATGAGCAAATATCCAATAATTCCTTATGTCCAAATATCCAGGTGTTTTAATCTCCCCAATTATCCATGAATTTTTCAATTTAGTTTTGAATCAAGATTCAGATGAAGCCTATACATTGCATTTGGGATTTGGTTGCTATCTTGCTTCACTCTCAATCTATATGTTCTCTCTCTCCCCTACAGCCACCCCCTATAATTTATTTGTTGAAGATATCAGATGTGGGAACATTGTAAACTACTGATCTCATTTCTAAATTATCTTTAAGACTTTTAATATTTTCTAATTTTTCTTGTCATTTTAAATTTTCTTTCTGTTAATTAACATTCCTATTTTCAACCTATTTCCAAAAAGTTATTTATAGTATTCTCTGATTATGTTTTTAGTTTCTGTTCCATCTGTTGTATCTCCCTGTTCATTCTTTACATCTTTCTGCCTTCTCTCTTTTTCCTCTGAAGTCTTGGCAATTGGCAAGAATTTTATTGCTTGGCTTATTGATCTTCTCTACTGTATTTTTTTTTTTTTTACTTTGTTTTTACTCTTACTATCCTTATATCTTATTTGGGCTTATTTTGTTCTCTTTCTCACCTCTCAAACTGGATACATAGTTTTCAGCTTTTCTTATTTTTAATGCAAATGTTTAAGGCCTAAATCTCCCTCTAAGTAAAGCATGTACTATAACTCAGAAGATCTGATGTGAAATAGTTGCATTAATATGTCCAGATCGAATTGTGTCTTCTTTCTTTTTTTGGTTATTGACGTCTAATAATTTGGGGGAGGAAAAAGAAATGCTAGCTCTTTGACGTTTGTTGTCTTGCATTATGAACTAGTAAACAATCAGTTTGTGTGAACGTTTCATATTCTTGAGAAAAATCTGTATCCTCTGATTGTTTGGCATAATATTCTACACATGACTATTATTGGTGTTGTTCATTTGCCCAGTCATGTCCGATTCTTTGCAACTCCACTGCAGCACGCCAGGCTTCCCTGTCCTTCACTACCTCCGAGTTTGCTCAAACTCATGTCCATCAAGCCAGTGATGCCATCCGACCATCTCATCCTCTATCGACCCCTTCTCCTTCTCACGATATTTTCCAGCATCAGCGTCTTTTCCAATGAGTCAGCTCTTTGCATCAGGTGGCAAAAAACTGCTCATCAGCTTCAGCATCAGTTCTTAAGTGAATGTTCAGGGTTGATTTCCTTTAGGATTGACTGGTTTGATCAATCATGACTATTAAAACGTTGTTATTGGTGTTATTCATGTCTTTTACACCTATATTAATATTCTATCTGCTTGATCTGTCAAAAACTAAGAAATGGGTTGAAATCTCCCAATGTCATTGTGAACTTATAAATGTCTTACTGTAATTATTTTTAATTTAAAATTAATCAATTTTTCTTTATATACTTTGAGGCTCTGGTTTATGCAGGCTTGGAAGTACTCTATCTTTCTGATAATCTGAATCATTATCCCAAACAGCTACCCTTTAACATGTTTTTTGTCCTAAGTATGGATATGACTATGCCAGTTTTCTCTTGGTCAGCATTGTTTTTAATGCAGTCTGACGATCTCCATTTTCTTAACTGATGAGTCCAGTGTATTTCCATTTACTGTGATTGTTGATATGGGGTTGACCAAAAAGTTTGTTTCGGTTTTTTTCATAACATCTTATTTGGTCTTGTTTCTCCAACTTACTTTTTGATTTCTGTAGTTTCTTATTTCCTGTGGTTCTTTGTTCTCCTTTCTGAAATATGTATCTGACTCATTTATACATGATTTACATATATAAATACATGATTAAATATTTAGTTTCTTTTTCTATTTTTATTGTCTCCCTAGTTTGGAATTTGTTGGAATTTATATATTCATTCATTGTTCTGTCAGTGGTTTCCCTTGGAATATTACTATGTACAGTTATCTTAACAAATTCTAAAGTTAAATGATATTAGTTCCTCTCCCACATTAGTGCCACCATATTAGAACATTTTCCGTCTGATCATCCCCTCCTAATTCATATACTATTGTGGTTCAATGTTTAGTCCTGTCCTTTTTTAAGCTAGCAAATTAGATATCTTTGACTGTTATTACAATTATTTTTTACATATATATTTTCCATTTTATTTTCTCAACATTCCTTCTGTCTCTGATTCTTTACAGTTTAATTTTTCTTTTTCTGAGGTATAATCCTTTAGATTTAGATGTTTCTTATTAAAGGTTCTGTGCAGCGGACTCTCAGTTAGCATCTTAATTTTATCCTCATTCTTGAAAGATAACTCTATTGGCTACTCAAGTGTAGGTTTGAGGTCATTTTTCTCTCAAACCTTTGAAGACATTATTCCACTGCTTTTTAACTTCAATTGCTGCTCTTATTTTCTGTTATTCTGAAAAAAAAAACAAAAATGAAAGTGTTAGTTGCTCAGTCATGTTCAACTCTTTGGGACCCTGTGGACTGTAGCCCGCCAGGCTCCACTGTGCTTGGGATTCTCTGGGCAAGGATACAGGAGTGGGTAGACTTTCCCTTCTCCAGAGGATCTTCCTGACCCAGGGATCAAACCCAAGTCTCCTGCATTGCCTGCAGATTCTTTACCATCTGAGCCACCAGGGAAGCTGTTATTCTAACTGTCATTAATTTGTGAACTGTATGTTTCTTCCTCAGGCTGCTGTTACCATCTCCTATTTGTCTTCAGTCAGTCAGTTCAGTCGCTCAGTCATGTCCAGCTCTTTGCAACCCCATGGACTGCAGCACGCCAGGCCTCCTTGTCCATAGCCAACTCCCGGAGTTTACTCAAACTCAGGTCCATCGAGTTGGTGATGCCATCCAACCATCTCATCCTCTGTCGACCCCTTCTCCTCCCGCCTTCAATCTTTCCCAACATCAGGGTCTTTTCAAATGAGTCAGTTCTTCGCATCAGGTGGCCAAAGTATTGGAGTTTCAGCTTCAGCATCAGTCCTTCCAATGAACATTCAGGACTGATTTTCTTTAGCTTGGACTGGTAGGATCTCCTTGCAGTCAGTGTTCCATAATTTTATTATTGTGATGAGGCATGGATTTCTTGCTTTTTCCCAGATTTCAGTTGGAGAAATTTCAAATGTAAAGAAAACTTTAATATCAGCACAACAAACATCTATTTATCTTCATCTACATTCACATCAACATTTTGCTCCATTTGTTTTACCTCTATTCCTCTTTTTTTTTTTTTTTGAGCCATATGAAAATAAGCTGTAGAACCATAAGATTTTTTCTCTAAGTAATTCAGCAGGCAGCTCTCAAGACAGATTTCTCCTCCTGTATCAGTATACTATTACCACGCCTGCAAAAATGATGAATTCTGTTTTATTATCTAATACATAGGCCATATTCAAGTTTCCACAGTGTTTTATAAATAATCTGAATTTTTGCCTTCATATCTACTTAACACAAGGTGTTGTAGGAATGAATTAAGTGACCAATACAGAGTATGTGACTGAAACCGATTCTGTCTTGAGGTCCAGTTTCTAGAGCTAGAGATCACTGTGAGAGGCAGCCCAGTTGAGGGGCTATGATCATGAACTCAAGCCAGGTCAGTGCTTTCAAATCCTATCTTTGTGACCTTGAGTAAGTTACTTCCTTCTTTGTGGCCCACTTTCTTTACTCTATTGTAAAGTTGTGGTGAGGAGTCAATGAGTGATATATATTAAGCATTTTGTGTCTGGCATGTAGTAAGTTTTATTATGTTAGTTCATTAATAACCAAGCCTAAAGAATCTCTCCCTTTTTACTATCAACAGAAGCCAGTGGAGTTGGATGGAGAAAATCTACAAGCATAGTCAAAAGTAGTTTCTGTGGTTTAAGACTTCTTAGAGAAGGAAGTGTCAGAGCTGAAACCAACACAACTATTTATTTGAAAGGCACAATTGTCTGTGAAGTGTGAATGCACATGGGAATTCTTTTAATCTCAGATAAAAGAAAAAAAAGGATAATACCCCCAACACATACACACACATACATACATACAATCATCTTGCTTATGTTTTATAGCATAATTAGTATCATTAGAATCTCAAGTGTCTGAAATAGTTGCAATTTTCCTTTACAATGTCACTGAAGTCTTTAGGTATTCTTTCTTTCTGATTCTTACCATTAATAATTTGTTAAGGTATCTGTTTCAACACCAAGGTATAAATTCTCTAAGAGCAGAAACCACAACTTTTCATTAGTGCCTAGAAAATAGTAGGTGCTCAATAAATATATGTTGAATTAATATATGTATGTGAATGAATGACTATATTCTTAAACAAACTCTAGAGACACTCACTCCCCTCTAGGCCTGTGTGGGTATTTTCTTTCAGACTCTTTATTAGAGCAGTCAGTGAAGGAGATATTTCATTGGTTAAAGTGAAAGTGACCAAGGTTGATTTAGGAGGACGAGCAAATATACGTGAGCCTTTGATGTATATGAACCATCCTGTGGTATCTGGAATAAAAACCATTTCCCAAAATAGTCCCCCATTAAAGGTAAAGAACACTGCGATGGCTCATTTTATGTGTCAACTTGAAAGAAGGGCTGAGGGAGGCCCAGAGAGCTGGCACAACATTATTTCTGGATGTCTCTGTGAGGGTGTCCCTGGAAGAGATTGTGGATTTGAGGCAGTAGGCTGAGTAGAGACGAGAACATGTCCTCACCAACGTGAGTGGGCCTCATCTAGTCCACAAAAAGATGAAGGAAGAGTGAATTCCCTGCCCTTGGACACTGAGCTCCTGGTTTTCAGGCCTTTGGCCAACAGCAGATTGTAGAACTTCCTGGCCTCTTAACTATGTGAGACAATTTCTTTAATAAATCTATCTATCTATCTGTTTGTCTATATAGTTACCTATTGGTTCTGTTTCTTGGAGAACCCTGATACAAACACATCATGGTTGATTATCCAAAGTCTATTTGACCTCAGATAATCAGCCAAAGCCTTTTAGTCTAAATCAACTGGGTAATTCTGTTCTTTCAGTGATGGCTCAGGGACCCTCACACAAGTCAGTTCTGTCTAGTGGGGCATAAAAGGAAGTCTCTAGAAGGCTGCTGGATAAGTTTCATCTCTCCTTTGAGAAATACCACGGTACTAGATGCTATTTCTTCTTCTAATGCTGATTGTCTTATCTGGATATACCACCTGGAAGAGCTGTATCAACAGTATGAAAATGAAGCCAGTCCAGCAGGGGCAGAGCAGAGAGATGGAAAGAGCCTGAAATGCTGATCGGTGTTGCCATTAAGGAATTAAATCAAATAACCTGAATCCAGGTCTACCCAGCCTTCTTCTTTCATAAGATAATAAATTTCCTAATTATTTAAGTGCCATATGAAAATAAGCTGTAGAACGATAAGATTTTTTCTCTAAGTAATTCAGCAGGCAGCTCTCAAGACAGATTTCTCCTCCTGTATCAGTATACTATTACCACGCCTGCAAAAATGATGAATTCTGTTTTATTATCTAATACATAGGCCATATTCAAGTTTCCACAGTGTTTTATAAATAATCTGAATTTTTGCCTTCATATCTACTTAACACAAGGTGTTGTAGGAATGAATTAAGTGACCAATACAGAGTATGTGACTGAAACCGATTCTGTCTTGAGGTCCAGTTTCTAGAGCTAGAGATCACTGTGAGAGGCAGCCCAGTTGAGGGGCTATGATCATGAACTCAAGCCAGGTCAGTGCTTTCAAATCCTATCTTTGTGACCTTGAGTAAGTTACTTCCTTCTTTGTGGCCCACTTTCTTTACTCTATTGTAAAGTTGTGGTGAGGAGTCAATGAGTGATATATATTAAGCATTTTGTGTCTGGCATGTAGTAAGTTTTATTATGTTAGTTCATTAATAACCAAGCCTAAAGAATCTCTCCCTTTTTACTATCAACAGAAGCCAGTGGAGTTGGATGGAGAAAATCTACAAGCATAGTCAAAAGTAGTTTCTGTGGTTTAAGACTTCTTAGAGAAGGAAGTGTCAGAGCTGAAACCAACACAACTATTTATTTGAAAGGCACAATTGTCTGTGAAGTGTGAATGCACATGGGAATTCTTTTAATCTCAGATAAAAGAAAAAAAAGGATAATACCCCCAACACATACACACACATACATACATACAATCATCTTGCTTATGTTTTATAGCATAATTAGTATCATTAGAATCTCAAGTGTCTGAAATAGTTGCAATTTTCCTTTACAATGTCACTGAAGTCTTTAGGTATTCTTTCTTTCTGATTCTTACCATTAATAATTTGTTAAGGTATCTGTTTCAACACCAAGGTATAAATTCTCTAAGAGCAGAAACCACAACTTTTCATTAGTGCCTAGAAAATAGTAGGTGCTCAATAAATATATGTTGAATTAATATATGTATGTGAATGAATGACTATATTCTTAAACAAACTCTAGAGACACTCACTCCCCTCTAGGCCTCTGTGGGTATTTTCTTTCAGACTCTTTATTAGAGCAGTCAGTGAAGGAGATATTTCATTGGTTAAAGTGAAAGTGACCAAGGTTGATTTAGGAGGACGAGCAAATATACGTGAGCCTTTGATGTATATGAACCATCCTGTGGTATCTGGAATAAAAACCATTTCCCAAAATAGTCCCCCATTAAAGGTAAAGAACACTGCGATGGCTCATTTTATGTGTCAACTTGAAAGAAGGGCTGAGGGAGGCCCAGAGAGCTGGCACAACATTATTTCTGGATGTCTCTGTGAGGGTGTCCCTGGAAGAGATTGTGGATTTGAGGCAGTAGGCTGAGTAGAGACGAGAACATGTCCTCACCAACGTGAGTGGGCCTCATCTAGTCCACAAAAAGATGAAGGAAGAGTGAATTCCCTGCCCTTGGACACTGAGCTCCTGGTTTTCAGGCCTTTGGCCAACAGCAGATTGTAGAACTTCCTGGCCTCTTAACTATGTGAGACAATTTCTTTAATAAATCTATCTATCTATCTGTTTGTCTATATAGTTACCTATTGGTTCTGTTTCTTGGAGAACCCTGATACAAACACATCATGGTTGATTATCCAAAGTCTATTTGACCTCAGATAATCAGCCAAAGCCTTTTAGTCTAAATCAACTGGGTAATTCTGTTCTTTCAGTGATGGCTCAGGGACCCTCACACAAGTCAGTTCTGTCTAGTGGGGCATAAAAGGAAGTCTCTAGAAGGCTGCTGGATAAGTTTCATCTCTCCTTTGAGAAATACCACGGTACTAGATGCTATTTCTTCTTCTAATGCTGATTGTCTTATCTGGATATACCACCTGGAAGAGCTGTATCAACAGTATGAAAATGAAGCCAGTCCAGCAGGGGCAGAGCAGAGAGATGGAAAGAGCCTGAAATGCTGATCGGTGTTGCCATTAAGGAATTAAATCAAATAACCTGAATCCAGGTCTACCCAGCCTTCTTCTTTCATAAGATAATAAATTTCCTAATTATTTAAGTCAGTTTGAGTTAGAGTGGTGTCCACATCAGACAAAAGCACTCTTAAATGCTAGGAAGTATTATATAATCGTAGATTGTTATTGCTGGAAGAGAACTTGAGATAATCCAGTTTAAATGTCTCATTTTTAAATTGAGGAAATGAAGGTCCAGAAAGATTTACAGACTTGTGTAAAGTCACATATAGAATGAAAAACAGAACCGGAGCTGAATCCAGTCTTCAGACTCCTACTTACTACTTGCTGAAACTTGGTGCTGCTGCTAAGTCACTTCAGTCATGTCCAACTCTGTGCGACCCCATGGAAGGCACCCCACCAGGCTCCCCTGTCCCTGGGATTCTCCAGGCAAGAGTACTGGAGTGGGATTGCCATTGCCTTCTGAAACTTGGTAATACATAATTTCAAGGTCAAGAAAAGGGGTAACTAGAGAATAGATGTGTTTTGATTATATTTTTCCTATAACTGCTCTGTGGAAGCTTTTGGGAAAACTTCTGCTTTTCTAAACAGATACAGCTTCATTTTTCTTCTTCCACTTTCTTTTCTTTTGGGAAGAAGACATGATGCCTGGAAGACATGATGCCAGCCATCTTGGATCCCTGAGACATAAAGCCAATCCACTTAAAAGCAGAGTGAAATGATAGGAGCCTTGGAATCTCCTCACCAGTTCCAGAATGACTGATGTGAGAAACATGGTCATATTTACACAAGTTAGGTTTATGAAACAAAGTCAAAAGCATTCTTAACTGATACTATTAACCATTTCTTTCACACCACACACATTCCAATAGATTGTCACTGACTCCACCAACCAGAACTCAATGAGAAAAAATTTTAAGGATTATATGAATTTCCCCTGCATTTACTGTTCTTAAAATGTATTTGATTCATTATTTTTATTTTCTTTTGAAAAAATTTTAAACCTCCACAAAAATTGTGAGAATATAATAAACTCAGGTACTTTTTGTCTAGGCTCACCAACTGCTAGTTAATGTTTTGCTACATTTCTTTCTTTCTCTCTCTGTCTCGGTGTCTATTTATTTCTCTCTCTTTAATATGACATATGTAATTTTTCTGAACTCTTTGAAAATAAGTTGCAGACATCTTGAACTTTAACCTCAAAATATTTCTATATGTATCCCTCAGAATCTGCCTGCGATACAGGAGACCCAGGTTCTATCCCTGGGTCAGAAAGATCCTCTGGAGAAGGAAATAGCAACCCACTCCAGTATTCTTGTCTGGAAAATCTCATGGACAGAAGAGCCTGGCAGGCTACAGTTCCTGGGATCACAAGAGCCAGACATGACTTAGCATCTAAACCAAAACCATCCTTCAGAAACTAGGATCATTTCATGTAACTGCTATTTAATTCTGAAATTTGGGAAATCTAACTTTGGTTCAATACTGTTACTAAAACATGGGTCATATGCACATTTCACAAACATCCCAATGCTGTTTATGGTGACTTTTGTCTTGAGGAAAATCCAGTCCAGGATGACACATTGCATTTAATTGTCATGTCTCTTTTGTCTCCTTTATGCTGGAATGGTTACTCAGAATTTCTTTGTATTTTACAAAAAAAGATTTTTTTTAAATAAGAGAGAGAACTGGCTGGTTGTTTAGGAGAATTTCCCTTAACCTAGGTTGATCCTATAGTTTCATCGTGATTAGACTCAGGTTACACATATTTGGCAGGAACACACATTGGTGATGCAGCATCCTTCTCAGTGCATTGAGTCAGGAGGGACAGGCCAGTTTTACTTCTTACTAGTCGAGTAAACTTTAATCAATTGATTGCAGTGGAGTCCAGCTTATTCTTATAAATCTAGTTCCTAAGCTCTCACTGAGACAGACAGTCATCTTTCTTGAGTTACTGGTAGACTGCATGGAGTCATTCCCATGGTTTCTGGAATAGACTTTGAATTACAGGGCCCTTAGGCAAGGGCTGGGTTCAGGATGTTCTTCAAAAGTGGGATTTGAAATAAGCAGAGATCACTTCCTCAAAATTCAATAAGCCCATTGCTAGATTGTTTTGCAAGTCGGTGGGAAAGGGTTAATAAGGACACAGGCCATCTGTTTTCCCTTAAGGAGAGTGGAGCTTCCCCAAATATCACTGCTTTACACCTGAAGAAGTTAAATGGTCTTGTTCCCATGGAATCCCCAACCAATGTAGCCCTGACCTGTGATTTATATAAAAAAAGTAGCTGTTCCTTAATTTTCCCCACAATGGCTTCATTCTTACCTTATGAACCTGCTTTGTCAGTGTTCACTTTGATTTATGGAAGATTTCAAACTCCCCAAATAACTATTCCTTTTCTTTTCATTAAAGTTAATCCCCACAAAGACACTTTCATCCGCTGATTAGTCATGCCCCAGTGAACCTTGCTAACCAGAGGCTAAGTTATTGATGTGTTAAAGATGTAATCTCTAAGTCCTGGGACCACTGAAGAAACCCCAACATGCTATTTGACAGTCAGAATCTCACAATGTATGGCCTTCTTTGAGCAGCCTTGGTTGCACGCGTTCCTTGGGGTCCATAAATCTCTCTGGCCCAACGGCCTGTGAGGGCTGAGTTATTGTGGGGCCGAGTTTAAGCTGCCAGCACACACTGCCCTGCACCCCAGGAAGTCCTGGTGCCTTCTCCAGACTCCAGTTTCCATTTCCAATAACATGTACCCAGCAGCAAATCTATTATTACAGGAGAAGCAGCAGCTCATTGTTTTGTGCCCTGCCTGTAGCCTTCCTCATAAATTTGCACAGACCTACAAGTCAGCTTCCCAGATGGCAACTTCCCTCATAGCTCAGTTGGTAAGAATCTGCCTGCAACGCAAGGGACCCAGGTTCAACTCCTGGATCGGGAAGATCCCCTGGAGAAGGAAATGGCAACCCACCCACCCCAGTATTCTTGCCTGGAGAATCCCATGGGCAAAGGAGCCTGGCAAGCTATAGTCTGTGGGGTCACAAGAGTCGGACATGACTTAGTGACTAAACTACCACAAGTCAACTTCCCAGGTGGCACTAGGGGTAAAGGACCCACCTGCCAATTCAGGAGATAGAAGAGATTCCTGTTCAATCCCCTTGTCAAGAAGGCCACCTGGAGGAAGGAAATAGCAACCCACTCCAGTATTCTCGCCTCTAGCTGTGGCGAGCGGGGCTACCCTCCCATTGCGGTGCACTAGCTTCTCATCCTGGTGTCTTCCTCTGTTGCTGAGCATGAGCGCTAGGGCACGTGGGCTCAGTATTTGCGGCTTCCAGGCTTTACAGCTCAGGCTCAATCGTTGCGGCTTCGTTGGATCTTCCTGGATCATGAATCAAATCCACGTCTCTTGCATTGGCAAGTGGATTCTTGACCACTGAGTCACCAGAGAAGCCATGACCCTGGCATTTGATCCATGTTCTTGTTGTTTCTCAAGTAACACTCATGCTATTAGCAGGCAGTTCTGTAGTCAGAGGCGAGGTGGGCTCCAGCGGGCTCTGTGCTCAGGCTATCACCAGGGTGAACTCCAAATGTTGGCTAGACTTATCTCAAGGCTCAAGGGTAAAGTTGCTTCCTGGCATATTCAGGTTATTGGCAAAACTCAGGTCCTGTGGTTATAGGACTGAAGTTCCCATTTTCTTGTTGGAAGTCAGGACCTACCCTCAGAGTCTAGAGGCCACTCACATTTATTATCAGGTGGTCCCCTACATCTCACATCAGGAAATCTTAAATTTTTCTCACGTTGAATCCTTCTGCCTTCATCTTCCGCCAACAGTTGGAGAAAACTTTCACTGAGTTCAAAAACTGGCCTATGTTCTCTTTATTGAGATGAATCTATTGATCATGAGCTTGGATGCTAGAGCAATGTCACACGGCTATAAAATTTTCTAGTGGCTTACTGTCAATTTCTGTACCTAACTCTTTGAGAAGAAAATATATTTGTTCTTCATCTTTGGTTCTGGCATAGAGCTCCTAAAACCCTTGAAGTATACTAAGTGATGAGAGAGAGAAAGGTTTCTGTTACTTTAATAAGATGACTTTTGGAAAGCCATTAGGTAACCTAAGAATGCAGACTTCTTTCCAGGAGAATAAAGCACGTGATTAGAGGAGTGGAACTTTAAGTCCCATCCTTGACCTCTGGGGAAGGGAGAAGTCTAAAGATTGATTTCAATCACCAATAGCCAATAATTTAATCAATTGTGCATCTGTGATGAAGCCTCCATAAAAATCCAGAAGGACAAGGTTCAGAGCTTCCAGGCTGTGAGCATGTGGACATTTGGGGAAAATGAGAAGCTCTGTGTCCCTTCCTGCACACCCCTCCCTGTGCATCTCTTCCATCTGGCTGTTCCTGAGTTATATCCTTTAATGATATACTGGTGATCTAGCAGGTAGATGTTTTCCTGAGTTCTGTGAGCTGCTCTAGCAAATTAATTGAACCCAAGGAGGGGAATTGTTGGAACCTCTGATCCTGAAGCACAGGTGATAGACTTCTCTGCTCGTCCAGGGGTTAAGAATGCACCTGCCAGTTCAGGGGACATGGGTTTGATCCCTGGTCTGGGAAGATCCCACGTGCCAAGTAGCAATTAAGCCCTCGAGCTGCAACTGCTGAAGCCCATGAGTCCTAGAGCCTGTGCTCTGCAACAAAAGAAGCCACCAAAATGAGAAGTCCTCACATCACAACTTGAGAGTAGACCCTGATCTCTGCAACTAGAGAAAGCCCTCAGGCAGCAACAAAGACCCAGCACAGCCAAAAACAAATAACTAAGTAAAAATTTAAATATATATGTATGTATATATATAAGAAGCACAGATGACAGCCTGGAAACTACCTCCGAGTATATAGTGTCAGAATTGAATTAATTGCTTGATGATGGAGAACGTTCCCACACATCAGCCGTGGGTGCGGAATGGGAGCTACAGATAACAAAAGTCCTCCTCGACCACCTTCCCCCAAATACCACCTTCTCTTTCCAGGACAAACCTGGTTGTGCATTGGAGGCTATACATCCAACCCACTTTTAACACCTTTTGTGTGCTGTGTGCTAAGTCGCTTCAGTCAGGTCTGACTCTTTGAGACCTCGTGGATTGCAGCTTGCCAGGCTCCTCTGCCCAAGGGATTCTGCAGGCAAGAATACTGGAGTGGGTTGCTGTGCCCTTCTCCAAGGTTTAACACCTTACATATGCTTATATGCACCCCCAGAAAATTCATAGAATTGTTTCATATAAGTGTCTTTATACAATTTATTTCTGTACTGTCCATATAACGGGATATACAGTGGAGCTTAGAGGACTACACTCTATGAGGTTGCAAAGAGTTGGTCATGACTGACTGAGCACGCCTGCACATATAATATGAACATGGCTTTTATCACCTTGCAGTGTGTTTTGGGCTTCTCTCATAGCTCAGTTTGTAAAGAATCCGCCTGCAATGCAGGAGACCCCAGTTCGATTCCTGGGTCAGGAAGATCCCCTGGAGAAGGAATAGGCTACCCACTCCAGTATTCTTGGGCTTCCCTTGTGGCTCAGCTGGTAAAGAATCCGCCTGCAAATCGGGAGACCGAGGTTCAATCCCTGGGTTGGGAAGATCTCCTGGAGAAGGGAAAGGTTATCCACTCCAGTATTCTTGCCTGAAAAATTCCATGGACTGTATAATCTGGGGTTGTATAGTCCATGATAACCTCAGATATGAAGATGACACCACCCTTATGGCAGAAAGTGAAGATATGCAGATGACACCACCCTTATGGCAGAAAGTGAAGATACACAGATGACACCACCCTTATGGTAGAAAGTGAAGAGGAACTAAAAAGCCTTCTGATGAAAGTGAAAGTGGAGAGTGAAAAAGCTGGCTTAAAGCTCAACATTCAGAAAACTAAGATCATGACATCTGGTCCCATCACTTCATGGGAAATAGATGGGGAAACAGTGGAAACAGTAACAGACTTTATTTTTTGGGGCTCCAAAATCACTGCAGATGGTGACTGCAGCCATGAAATTAAAAGACGCTTACTCCTTGGAAGAAAAATTATGACCAACCTAGATAGCATATTGAAAAGCAGAGACATTACTGTGCCAACAAAGGTCCGTTTAGTCAAGGCTGTGGTTTTTCCAGTGGTCATGTATGGATGTGAGAGTTGGACTGTGAAGAAAGCTGAGCGCTGAAGAATTGATGCTTTTGAACTGTGGTGTTGGAGAAGACTCCTGTGGTGTTGGAGAGTCCCTTGGACTGCAAGGAGATCCAACCAGTCTATTCTGAAGGAGATCAGCCTTGGGATTTCTTTGGAGGGAATGATGCTGAAGCTGAAACTCCAGTACTTTAGCCACTTCATGTGAAGAGTTGACTCATTGGAAAAGAGTCTGATGCTGGGAGGGATCGGGGGCAGGAGGAGAAGGGGACAACCGAGGATGAGATGGCTGGATGGCATCACCGACTCGATGGACACGAGTCTGAGTGAACTCTGGGAGATGGTGATGGACAGGGAGGCCTGGCGTGCTTCGATTCATGGGGTTGCAGAGTCGGACACGACTGAGCGACTGAACTGAACTGAACTGATAGTCCATGAAGTCTCAAAGAGTCAGACATGACTGAGCGACTTTCACTTTCACTTTCTGTTGATCCATATAGATGTGATTCGTCTTCCTGAATATACTGTGTGTTGCTCTATTTAGGCTTTCCCCCCCCTAATATACATTTATAGCTTTCACACTTATAAGCAATGCTGCATTGGTATTGCACATGCCCCCTTGAATGTCTCCAGAGAAGCTACCTAGACTTTTAACTGATGATCATGGAGTAGTGAATCTAAGTTGTAATGTATACATTAAATAGCTGCCCCAAAGGGCCAAGTGACACTAATCTATGGATCTAATTGAAGCTCTCTGAAGTTTCCCTGCCCCACATCTTCACCAGCAGTGATACGATCCCACTTAAATATTGCCAGTCCCATAGGTGTGAACTGAGGCTTCACTGTTTTACTTCCCTGCATACTAAAGAGACTGAATAACTCCTTATGTTGTTTATTGGCCACTTGTATTTTCTCTTCTAAAAACTATCTGTTTATATTCTTTAACCATTTTTAAAAGATAATATAATGGCTATCAATGTATCTACCTTGTTTGCTATGTATCTTTTAAAAACATCTTTTATTTATTTAGCTGCACCAGCCTTTAGTTGTGGCATAAGAACTTTTAGTTGAAATCTGTGGGATCTAGTTCCCTTATCAGGGATCAAATACAAGCCCCCTGCATTGGGAGCACAGCATCTTAGCCACTGAACCACCAGGGAAGTCCCTTAACCATTTAAAAATGGATTTATTTGTCTTTTGCCAATTTATTCATAAGCATTCTTTATATTTTTTTTTGCAAATCCTTTGTTTGCTACATAGGTTGCAAATTCTTTTCTCACTCTTGCTAATATTTTAACATTGTTAAGGGTGTCTGTTGTTGTAAAGGATCCTTCATTTTGAGCTAGCGAAATTTTTCATGCTTTCCTCTACAGTTTGTGTTTGAGGGGACTGGAATACAAACAAAGAGAAATTGTTTTTGTCACCTAGTAAGGTGACAGACAAGGAGAAACACAGACACTGGTACCCAAGAATCTTTGAGTTCTCTTTCTCATAATTTCTGAGGACTGCGGGTTGACATCCTCTTGGTTCTGAACTCCACTTTCTTCATGTCAAGCTCCTGATCTAATTGGCTTCCCAGTCCAGGGCTGGCGAGCTTGAGCTGGCAAACAGTTCTGCCCAGAACCCAATCCTCACCCTGGGTTTAGTCTGCAGCTCCATTTCTTAAGGTCTGCTGGTTCAGTCCCCAGTTCCGTGTTAGCAACTGCTGGTAGTGCACTCCATAATTTCCCATTTTATTGGAAAGCCCAGCCCTAACTTCTGTCCCCAGGTTCCACATTGGGAACAGCTGGAGGCAGCTGCAGTTCCCCATTTGTTTGGAAGCAGTCTGCTGTCCCCATTCTTTGGGGTCTGTTGGTTTAGTCTTTCCCCCAGTCTCCAGTCCATGTTGAGAATTACTGGTGGTATGCACAAGGCCTTGTACTGGCCACTCCATAGTGACATCTGTTTAGTTAATGCTGGTGTCCACAGCCCTGTTTCTTTGCTTGCTGTTGGTTTCTCTTAATGTGCATGTGGGGTAAAGCCTAATGTAAATCCCAGAAGCCAAAAATTGCACAATTTGTGGGCACAGGTGGGCCATTTGAAAGCTGTTAGAGTTAACCAAATGCAAACGTAAGGCTCCCATGTTGGAATAAGTTGGTCATGAAACAGGTTAGATTGATGTGAGACCACCTGTCAATCTCAAGAAAATTTCCCTGCCACAAGTACATTGTAAAACGCCACACAATCTCTAACTCAGTGATACACCCGCTTAGAATTAGTTTGGCTCCAAGAGACTCAAAGGATAAGCTGATTAATTGATTGATTGATTAAAAACAGTATTCTTAAATTCCAAAAAGTTGAGCATGCCACCTTCTGCTTATTTTGCATCTAAGAGCTATAGTCCTGGAAGCTGTAAATATCTTGAAAATGTTAAAATATTACTAAGACAACTTAGAATTACACTGGTCATTATGGGAATGTTCCAATTACACAGACTCACTCATTTAAGAAGTGCACTGAAAAGCGAGGGTTCTCAAATTTAAAAAACTGAATAGGATACTTATTTTAACTGACATGCAGAAGACTCCAAAAAGGCTTCAAAATCCCAAAATAGCTACTTTAAATGATTTGTTGCAAAAGGCTAATGAAAAACTAAAGTTTAAGAGGTGCCTAAAACCAGCTATAAGATGGGCATAGCTCCTGGTGCTTTCCTCAGCGTCTGTGATTTGAGCACTCATGCTAGTAATCCTCTGGATGAATTGCCCTTTCCACCCTGAAGGGACTATTAAACAGTTATCTTTTTAGAATAAGACCATCCCCAGGGATCCTTCTCAGGTACCTTTTACTCTTTGGCAAAAGGCCGAACTAAGGGCCATAGTTGAGGAATTTTTTAAAGTCAGGAAGGATCCTCAAAATGTTTTGTAAATGGGTTGTTTCCGAGATAAGTGGATTCATAAAAAGGCAGAAATTAGGATGGGAGGCCGCTGGTCTGGTGAACTCATGACCATAGCTGAGCACTTGGAGAGGATTTTGGAACAAGAGTGTAAAAAAGTCCACCAGCTTAGTGGCCTCTCAGGCACTCCTATAACAATACTCCCAGGGGGCTCCCATATGGCCCCCGCTCAGAGTTAATGAGTCTCTGAGGGGTTTTCTGGTAAACTGCTACAGTGTTCCCTTCAACAGCCAAGGGAAACTAAAATGAAAATCAGTGGAAAACCCTGCCAAACTCTAGTAGATGCCAAAGCCTGCAGAGGGGCTCCTGGAAAAACTGGCAGAAGACAGCTAAAGGTAAGAATCCTTACCACAGTTTGCTCTCCCAAATCTCTGCCTATAATACCAGATAAAGAGAGAGAGAGAGAAAAAAAAAAAAGCCTTTTGCACTCTCTCTGGGGATGCCTCTTGAGTCCGTGGGTTGTCACAAGATAATTGAAGATATTGCCTGACAGGAATTTCTGTACACTTTCTCCCCTAAATTAAATGTACCCAGAGGGAAAGAAAAATATTCCAAAGAGAAAGCTGTAATTCTTTTGGTTTCCTTCTTAGTTGGAAATCTTCTCCCTGATGTAAAAAAGCAATTAAGAACCATGCAGTTGCATGAGCATTCAGCCCCTTGGTATCACTTAGGCTACAACCTAGTTCTTCCTGTTTCTGAATAGGTGAGCGTGATTGTTTAAGAGGATAGTTGGACTTTGTTTTTAGAGCTGCATTTCTGGTCTTGCAAAGATTTGTAGGATAAAGAGCATGTGTGCGTGCTAAGTCTTCAGTCATGTCTGACTCTTTGCAACCCCATGGACTGTAGGCCACCAGGCTCCTCTGTCCATGGGATTCTCCAGGCAAGACTGGAGTGGGTTGCCATGTCTGCCTCCAGGGGATCTTCCCGATCCAGGGATGGAACCCATGTCTCTTTCATCTCCTGCTCCCATAGGCAGGTTATTTACCACTAGCGCCACCTGGGAAGCCCATAGGATAAAGAGAATTGCTTCTAATTCTTCAGAGAAACTTACTTAGAAACAGGAAGCAAAGGGTAGGACAAGCTCTGAGCAGAAAGGCACAAACAGAATCCTTTATTACCTGTCATTGGGAGTGATCTTTTAAAAACCACTTTTGTAAACTGTATAATATACAAATTAGATCTTCAGTTTTGTAAAGAGGAACATTAAGAACTCTGGAGTCTGACAGATCTGTCCTTGTGCACATTATTTTACCTGTAAGCCTCATTTTTCTGATCTGTAAAATGGAAATAATCGTACCTTTTCTTTGGGTGATGATGATTTTAAATTAGTTCTCTGACAAAACTGTGAGCCTTGTTTCTGAGAGGCAAATACCAACCTGATAAGGATGAATTACAGAAAATCTCAATGAAACTGTATGTTAAGCCTGGAAAATGTATATTCCAAAACATATGGTTATCATCTTCATGAAAATTCTGCGTTTCTTCCAGCAACATAAATTTCATTTGGTGGTACCACTTTCACCCAGTGATATGAGCTTGAAACCTGGGACTCATGCTTGGAGACGCAGCTCCTTCCTCCCCATCTCCACCTCATGTCATCTACTCATCTATGTAGTCTTATCTCCAATATTGGTCCAAATATTCACTTTTTCTCTCCACCTTCCAATCCTTACTTTAGACCAGCGATTGGCAAACTTTTTCTGAAGAGGCTCAGATACACAATATTTTTTGCTTTGCCAGCCTTATAGTCTCTGTACAGCTACTCAACTCTGCACTTATAACACAAAGGCAACCATGGACAATTATGTAAAAGGATGGGTATGGTTGTGGTCCAAAAAAACTTTATTTACACAAACAGGTGGAGGGCTAGATTTCCCCTGCAGAATGTGATTAGCTGACTCTTGATGTGATCTCTTAGGGATTAGGACTGTGGCCCCCAGGCCTTCCTGTAGGCCTGATCTAGTTTTCTGTCTCCCAGTTAGAAACCTTTCAATGGCTTCCCATTTATTTTTGCAAAAGGTGGTCTTGGACCACCACATTAAAACACTGAGCTACTTTTTAAAATACACAGTTCCAGGCTCTTCTCTGGAGCCACTAAAAACAGCATCTCTGGGGATAAGCTGGGGAGCTGGATATCAGTAAGCCTCCCATGGAATTTGAATGCAGCAGTTCTCAAAGTGGGGTCCGTGGATACCTGAGGGCTCACCATTGGCTTTGGAGAGGTTTATGACTCAGGAAAGAATAATGGAGTGTGTTGTGGGGTGGGAGGAAAGCCTCTCAGAGAAAGCGATAGCTGAGCAGAGGCCTGAAGCCACCCTGGGCGTACCTCTGGGGTAAGCATTTCAGGCAGACGAGTTGAAAGGCCCTAGGCTGGTGTGTCTGGTGAGGCAGTGTGGCTAGTGTGGAGGGAAGGGGCAGTGGGAGAGGAGGAGGTGAGGCCAGAGAAGGGACCTGGGAAGACAGAGTAGAAACCTTTTGGGCTTCCCTGGTAGCTCCACTGGTAAAGAATCAATGCAGGCAACTCCCATTCGATTCCTGGATCGAGATGGGATAGGCTGCCCACTTCAGTATTCTTGCTGCTGTTCAGTCGCTAAATTCTGTCTGACTCTTTGCCCTAACTTAGCTTTCGGTTCAGTTCAGTTCAGTCTCTCAGTCGTGTCCGACTCTTTGTGACCCCATGAATCGCAGCACGCCAGGCCTCCCTGTCCATCACCATCTCCCGGAGTTCACCCAGACTCACGGCCATCGAGTCCGTGATGCCATCCAGCCATCTCATCCTCGGTCGTCCCCTTCTCCTCCTGCCCCCAATCCCTCCCAGCATCAGAGTCTTTTCCAATGAGTCAACTCTTTGCATGAGGTGGCCAAAGTACTGGAGTTTCAGCTTTAGCATCATTCCTTCCAAAGAAATCCCAGGGCTGATCTCCTTCAGAATGGACTGGTTGGATCTCCTTGCAGTCCAAGGGACTCTCAAGAGTCTTCTCCAACACCACAGTTCAAAAGCATCAATTCTTCGGTGCTCAGCTTTCTTCACAGTCCAACT
>SJYX01002263.1:87002-126124 GCA_006410675.1 Oreotragus oreotragus
GGGGGGGGGTGGGGGTGGGGTGGGAATCTCAGGCAGCCCCCTCGCCAGCCTCCGTTAGATTCTGCTGCTCTGCGCTGGTCCTCTGTCGTCCTCAACAGCCTCCACTTGGTGTGGGGTCTGCCCTCCCTGACCCCTGTGGGTGGGGTGGGACCGGGTGAGGGGACGCGAAGGTTCCACACCAGCTGAGCAACCACAGCCCTCACGGAAGATGCGCTCAGAGGGGGTGCTGAGAAAACAACTCTGCTTCCTGCAGAGACTTCAGAAGCCCACACCCTGTCTACCGCTGCACATTTTTGCAGCTGAAGGAGAAACTGTTGGAAACGGGAGTTTCCCTGATGTCACTGGGATGAGCCGGTTGTGTTATTGGAAGACATCAGGGAGCTGGCTCAGGAAGGGCTGGGTGGGAAGTGACGTAACGCTGCACAAAGGCTATGGGCTTTTTGCGGAGGGAGGTCAGGTGGGGCCCCAGGGTTCCGAGTTGACCGAATTTTCACCTGTATTTCCAGCGATGGAAAGTTCTAGTCCTAAGACTACAGCGTACGGGGAGTGGAGATTCAGAGAAAGGGATGAGCAGGGCAGGGAGAATTGTGTGAGGGTCTCTGAAATCTTCCTTTCTCCCCTCATCCCACCCTTCTCTATCCCCAAAGAAGAAAACCTTTGTCTTATTTACTCATCTTGGTGCTTCTAATTCCCAATTTTATTCAATTCTGCTAGAGTAGGTGTGTTATCATCCCAGTGGGAGTCCTTTAAAGATGCCTGGAACACGGAAAGGAACCAGAGCTCCTTGGAAAAAGAGCTGCTTTCTGATCAGAGGAAGAAATGTCCAAGATGATTCTACATGATTGTGCCAGGAAGCAGGGAAGCTAGCAACAGCTGGCCCGGGGACTTCCTTGGTCCAGTCGCTAAGACTCCATGCTACTAACGCAGGGTACTTGGGTTCCATGCCTGGTCAGGGAACTAGATCCCAAATGCTACAACCAAAGACCCCACTGTAGCACAGCTAAGACTTGGCACAGCCAAATAAATTAAATGCAAAAAACAACAAAAACAAACCTGGCCCAGGAGCCAGTTGGAGAGTTCTACTGGCCGAAGATGGGATATTTTTAGCATCAAAAAGAATAACGACTGCAATGTATCGAAGGGTGGCAAAAATAGAAAACTCAAAATTTATAACGATTTAAAAAACAAGCTCCTTATTGGTCACTATTAGAGGTTGTCTGGGTACCAATGAAAACTGATAAAAATGAGAATATCCCACCTTTCCTTCATGAACAGTATGTCATAGAAGCCAAAGATCTGGTAAGATAAAGTTCATCTTTACATCAAAATTCTCCCTAATAACAAGGAATAGCAGAACTAGAAAATCATGACTTTTGCAACCCCTGATAAGATAATGGATTTAGAAATGATCATCAATGGATGCTAAAACTGTCTAGTGAAAGGTTAACAGGGAATTTTAAAATAGGAAAGCTAAAACAACATGGTTCATAATCTGTATGAACTCTTGTATTTGTCTTCAGAGAAGTAGGAATAGATAGTTATAATAAGACATTTTGGAAATGATATGGGAAATTTGAACTTTGGAACTGAGTATTAGAGCATATTAAGGGTTTATTGTTTATTTTGTTAAAGGTGATAGTGGCATTATGGTTATGTCCTTTATTTTTATTTAATTTTTATCTTTTGACCACACTGTACTGCATGTGGGCGCTTATATTCTGACCCGAGACTGAACCCATGCCCGCTGCATTGGAAGCACAGAGTCGTAACCACTGGACCACCAGGAAAGTTCAGGTTATGTCTTTTAAAATGTGCTGATCTGTTAAGGGCACATATGTAAGTTTTTGTGGGTAAAGTCATATGTCTTCTGGTTATTTTAAAAATGTTCAGAGCAAAAAAGTGTAGGGGATGGATGAAACCAGATTGATTAAAATGTTGATTATTATTGAAAGTAGATGGTGAGGATGTAGGAGTTCATTATATTCTTCTCTCTGCTTCTTATAAGTTGAAAAGTTCTAGAATTTAATTTTAACTAAATGACCTTTTGCTATATTTATAAATAATATACAGTACTATACTGAATTATGGCTTCCCTGGTGGCTCAGAGGTTAAAGCGTCTGCCCGCAATGCAGGAGACCTGGGTTCGATCCCTGGGTCGGGAAGATCCCCTGGAGAAGGAAATGGCAACCCACTCCAGTATTCTTGCCTGGAGAATCCCATGGATGGAGGAGCCTGGAGGGCTACAGTCCATGGGGTCGCAAAGAGTCGGACATGACTGAGCGACTTCACTTTCACTATACTGAATTATACAGTTGAAATATATATTTTCTATAATAAAAATTATAATGATTTTTAACACTTCAGAAGCTATTTTTATTTTTAATGCCTGGGAAAGGTAACATGAGAATTGGTTTATCAGGTGAAAGTGCATGAAATCATAGAAGGCAAAATACAAAGAAAGTGGGAAAGAAGCTAGCAAGACGCACACCCACCACTGTGGGTACCAGGTTGTCCCTGGGTCCCCGGTGAGGAGTGTGGCTGGATCAAGGCCAGTGCAAAGGCACCAAATTCCTAAGGAGGGAGGGAGAGTTGGAAGGGCCATACCACCTAAAGAAAGCCTGAGGTTGGCTAGAGGGTCTCCTGGGGCCTGCCAGTTTAGCATCCAGACAGACCTCAATGGTGGGTCTCAGGGCTATTATTGGTATATCTGGATGTACTAGGCCCTAAGAAGAAAGCTGAGCACCGAAGAATTGACGCTTTTGAACTGTGGTGTTGGAGAAGACTCTTGAGAGTCCCTTGGACTGTAAGGAGATCAAACCAGTCAGTCCTAAAGGAAATCAATGCTGAATACTTATTGGAAGGACTGATGCTGAAGCTGAAGTTCCCATACTTTGGCCACCTGATGTGAAGAACTGACTCCTTAGAAAAGACCCTGATGCTGGGAAAAATTGAAGGCAGGAGGAAAAGGGGACGACGGAGGATGAGATGGTTGAATGGCATCACTGACTTGATGGACATGAGTTTGAATAAGCTCTGGGGGTTGTGATGGCCAGGGAAGCCTGGCATGCTGCTGTCCATGGAGTCTCAAAGAGATGGACATGACTGAGTGACTGAGCTGAACTGAGGCCCTAAGATAATGAAGTGTTAGTCACTCAGTCGTGTTTGACTCTTTTCAACCCCATGGACTGTAGCCTGCCAGGATTCTCTGTCCATGGGATTTCCCAGGCAAGAATATTGGAACGGGTTGCCATTTCCTCCTCCAGGGGATCTTCCCAACCCAGGGATCAAACCCAATCTCCTGCACTGCAAGCAGATTCTTTATTGTCTGAGCCACCAGGGAAGCCCATAAGATGATGAAAGATGAATAATCACAATTTCAGTTTGTTCATTTACAAGGAGCTGAATCATTAAGAATCAGATAACTCTGGCCACTGAATTGCATGTTACAGGGGACCAATACCCAGTGGGAGAAGGTGGTGGTGACTGGTTTCATCAGGCTGGGACACTTCCTGATACATCTGTCTCCACCAGAGTGGATACTGCCCATCAGTGGCACATCACTTCCTTAAGAGAACAGGGCCAAAAATATAGACATGTGCACTCCTGATTTCATCTGTTGTAGGAGTCCTCTCCGAGCCACCTAACCCTCTTCCTTTTTCCATATCGTTAATGAGGTCGTGGTTGAGCCAACCCCTCTGCTTAGAGGAACTTTTCCTTGTTATTTTATTTATGTATCTGGCTGCTTCAGGTCTTAACTGCAGCACATGGGATCTTTTGCTACAGCACACAAACTCCAGTTGTGGCTCAAGGGCTCCAGAGCACCTGGGCTCAGTAGTCGAAGCACACGGGCTTAGTTGCTCTGAGGCATGTGGGATCTTAGTTCCCCCACGAGGGATTAAACTTTCTACATCCCCAGCATTGCAAGGAGGATTCTTAACCACTGGACCACCAGGGAAGTCTCTTGTAACTTTACTTTTATAACAGGTCTCAGAGGGCAAACCCTTTCCCTTCTCCAAGCTCTGATCAGATCATTCATGTTGCCCTTCTGGGTCTAGACAAGGATGGTACTAAAAATTAACTGTACCCATGATTTGTGTAGCCTAACATTAAAGAAAATGGGCTCTGGAGCCATATAGGGACTGTGTTGCAACCTTACCTCAGCGATTGAGGCGTGACCTTAAGCAAATAGCCCTTCTGAGACTTGGTTTCTGGGAACTTCCCTGATGTTGAAGTGGTTGAAACTCTGCGCTTCCACTCCAGGGGACACAGGTTCCATCCCTGATCAGGGAACTAATACCCCACAAGCCATGCAGTCAGAAACAAAACATAAATATGCGGTTTCTCCAAAATGCATACCTCAACATTATTGTGAAAAATGGATTAAATAGAGCATCTGCTAAAATGCCTGCCACCTAGTAGGTTCTTAATAAATGATAGCTTTCTTATAATGACAGCTTTCAACAACAATGATAGTTGTTGTGTTATAACTGCTACCACCTAAAGAGTTGACCATGGCCTTAGTTTTGTTCACAGAGGCTAAACTAGATGCCCAAACTAGGAATCCTGGATCTGCTTGCACACACTCTCCAAATGCAAATCCGGGGCATTTCCTGATGGAATTAAGTGTGACCAAGCTGTGGAATACAGGCTAATCCTATAAACAAGGTATATTTGACAGGTCAACTCTGCTTGCTTCTCTAATCTAGCAACTCCAGGTGGCTGCAAGGGGGTAGGAAAGGGTATGAGAAAGGAATGGAAATGGTTAACCTCAACCACAGTGTCCAATCACCACACTTGGAGTTAGTTTGTAAGACCACATCCCTTCTTGTTCCCCAGCAACTTGCACCCCTGTGTATCTTGAAACCCCACCATACAGCTGTTTCCTCCCCCAATAGTCTTCTTGGCAAGATGGTATTAATGACTGATAACACTTAGTGGGTCACGCTGAAAGGGACAATTGCTTTTGAGCCCAGCATAAAGCTCTTAGTTCAAAATAATAAATGTGTGATGATTTGTGTCAGAATCCCCGAGTGCCTGGCACCTAGTAGGTGCTCAATAAATATTTGCTGAGTGATTAATGGGGGGAATTTCAGGCAGTGGAGCGCATGGCTGAGGGACATCCTTTAGGCCTGGGGACTTTCCTAGACCATTCCTATCACTCCACGGAGGGTGGTTTCCTGCTCCAGTTGCTCAGGAGGCCAGCCCTTAGGAAGGGCAGCAGACCAGCATCTCTTTAAGGGTTGAGGCTGTCGGAGCTGTAGGAGGTTTCCTGCTGCGCGGCCCTCTAGAGCCATCACAGTTTCGCTCCGGTGGATGGCTTCCCAGGGGGAGTGACAGAAAGCTCACCACTTAAGTCACTTAGGCTTTGGCTGCCCATGACTGAAAAAAATGCCCTTGGGACTGATCCTGAAGTGCCTGAGGATAAGTTAAATGGCTTAATAGATCCTGGCAGCTCAAGAAAGGACTAATGGTCCCAAGTTAATTGGGTACACAGAGTGAAGATGAATCTCTGAAAAGGTATTTCAGATTTGCCTGTTCAGCTCTCACTGGCTTCAGAGCAGCACATTGCACGACCCCAAACTGATGCTGATTATTAATGAAGTATAAATGCTTGGAGATTAATATTTGCACCGACTCCATATTCCTTATCCTCTTGTTTGCCCCTTCTGCAAACACGGAGTGAGTGCCTACTGTGTGCCACGCGTTGGGCCAGGGCGTAGAGATAGATGACGTCACTGTCTCTGGCCCCCTGAACCTTGATTCTAGAAGGCAGAGGATGAGACTAAGAAACAAAGAGATGGGTGCCTTGTTAGGTGCAGATCCAAGAGAGGTGCAAAGGAAGGAGGAGAGGTGGTCTTGCCTGGGGTGGTGGATGGCAGCGAGGCTACCTGGTTGTGTGGGGACTGGAGGAACGAGGTGGAGGAGAGAGAGGGCTCCTGGCAGGGGCAGCAGTGCACCCACAGAGCCTGAGCCCTCGACTCTCTAGGGATGAGGAGCTGCAGGGGGCACACGTGAGCTGAGGGAGGGAGTGCAACCTGGAAAGATGGACCGGAGGCCTGCAGAGGAGTCTCAGGTGGGACTGTCACCAGGGGACTGGGACCCGGACGTGCCATGCGCTCAGCTTTGCATTGTGAAAAAGACAGGGACCAGAGTGTGCAGATCTTACTTGAGTGGAGGTGAGACTAAAACTAGGGAAACCCCTTGTAAGGGTCAAGGATGTGAAACAGGTTCTGAAGCAGTGTTGCAATTCCTTCTGGTCTCTCTGAGCTCACTTAACCTCTTTAAGAGCCTTCTTCAAGGTGAGGAATGCATGATAAGTAGAGGCATATCTCAGACGCTTTGGTTGCAATCTTGAACTGGCTCAGGCAAAAGAACTGATGGGAAATCTCATGTTTTGGGGAATCCTCCGGGCGGTGGGAATGCTTGCTGCAGGGAGGCTCCACCGTATCTCCCTCATTTCTGCTCCCAGCTGAACGTTAGTGCTTTCCTGCATGTTCCCTTACTCTGCATGGCGTGTGAGCATGGCCACTGCCATGACTGCACCAGATCTCAGCGCTTCCCCACCGGAAGTGCCTGCAACTCTGCATTTAGTTCCACTTTAAATCCACTGAGGAGCAAGGGACGAGATACTGGAAAACAGTGATAGCTTCCGTTCCAAACCCAGGGTTGTATCCTGAAAAGGAGCATTTTCTAAAAGTATGGGTGCAATGGAGTGCAGTTCCCAGAAAAAGAATCGAGATCCTGGGGAGATAACCATTAGGTCAACTTCATAAAAATACTTTATAGATACAAAGCACCCTGCAAATAGAAGACTTCATTCACTCTTTGAGAGTGGGACTTCTTTGGACTCATTTCTAGTTGCAGTGTGTAGAGTAGATACTGACACATTATAATACTGATTATAATAGGGAATTCATAAAAACTTTGTTGTTGTTCGGTCACTGAGTCGTGTCCTTCTCTTGTCACTCCACGGACTGTAGCCCTCCAGGCTCCTCTGTCCAGGGAATTCTCCAGGAAGAGTACTGGAGTGGGTTGCCATTTCCTTCTCCAAGGGATCTTCCCGATCCAGGGATCAAACCTGTGTCTCCTGCATTGGCAGTTTGGTTCAGTTCGGTCAGTCAGTCGTGTCTGACTCTTTGCGACCCCACAGACTGCAGCATGCCAGGCTGCCCTGGCCATCACCAACTCCAAGAGCTTGCTCAAACTCATGTCCATCAAACTGGTGATGCCATCCAACCATCTCATCCTCTGTCATCCCCTTCTCCTCCCATCTTCCATCTTTCCCAGTATCAGGGTCTTTTCCAATGAGTCAGTTCTTCACATCAGGTGGCCAAAGTATTGGAGCTTCAGCTTCAGCATTAGTCCTTCCAATGAATATTCAGGACTGATTTCCTTTAGGATTGACTGGTTTGATCTCCTTGCAGTCCAAGGGACTCTCAAGAGTCTTCTCCAACACCACAGTTCAAAAGCATCAATTCTTCGGCACTCAGCTTTCTTTAGAGTCCAACTCTCACATCCATAAATGATTATTGGGAAAACCATAGTTTTGACTAGATGGATCTTTGTCACAAAGTAATGTCTCTGCTTTTTAATATGCTGTCTAGGTTGGTCATAACTTTTCTTCCAAGGAGCAAGCCTCTTAATTTTCTGGCTGCAGTCACCATCTTCAGTAATTTTGGAGCCCAAGAAAATAAAGTCTGTCACTATTTCCATTGTTTCCCCATCTATTTGCCATGAAGTGATGGGACTGGATGCCATGATCTTAGTTTTTTGAATGTTAAGTTTTAAGTCAACTTTTTCACTCGCCTTTTTCACTTTCATCAAGAGGCTTTATTTAGGATTGACTGGTTTGATCTCCTTGCAGTCCAAGGGACTCTCAAGAGTCTTCTCCAACACCACAGTTCAAAAGCATCAATTCTTTGGCGCTCAGCTTTCTTTAGAGTCCAACTCTCACATCCATAAATGATTATTGGGAAAACCATAGTTTTGACTAGATGGATCTTTGTCACAAAGTAATGTCTCTGCTTTTTAATATGCTGTCTAGGTTGGTCATAACTTTTCTTCCAAGGAGCAAGCCTCTTAATTTTCTGGCTGCAGTCACCATCTTCAGTAATTTTGGAGCCCAAGAAAATAAAGTCTGTCACTATTTCCATTGTTTCCCCATCTATTTGCCATGAAGTGATGGGACTGGATGCCATGATCTTAGTTTTTTGAATGTTAAGTTTTAAGTCAACTTTTTCACTCTCCTTTTTCACTTTCATCAAGAGATTCTTTAGTTCCTCTTCACTTTCTGCTATAAAGGTAGTGTCATCTGCATATCTGAGGTTATTGATATTTCTCCTGGCAATCTTGATTCCAGCTTGTGCTTCATCCAGCCCAGCATTTTGCATGGTGTACTCTGCATAGAAGTTAAATAAGCAGGGTGACAATATACAGCCTTTACGTACTCCTTTCCCAATTTGAAACCAGTCTGTTCCATGTCCGGTTCTAACTGTTGCTTCTTGACCTGCATACAGATTTCTCAGGAGGCAGGTCAGGTGGTCTGGTATTCCCATCTCTTGAAGAATTTTCCACAGTTTGTTGTGATCCACACAGTCAAAGCCGTTGGCATAGTCAGTAAAGCAGAAGTAGATGTTTTTCTGGAATGCTCTTACACTGGCAAGCAGGTTCATTGCCGTCTGAGCCACCATGGAAGCGCTGGTAAAAAAATGGGATGGGGTTATCAGATACCATAGATGGAGTTAGGAAAATTATCAGACAGCATACACACAGGGGAGTCAAACTTCATCAGGAATTAAACCTCAAGCTCACATGCACTGTGGAAGTGACATGTAATCGAAATAATCCTTGAAACCCTCCTCTCTCCCCCCAACCCAGGGAGACACCATATTGAAATACCACTGACCATCTCTCAGTAAGTTTGACAGAACTGTTTGCCCTCCAGGTTGGAACAGATCACTGTTTCCTTTGATTGAGCCCCAGATGGCTTTTATTTAAGAGTGATGCTTTCTGAAAAAACAACATGAGTCCCACTCAGCAAGGTGAGATGCCCAGGACAGGACAGCGGATGCCCTTTGTCCGGCTCACGCTCTCTCCGGGTGTGCTCACTGTTGCTGCAGAGCACAGGCTCTAGGGCAATGGGTTTAGAAGTTGTGGCATGTGGGCTCAGTAGCTGTGGCTCCCAGGCTCGAGAGCACAAGCTCAGTAGCTGCAGTGCATGGGCTTCGTTGCCCTGCAGCATGTGGGATCTTCCTGGGTGAGGGATCCAACCTGTGTCTCCTGCATAGGCCGGCAGATTCTTCACCACCAGGGAAGCCCTTAGACGTGCTCACGGAATGCAGTGGCTGGTGGAGCTGCTTGCCTGATGTCACTGTTATTTTTATTATTCTCAGTGCTACTGAGAATTGCTGAACAAACATAGTTAAAATTATGTAAGTCTACTAAGTTTTCTCATTTGTTTGCTTGTTCATATACGGTCTGGTGTCCATCTACTAGAATGGATATTCAATGAGTTTGAAAGTGCGTCTGCCCTGTTCACTATAGACTCTCCTAGCATCGTTTAGTGAGACTTCAGGAAGTACATGTTTAAGGAGTGATCTTATACCTCCAGACACCTTGCTTGGTACTGAAGGGGTGGGTGAGGAGTGGGTGGAGGGATAGAAAGACCAGTGAAACTGGCCTTTCCCTTGGGGGCATGGTCAGTCTGATAAAGTTCATCTGAACTATGAAGTGCCTGAAAAGACATAAAAAGACAATAGTAACCGAGCAGGAAGTGTTCACTGTCAGTGAATAATAGAAGGAAAAGTTCTGGTGGACTCTTACAGGAAGTAGGACCTATCTCTAAGGACTGTCTTCCTGCCTTTCTACTCAACTCCATCCTGTTTGCTTCTCCATTCATCCAGAGAGGTGTCAGCTTTGCATCGTGGAGCAAGTTCAAGCCCAAGGATTTACTTCAAACATGTGCCAGTGCTTGGCGCCTGTTCAGGCAGGGAGAAATTCTCACACTGGCTGGTGATCTGTTAATATCAAATATCAGATTTCTCTTATCTGAGTTGACAAAACCTGTCATTGCAAGGACTAGTTGTGATAATGAGGTCTTAACTTGGTGACCTCCTGGGGTAGGGGGATCTTACCTTCCTCCCCAACCATGGCACATCCCTACTTTGTAAAGAAGAACCTCGGGCTGTCCGACTGCCCATGTGAGTTTACAACCCTTAATTCCGGAGGAGAGCTTCTGGGGACAGCCCCACCTCTGTCCTCACAGACCTGCCCATCTGCTCACAGATCCTCTTCTGCTTTCAGAGGCAAGACTGCGTGATCCGCTCTGGTCTGGGAAGAGTTTCTGTGCTGGTGGCTTTAGACTCATGTCCTGATGGGGACCAAGTAATGGGATCCTGGGTGAGTACAAGGGTGGCTAGGTGTTCAGTCTCTAGAAGGAGGAGTTACTTGCTTTACCCAAGGGCCAGGTCACTTACAGCCCATGTGGAACACAAAATTTATTTTATTTATTTGCAGAAAAATTAGAAAGCATGCGTATGCAGCCACTGTACACAGGTGCATTTTTCAGTTCTCTTAATCTCTGTTTATAAATATACAGAGAAAAAATAAGATACTGTCATTTTGTAACCTGCTCTGTTTTTACTTTTACCATATCACAGAATCTTTTGATGTGGAGAAATACAGATTTGCCATGTTATTTTTAATGGTTACATAATATTGTGCCATCATTTAATAGCATCCTATCATTGGGTATTTCACTGGCATTTGGCGGCTATTATTAATAGGCAGTGCTGTAATAAATTGTTTTCTCCAGGCTATGACATTCTTATTTGATAATTTCCTTAAAAGAAGTTCCTAGAAATAAGATTGTAGAAATAAAGGGTAGGCACATTGTGATGTTGGATCAATTTATATCCTGCCGGGATAGATTACAGGGCCACCAGTGAGGCACATACATCGTTTCTGTCTTTACTACTCTGAGCTCTTTTGTCTTTTATACATATGTATATATATAATATATGTATATAATATATAGTATATATTATTATGTTTATTAATACATTTATTGTATGTATATAATATACAGTATAAACATATATTATCTATATGATCATGTATATTCTTGACTGTGCTAGGTCTTAGTTGCTGCCAGGGGCTCTCCCTAGTTGCTGCAAGCAGGGGATGCTCTCTAGTTGTGCGTGGGCTTCTCACCGTGGCAGCTTCTCTTGTGTGGAGCGCAGGTTCCAGAGCACGTGGGCTCAGTAGTTGCCACTCATAGGCTCTTAAGCACAGGCTCAATAGTTGTGATATGTGGGCTTTGCTGCTCTGTGGCGCCTGGGATCTTCCCGTATCAGGAATCGGCCCCGTGTTTCCTGCGCCGGCAGATGGGTTCTTTACCACTGAGCCATCAGGGAAGTGCAGCTCTCGTGTCTTGCATCATTTTTTACTTCTCTTGAGTTTGGCCATTTTTTCATACGATGAATGTTTCTTTAACTCTTTTTTTGGGGATTGCCTGTTTGTGGGAGAATTTTTAAATTAATTTGATTTATTTATATATCCCTCCTGGAAAATCCCATGGATGGAGGAGCCTGGTAGGCTGCAGTCCATGGGGTCGCTAAGAGACTGAGCGACTTCACTTTTGCTATTCACTTTCATGCATTGGAGAAGGAAATAGCAACCCACTCCAGTATTCTTGCCTGGAGAAGCCCAGGGACAGAGGAGCCTAGTGGGCTGCCTTCTAAGAGGTCGCACAGAGTCGGACACGACTGAAGCGACTTAGCCGCAGCAGCAGCAGCAGCAGGCCTTTATTGCTGTGCCCCAGCTGTCTCTAGTTGTGGTGAGTGGGGGCTACTCTCTAGTTGCAGTGCAGGGGTTTCTCATTGCGATAGCTTCTATTGTTGTGGAGCGTGGGTTCAAGGGCAGGCGAGCTCCATCGTTGTGGTGCAAGGGGTTAGTGTCTCATGGCATGTGGAATTTTCCAGGAACAGGGATCAAACTTGTGTCCGCTGCATTGGCAAGGTGGATTCTTGACCCCTGGACCACCAGGGAAGTCCCTGTGAAAGATTCTTAAATGTGAAGCAAAGTGACTCCAATTTATATGGTCAGACAATTTGAAGTAGTTGTTTTACTCATGTCCACTTTTCTGTCCTGTATTTTCCACCTCTCCATCTGATCCATGTTGTGCCCATCCCCATCCCCCATCACTGCACATTCAGCATTGGGTTCCCATCCCCTGGCCTGTGCCTGCTGTGGCCCATGGCCAGAATGACACACCACCCCCATCTCCATCCCCAAATTGCTTCAGGCATCCCTCAGGACAAGATTGGGTCCATATTTCAACCTTATTAACGCTGATTAAGCCTGGACTGAGCTGAGCATGAAGGGGCTAGAAATGAATGAAACAGACTTCTCTGGCAGTCCAGTGGTTAAGACTCTGTGCTTTCAATTCTAGAGCTGTGGATTCATCCCTGGTCAGAAAGTAAGATCCCACATGCCTCCAGGCCAAGAAGCCAAAATGTAAAAACAGAAACAGTATTGTAACAAATTTGATAAAGACTTTACAAAAAAATGAATGAAACACAATTGTTATTCTCAGGAGCTGAGCGTCTATTAGGAGAGTCAGACAGACCACACATCAGTAATGCAAGGCAGACTCTGAGAGGCCCACTGATAGCAAACAGATCTGAGAGAGGAGATTCTAATTTCCACTCTCGGATCTCAGATGATTTGTTAAAGAAATTGAGGTTTGAGGGTATGGAGAGTCCCATTGACAGAGGAGGCTGGCAGGCTACAGTCCATGGGTCACAAAGAGTCAGACACGACTAAAGTGACATAGCACTTATATTCTGGATATGTGTGTGTGTGTGTATGTATACATACTCTGGATATGTGTGTATATATATATACATATACACACTTTGGATATGTATATATATATCTTGGACATGTGTATAAATATCCTGGATATGTGTAAATATATTCTGGATACATATATATTCCAGGTATGTATGCATATTCTGAATATGTATATATTTTCTGGATATGTGTATATTCTGGAAATCTGTATATATATTCTGAATATGTATATACATATTCTGGATGTGTATATATACTGGATATACAGATATTCAGGATATGTGAATATGTCACATATGTATATATGTATATATACATTCAGAATACATATATTCAGGATATGTAGGACTTCCCATGTGGCGCTAATGTTAAAAATCCCACCTGCCAATGCAGGAGACTGAAGAGATACAGGTTCAATCCCTGGGTTGGGAAGATCCCCTGGAGGAGTGTATGGCAACGCACTCTTGCTTGAGAAACCCATGGACAGAGGAGCCAGGCGGGCTACAGCCCATAGACTCACAGAGTCGACATGACTAAAGTGAGTTAGCATTCATATTCTGAATATGTTTATATAAGTATGCTGGATATGTTTGTATATATTATGGATATGTGCATCTATCCTGTATACATGTATATATAATATGGGCATGTATATATATTCTAGATATGTGTATATAAATATTCTGGATATGTGTGTATATATATTACTGATATGTATATATATAGTCTGGATATGTGTACATATATTCTGGATATATATGTTCTGGATATGTATCTGTATATATACACATACAGACTCCTACCTCTCTCACAGATATATTCCAGTCTCTTTCCTTGGAACTGCTGCTGCTGCTGCTGCTAAGTCACTTCAGTCATGTCCGACTCTGTGTGACCCCATAGACGGCAGCCCACCAGGCTCCCCCATCCCTGGGATTCTCCAGGCAAGAACACTGGAGTGGGTTGCCATTTCCTTCTCCAATGCATGAAAGAGAAAAGTGAAAGTGAAGTCACTCAGTCTGTCCGACTGTTAGCGACCCCATGGACTGCAGCCCACCAGGCTACTCCGTCCATTGGATTTTCCAGGCAAGAGTACTGGGGTGGGGTGCCATTGTCTTCCCCTCCTTGGAACTAGCCACTCAAATATTTTGTGTGTCATACGTGTGAATTTTCATCTGACGTCAAAGCTTAGGGAAAACAAGGTTGAGAAGAATGCTTGAAANACCTAGGGATCGAACCCAGGTCTCCCGCATTGGAGGCAGACGCTTTAACCTCTGAGCCACCAGGGAAGCGGACATATGTTATCATTAATTCTTTTAACAGCTACACACGGTAGGCATTATTCTATTTTACAGCTGAGGAAAGAAGGGCTCAGTGAGATTTAACAACCCGCCCAAGGATGCTGGGTTGTGTTAGAGTGGGGATTTGAACCCAGGTCTGTCAACATTGTTTTGTCCTCTTCCAGTTACTCTTTGAGCAAAAGTTGTAGGATCGAGACTATGTAGAGCACAGGATTCTTGGGGAATCTTGAGCTGGGCCTTTTCTCTTGTCCCTACTGCCATCAAGGCTCAAGTCACATATCACCTCCTCCAGGAAGCCTTCCCTGATTTCTTCAAGTTACCTAGATGTCACCCATATGCCTCCCCTCAACACACACATTTGTAGGTGTGACCATGTGTCTTCTTTTCTCATGGATTTACCCACCAGACATGAATTGCCTACTCATTGGTTTCTGCCCATTGGATGGTAAGCTCCTTGAGGGTGGGGCTGCATCTGGTTGTCTTCGCATTCCCAGTTTGTAAGAGAATGACAGAGTCACAGGGGCACTGCATGTGGAGAAGAGGGAATGAGTAGGCTTGAGGCATCTTGGCAGGATTTAGCAACAGGTCATGGGTGTCGATGAGAGCTTCCCTGGTGGCTCAGCGGTAAAGAATCTGCCTGCAATGTAGGAGCCACAGGAAATGCGGGTTCAGTCCCTGGGTTGGGAAGATCGCATGGCAACCCACTCCAGTATTCTTGCCTGGAGAACGTCATGGACAGAGGAGCCCGACGGGCTACAGTCTGTAGTGTTGCAAAGAGTCGGACATGACTGAAGCGACTTAGCATGCCTGCATGCAGACATGTGTGCACACAGGGATGGAAGAAAGCTCTGAGCTGCCGGGTAATGGGGAAGAAGGATGTGGAAGGAGGAGCAGAATGACTGGATGGTCCCCAACCCTCCCACGGGGGTAAGTAAGGAGTCCAGGATCACGGAGCTGAAGCCATTTAAGCGTGTGTGTGTTGCTGCGTGGGCTTCTCTGTAGTTGCGGCGAGCGTGGGCTGCTCTCTAGCTGCCGTGGCTTTTCTCCTTGTGGAGCACGGGCTCTAGAATGCGCGGGCGTCAGCAGTTGCACTCCTGGGCTCTACAGTGTAGGCTCAGTAGTTGCGGCACACCAGCTTAGTTGCTCCAAGGCATGTGAGATCTTCCCAGACCAGGGATCAAACTGCATTTGGCAGGTGGATTCTTCACCACTGAACCACCAGGGAAGATCCTGTTTTGGTTTTATAATTATTTTAAATTAAAAAAAAATTTTTTGATAGTGCCTCGAGGCTTGTGAGATCTTAGTTCCCCCACCAGGAACTGAACCTGTATCCCCTGCAGTGGAAGTCCAGAGTTCTAATCACCAGACCACAGGGGAAGTCCAAGGTGAGGCCATCTGAAGTTCGTGAGTCTAATGGCATCAGGGACCCATGATAAAAGTAATGTGGGTCTATGGGTGAACTCCTTGCCTCTGGTCTGAAACTGTCTGGGTCCAAGTTCCAGCTCCACCACCTGACCCGCTTCGTACCCCTGGCAACGTGGAGACCTGTCTGTGTCTCAGTTTTCCTCATTTCTAAACAAGGCTTTTATCCTACTCCGAGGCTGGGGGAGGATGGAGTGGAGGCCGTGTGGGACCAGGGCTTGCACCATCCTCCTCCCAGCACCTTGAGTTCTGCCTCAGGTGCAGAGTGTAAGTAGAGTATGCGCTTCTGCGGGGCTTGAACCAGCTCAGCTTGAGGCTGCGCTTCTATTGCTAAAAGGTCTGTAGCCGAGGTATGTGTCTGTTTGTTTAAGGTTTTGGGCTCTGGAATCACAAGTCCTGGGTCACATCTCTGCTCCAAACTTACTCCTGTGGAATCTTGAGTTTGTTACCTAACCACTCTGAGCTTCAGATTTTTTTTTTTCCATATAAAACAGGGATGATAATAACAGTAGTATGTGCCTCATAAAGCAGGTCTATACCTGGTGACTCAGATGGTAAAGAATCTACCTGCAATGCGGGAGATTCAGGTTCGATCTCTGGGTTGGAAAGATCCACTGGAGGAGGGTATAGCTACCTACTCTAGTATTCTTGCCTGGAGAATCCCATGGACAGAGGAGCCTGGTGAGCTATAGTCCATGGGATAGCAAAGAGTCGGACACAACTGAGTGACTTTCACATTCACATAGTGTTGCTTGTGAGAGTTCGTGGAGATATTCATAGTATATGACTTCTCATTAAATGTGCACATTTCTCTGTGAGTCCCCTTGTGCTCTGACTTCTGTGCAGGAAACTGATGACTGCTCCCCTCCTCACTGCCCACCCCTTATCCCATGCACACGGATCTCTCCCCTCCTCCTCAAGTTGACTTCCATCTTGGGGCCTGTGCATTTACTGGTCCCTTGCCTGAGTTTTTCTCCCCTGAGGCCTTTGCCAATTTTTTTTTTTAAGTTATCTATTTAGCTGTACTGGGTCTTAGTTGTGGCTCACACTCTTAGTTGTGGCATGTGGGATCTAGTTTCCAAACCAGGGATCGAACCCAGGCCCCTTGCATTTGAGAGCTAGGAGTCTTAGCCACTGGACCACCAAGGAAGTCCCAGTGTTTGCCAGTCTTTCTCCCTCGTTTCATCAAGTCTGCTCAGTGTCATCCCCTTCTCGGAGCAATTTCCCTGGATCTCCCCACCACATTTGTTTCCCTCCAGCCTACCCTGTCACTCCCTCTCCTTTACCATTTTTCTTTCTTGACTAGCCCTTACTTCATGCAATATTCACATTTATTACTGTGTTGTCTCTCTCTCTCCTGGAATGTGAGCTTCACGAGCACAGGGACCTGGTCTGTCTCCTAGAAAAGCAATCGGCACAGAGTAGGTACTTAAATGCTTGTGGAATGGACATGTGAAAACAAACTTCTTAGCACCCACTAAGAGTATAACTGATTAAATGTTGGCTATTGTGCCTCTCAACATTGTCGATACTCCTACAGAAAAGCAGAGTTATTTGGGTTAGGGCAAGAACTGCAGAGGACAGTGCGTGGTTTCAGCTCCCAGCTCTGCCTTTTTCTACCCATACAGCTGACTGTGTGTTCCCTGGCCGTCACCTTCATGGTGTTGTGAGGAGCAGATAGGTCAGCGGTGTGAGGCCCTAGGGCAGCTTGTGGGCAGAGGAGGCATGTCAGTCATTGTTACCATGGTGTCCATGGTTCACACTCGGCCACACTCACCCAAACACTCAGGTTTTCAAAAAACAGATGCCAAACTACGTTTCTCCTTTTTTCTACACTGTACATTTTGGTTTTACTTTTTTTTTTTCAATGGAGGTAAATTCAAATAACATTTGGACGTGAATACTTCAGTGTCATTTAGTACATTCATAACATTGTGCAACCATCGACTCTACAGAGTTTCAAAAGGTTTGAGTCATTCTAAAAGGAAACCATATATCTGTTAAGAAAGCACTCCCCAGGCCTCTCTCCCTCCAGATCCTGGAGACTACAGATCTATTTTCTGTTTCTATGTGCTTACCTCTTCCGCATAAGATATCATATAAATGGAATCATAGACTAGATGACATTTTATATCTGGATTCTTTCACTTAGCATAATGTTTCCAAGGTTCATCCACATTGTAGCAAGTACTGATACTTTGTTCCTTTTGATGGCTGAATAATATTCCATTGAAAGGATATACGACATTTTGTTTTTGCCTTTCTTCCATTGATGGACATTTGGGTTTCTGCTTTTTGGCTATCTATGGACATGTGCATACAATAATCTGTTTGAATCCCTGTTTTCAGTTCTTTGGGGGACTGTATCTAGGAGTGGAATTGCTGGATTATATAGTAACTCTGTATTTAACTTTTTGATAGACTGTCAGACCATTTTCCAATGCAGCTGCACCATTTCACAGTCCCATCATCAGTCACTGAGGGTTCCACTTTCTCTACCAACACACATCTCACCAACACTCCCCTTCTGACTTTTTGATGATAGCCATCCTAGGGGGTATGGAGTTGTGTCTCGCTGTGGCTTTGATTTGCATCTTCCTATTGATAAATGACACTGAGCATCTTTTCCTTCACTTTGTGTTGTTGAACCAGAGGTAGGACTTGACTCAGTTGTCTGGTCTGAGGTTGTGCTTCATTGGAGACTGTGATTCTTCCCCTTGGCTTCCCCTTCATAATCAGGGTATGAGACTGGTTTTCTGGGTCCTGTTTCACTTTCATGTGTGGCAGAGGAATTGGAGCCCAACCTCCTCTGCTAAACTGGGCCATCAGCCCCTGACTCAAAGTGTGGGCAAGTGAGAAGGAGGAGTAGCTGGGTGCAGATCCAAAAACAGATTATGGGTGTTCAAAGTCTGGAATATATGGGGAAAGAGGCTGTTGTTAAGTCAGCTTTATCTTATATCCTTTTGAGGATATTGCTAGAGCCTTATTGAGAAGTAAATTAAATTCCACTCTGATGCAAGCTGTTTTCCCATTGCCTAATATATCAATAAGGAAATTTCTGGAATTGTGTATGGGTATTTATATTCCTTCGGGAAAATCAAGGATCTCAGTACCCCTGACTGTTTATGGAAATGTTTTAAATTATTTTAATTTTATTACAAGTATTATTGGAGTAGTGGTTATGCTCTAAGATTTCATAAGTGCTTTTAAAAATCATAAATGTTTCCACCTCCAAATATATTGTTATTTTGGTGGAGAAAAAATAGTATATTCAACTATGAGAATTATTAAAGATATTAATTAAGAGAAATGTTCTACTTTATTATCTTAACTTTCAGAAATTATTTTTTGAAAATATATTTAATCATTGAGGAATATTTACAGTATATTACAGAAATCTTCATAGACTCTAAATGGATGTAAGGAAGCTCTATTGATTGATCTTCCTAGGCTTAATGAGACTTCCCTGGTGGCTCAGATGGTAAAGCGTCTGTCTACATTGCGGGAGACCCAGGTTCGAGCCCTGGGTTGGAAAGAGAAGGAACTGGAGAAGGAAATGGCAACCCACTCCAGTACTATTGCCTGGAAAATCCCATGGACAAAGGAGCCTGATAGGCTACAGTCTATGGGGTCACAAAGAGTCGGGCACGACTGAGGCTTAATGAGAAATGAGAAAAGCCTGGCTCTACATCATCTCTATGACTTTGGGCTGAATGAGTCACTGCCTGTCTCTGTGCCTTTGTTTTTGCCTGTAACTGGTCTTAATAATAGCAACTGCCTCATGGGGTTGTTCTGAAGATTAGATGAGTTACTATATGAAAGTCAGCACTCAGTCAGGGTGTGCAATTATTGTCCCCGGCATTCTGAATTTCAGCTTCAGCTAGCCACAGCCCATCAAGTTCAGGTTTGTCCTGCTCAGCTCCCCAGCCTCCTTCAAGTTCTTTAAGGCCATCTTCCATTGAACTACATAGGGCCTCTCTTATCTGTTGTTTGGCTGTCTTCAAAGCAAAGAAAGAGTGTGGTCTCAGTTCATAGCTCCTATTGTGTCAAAGCAAAACTTTGATGAAACTCTCTGAACAATGTGCAGCTCTGATCATCAGACATGGGGACAGGAACATGGAGTGGGAGAGGTAGAATGTGAAAGGCCAGTGTAGTGCCCTGGACCACAGCTGCCTGGGCACGAAAGGCAGAAAGGAAAATCTGCTTCCCCCTCTATCTCAGCACCCCCCACACCATCTCTGAATCCTGTCCTTCCTCTCTCTGGACCTCAGTCCCCTTGGCATGAGGGTTGGCCAACCTCACCTCTACCCTCCAGAAGTGCTTCTGGGACTCCACCTGGAACCTGTCCTAGCAATGGCTCGCTGGGCCACACCTGCACTTCCTTCAGCTCCCCTGATTCTCTCACACCCTCCCCTCGAGCCTTAGAAATCCTAGGCAGGAAATCTCTTTCTTTGGGGAAGAGAAGAAAGTCCATTTGAACTTCTGCATTTATCATTCATTTCACAGCCTGCTTTGCAGCCCCAGTGAGCAAAAATTGTTTTAGCTGCTGGAGAACGTTCTAGCCAGGAGAGGAAGCTGGGCAATGGATGGAGAGTGAAGATGAGGGTGGGGATGCAACCCACAGCAGCATCACCAGTTCTGGTCTCAAGGGCACATCTGGGGTGCTTGGCTAGAGCCATCCATGCTCTGGGCGGGACAGGTCAACTGCTTCTGGATAATCCTTTCATCCAGCAGCAGGAGCTCTAAGGCTCCGGTCCAAATGCTTGCACACTTGTAGCCACGTCCTCATCTGAGGAGCAGGCGAATGAATGCATTCTGTGATCAGCACCGTGTCCTGATGGCTCTGATTGGCTTCGTAAGCTCTTCAAGCTCAGACTTTTCCAATGACCCACCCATCAGAGTGCAGCCCAGGCTCTTAATTCAGGGGATACCCGTGGAGATCTGGCCTGGAGGACTCCAGCTCAAGGCAGGCAGGAAGATCCATGGCCTTCCCAGGGCATGCCTGAGACTCATACATGGTTCCTTACTCTACTCTCTGGTCCTCCAGAACTTCCCAGATGCTCAGCTGTGTCCACCCATTTCCACGTTGGTAAATCAGGGATGTGGGTTGCAAAGACTGGAAACCTCAGTTTCCTACAGCTTCCAATTCAAGTTCCTCTACTAGACCTCACCTTGAACTATGTATAGATTTATTTATTTAAAAATATTTTGTTTACTTACTTGGCTGCCTCAGGTCTTAGGTATAGGACATGGACGTGCAAACTCTTAGCTGTGATATGTGGAATCTAGTTCCCTGACTAGGAATCAGACGCTGTCCCCTACATTGAGAGCACAGATTCTTGGTCACTGGGCCACCAGGCAGGCCCCCTGGCTGTTCCCTCTGCTTAGAACGCTCTCCCCNCAGGCGAATGAATGCATTCTGTGATCAGCACCGTGTCCTGATGGCTCTGATTGGCTTCGTAAGCTCTTCGAGCTCAGACTTTTCCAATGACCCACCCACCAGAGTGCAGCCCAGGCTCTTAATTCAGGGGATACCCGTGGAGATCTGGCCTGGAGGACCCCAGCTCAAGGCAGGCAGGAAGATCCATGGCCTTCCCAGGGCATGCCTGAGACTCTTACATGGTTCCTTACTCTACTCTCTGGTCCTCCAGAACTTCCCAGATGCTCAGCTGTGTCCACCCATTTCCACGTTGGTAAATCAGGGATGTGGGTTGCAAAGACTGGAAACCTCAGTTTCCTACAGCTTCCAATTCAAGTTCCTCTACTAGACCTCACCTTGAACTATGTATAGATTTATTTATTTAAAAATATTTTGTTTACTTACTTGGCTGCCTCAGGTCTTAGGTATAGGACATGGACGTGCAAACTCTTAGCTGTGATATGTGGAATCTAGTTCCCTGACTAGGAATCAGACGCTGTCCCCTACATTGAGAGCACAGATTCTTGGTCACTGGGCCACCAGGCAGGCCCCCTGGCTGTTCCCTCTGCTTAGAACGCTCTCCCCCCAAATTTCTACATGGCTCATCCTCTGCCCCTGTTATAAGTCTTTGCTCAAAAATCACCTTCTCAGTGAGATCCACCCCATTCCCCCTTTGTTTTCCTCCAGATCATGTAACATCTTCTGTGAAAGTGTTAGTCACTCAGTGGTGTCTGACTCTTTGTGACCCCCTGGACTGTGCCTCTGTCCATGGAGTTTTTCAGACAAGAATACTGGAGGGGTAGCCATTTTCTTCTCTAGGAGATCTTCCCAACCCAAGGATTGAACCGGGGTCTCCTGTGTGGCAGGCAGATTCTTAACTGTCTGAGCCACCAGGGAAGCCAACATATTCTATAGTTTTACTTCCTGTTTGCGTTTACTGCCCATCTCACACCATGACAATGTAAGCTTCCTGTGCGCTTGTTTTATCACTGAAGCATCCTATGGACCTGAGACCAGGCCTGAACAGCTGATAGTAAGCTTGCATTAATTATTTGTGAGATGAACTAGTAAATTACTGAATAATTTGTAAGGAACCTGTTAGTTTTGTGGGCTTCTCTAATAGCTCAGTTGGTAAAGAATCCGCCTACAAGGCAGGAGACCCTGGTTTGATTCCTGGGTCGAGAAGATACGCTGGAGAAGGGATAGGCTACCTACTCCAGTATTCTTGGGCTTCCCTGGTGGCTCAGCTGGTAAAGAATCCTCCTGCAATGTAGGAGACCTGGGTTTGATCCCTGAATTGGGACGCTCCCCTAGAGAAGCAAAAGGCTATCCACTCAGAGTAGGACACAATTGAGCAATTTTCACTTTTAGTTCTATGAAGATGGGAATTTGGCTAGTGAAGGGAAAGAAGTCTGTATTTGGAATCAGAGGACCTAGGATTGAGTATCCTGCAATGTAGGAGACCTGGGTTTGATCCCTGACTTGGGATGCTCCCTTAGAGAAGCAAAAGGCTATCCACTCAGAGTAGGACCCAATGAGCAATTTTCGCTTTTAGTTCTATGAAGATGGGAATTTGGCTAGTGAAGGGAAAGACGTCTGTATTTGGAATCAGAGGGCCTAAGATTGAGTCCCAGCTTTGCCACTCACAAGGTAAGTTATCTGAAGAAAGTTAGCTGAAAATGTAGGAGTCTCAGTTTCCTCATCTGTAAAATGGGATTAAAAATAGACAATATTTATTTTGTGTTTGCTGTGTTCCAACACTTAAAAAGCATATTGCCATCCTTTTAAAAATTATTTATTTATTTTACTATGATTTTTTTCAACCACACTGGGTCTTTGTTGTGGCATCCAGGTTTGTCTACTTTTGGTGAACTCTTGTGGCCCACGGGCTTACTTGCCCCACGGGCTTACTTGTCCCACAGCCTGTGAGATCTCAGTTACCCAACCAGGGATCAAACTCAAGTCTCCTATGTTGGAAGTCAGATTCTTAACTACTGGACCACCAGGGAAGTCCTGCACACTGTCATCTTGAGCAAGTTCTACCGGGATGATCCGATATTACAAATCTCCTGAGATGATAAAATATTTAGCACATTATCACCTATGATGCATTCTTGCCAAAAATATTTAACCTGAACCTAAATGACTCTTTGGCCTAACTTCTAGTTTACAGGAAAAACAGAGATAGGGGGACATTAAAATAGTGTCAGGGAAAAAAAGACAAATTCATAATTTGGGACGTTCTTCAAGACAACTGAACCTGGAAGAACATCAGCTTCATGAAATTAATGATAAAGATAAAGAGTTGTTCCAGATTAAATAATATAAAGAGACATGCAATGCATGACTCTTGCTTGGAAAGTAGTTTAAGAAAGCACTGGACTTCTCTGATGGTACAGTGGATAAGAATCTGCCTGCCAATGCAGGGAACAGGGGTTCAATCACCGGTCCAGGAGAATTCCACCTGCTGCTGAGCAGTAAGCCCATGCACCACAACTACTGAACCTGCATGCTGTAACTACTGAAGCCTGTGGGCCCAGAGTCTATGTTCTGCAACAAGGCAAGCCACTGCAATGAGAGGCGTGTGCACCTCAACGAAGAGTAGCTCCCACTCATTGCTATTAAAGAAAGCCTGAGTGCAGCCACAAAGACCCAGCGGAGCCAAAAATACTAAAAAATTAATTAATTAAAAAAAAGAAAACACCATTTGTTTAGGCATAAACTAGAAAAATGATACAACTGGTTGAATGGATAAACATATATTTTATAATAGAATATGATGTAGCAGTATAATACATTATACAGCACAATATCCTGGTGTGCAGCCTCAGTTGCTTCACTTGTGTCTGACTGCGACCCTATGGACTGTAGCCCACCAGGCTCCTCTGTCCATGACATTCTCCAGGCAAGAATGTTGAAGTAGGTTGCCATGCCTTCCTCCAGGGGATCTTCCTGACTCAGAGATCAAACTCGCATCCCCTGAGTCTCCTGCATCACAGACAGATTCTTTACACACTGAGCCACCTGGGAAGCCCACAGTTTTCTGTTTAGGTATATATTAAACAATGTACTGATGCATCACACTACATATATGTATCTCAAAGGCATGTGAATTAAATAAATCAGACCCAAATGAAAAAAAAAATCGGTGGGACATACATTTGAAAACATTTGAATATGGACTAAGAATTTACATGACTTTAGGAAATCCTTAGGTTTTTTGTTTGTTTGCTTTTAATTTGGCTCTGCCTCACAGCTTGATCCCCTTCCAGGTATTGAACCTGCCTCTCAGCAGTGAAAGCACAAAGTCCTAACCACTGGGCCATCAGGGAGTTCCAAGAAATCCTTGTTCATATTGTCAGGTGCAACATGGTGGTATGGTTCTATCAGAGAAAAACCTTGCTTTTAGGAGATTTCTAGTGAAGCATTTTGAGATGAAGTGTCATGATATCAGCAAATTGCTTTATGATGGTTCTATTAGATAGATAAACAGATGATAGATAGATGACAGAAGAAAAGTGTTAGTTGCTTAGCCATGTCTGACTCTTTGTGACCCCATGGACTGTAGCCCTCCTGGTTCCTCTGTCCATGGGATTTCCCTGACAAGAATACTGGAGTGGGTTGCCATTTCCTTCTCCAGGGAATCTTCTCAACCCAGGAATCAAACCCAAGTCTCCTGCATTGCAGGCAAATTCTTTCTTGTCTAGCCACCAGGGAAGCCCACATAAATAGATGTAAATACAATCAGTATGGCATGAAGTTTGCAACTTTTGAATCTAGGGACAGGTGTATGGGTGTTTATTGTACTGTATGTTTTTAGATTTTTTGTATGTTTGAAAATTTTCACAACTGAACACTGGAAAACGATTCCATGGCGCCCCTGTGTTTACGCAGCAGCAGGAATCAGGGAGAAGAACACTTGGCCCCTGGCGGCAGCCCGTAGCGGTGCCCAGCTTGTCCTCCCTTCCCCCCTGCAAAGCCCTGGGAAGCCCCTCTGCAGCTTCTATGCAGTGCAATGATCAGTGGCCTGTGTGATGTCCTAGAGGAGAGATCAGTGTGTGAAAGAGACACTACTTGTGTGTGTATTAGTCAGTCATGTCCAACTCTTTCTGACCCCATGGACTATAGCCCACCAGGCTTCTCTGTCCACGGAATTCTCCAGGCAGGAATACTGGAGTGGGTTGCCGTTTCCTTCTCCAGAGGCTCTTCCTGACCCAAGCATCAAACCCAGGTCTCCTGCGTTGTAGGCCGATTCTTCACCATCTGAGCCACGAGGGAAGCCCAATGCTTGTGGTTACTTTAAAAAAATTCTACTCAATTTAAATAATACTTTGAGGAAAACCCCCTAATTTTCCTTAAGCTTTTAAGTTCAACTGACAACTCATTATTTTATTTATAAATCTAGTAAATTTTAACAATCACTCTTAAAGGGGCTTTTCACATTTTATTAATCAAATCCCCTTATATATTTTAAATTGGATTTATAAATGTAACATATTTGGCTTTATTTATAAACACTTCAAATAGCTAACAATCAGAACATTCCTCAAGACTAAAACAATCCTAATAAGTATAATAAATTAAACTTAAAAATCCAATGCATCTCACGTTCTCATAAACATTCCAATATTGTTTACAAACCTAGTAAAATCACAAATCTAAACAATTACTCAATTACACATTTTAAATTGGAATCATGAGGGTAATATATTAGATTCTTTAATGCCGACGCCTCTTAAACATTACAAACACTCAAAATGCCCAATATACACAAATCATTGCAAATCCTAATAGAGGAGTATTAATATTAGGTTGAATCCCTTCCAAGGACGAAGACACTTACACATGGAGGAAACAGCGAAACTGAAACTAGCACATTGTAGTTCCCATCTCAGTGGACTGAGGTGATTTTACTGTGGACTTAGGGTCCAGTTTTCCTTGTGACTCACAGGTGCGTTGACTAGAATTCTTGCTTTGTAGAAGGGTTTGGAATCTCCAGGATTCAAGGTATATGTCACCCAAGTCTCTGTGTGTCTGAGTCTGTAACTCCCCACACTAGGGTTGCTGCATCTTTCTTATTTGTTGCTTGGTTCTGTTTAGAGGGGCTTCCCGGGTGGCACGAGTGGTAAAGACCCCATCTCCCAATGCAGGAGACGGAAGAGACTCGGGTTTGATCCCTGAGTTGGGGAGATCCCCTGGACAAGGGGCATGGCAATCCACTAGAGTGTTCTTGCCCAGAGAATCCCATGGCCAGAGGAGCCTGGTGGGCTACGGTCCATAGGGTTGCCGAGAGTCAGGCACGACTGTGTGACTTAGTACACACACACACTCTGTTCAGAACCCCCACTCCCATATACTCTTCTTGTCTAGGAGGACCACAACTCTCACAGCTACTTAATGACATACATTTGGATTGTTTGCCACGTGGTTTTGTCTGCCTCCAGACTTGAGATCATAAAAGTCATGCTAGGGCTCTGAACCCACTTACCCCCTCTGTCCCATGCTAAGGCAGCAGCTGGCCCAGCAATGTCCCTGGGGCAGGGCACGGGTCTCTTCCAACGCAGATTCTCCCGGACTATCTCGGCTGTTGCCACCTCCCCATATCCCTGCATGGGGGAGGAGCAGGAGGCTCTTTACCCTCAGACCCCAGAATCAATATTCTTTCTCGACTTCTTCTCCATCTTCCCCCTGTGAGATCCCCAGCTCTGGGAGTATTTCTGTGGAATAAGGGTGAGTGGGATCACTTTACTCTTCTTAAACCCTCTGATCCCAAATGCTTTGTGTACATTCTTGTTTCCTCTAAGGAATGTTTTAAATTCATACATTTTTAGAAGGCAAATGCAGGAAGATTTCTTTGCTTTTATATCTTCTGACTTTTAGAAAACTAGGAAGTACTCAAACATGCAAAAAAAGAATAAAAGTCAATATAAAAATGTCAGCATACTCCGTTATTCTACCACCCAGTATATTAGAGTTTAATGATTTTCCATTATTTCCTTCAGGTGTATGTGTAAATAGGATTTCCCTAGTGGCTCAGACAGTAAAGAATCTGCATGCAATTCAGAAGACCTGGGTGATCCCTGGGTTGAGAAGACCCCCTGGAGGAGGAAATGGCAACCCACTCCAGTATTCTTGCCCAAAGAAGCCCATGGACAGAGAATCCTGGTGGACTACAGTTCATGGGGTTGCAAAGAATAGGAAACTACCGAAGTGACTTAGCACGAATGCACATATACATATATATATACTTAGAAAAAGACCAAAAACATTATACAGTTGAAACCCCCGCACACTCAACCCTCATCTGATCCTATTCCTTTCTCTCTCCTGGGGCTAGTACTGTCTTGCATTTTGTGGATGCTTTCATAGTGATTCTTATATTTAATATATGCATCCAAGAATAAGCATAAACTAATTTTGCATATTTTTGAATTGTAAATAAATGACATACTGCATCTCTCTACAATGTCCTTATTGTATTCAATAACACATTTTGAGACTTACACATGTTGATGCATATAGCCATAGTTCATTCCTTTTTTCACTGCTTTATAATAATCCATTGAACGAGTATATCACAGTGCGTTTGTTCTCCTCTTGATGGACCTTTTGATCATTTCCAGCCTGTTTATACAAATATATTACAATGGTTGTTCTTGTTTGCATCCTCTCGTACACATATGTGAGGATTTCTCTAGGCTTTTAATCTAGGGTGGGGTTGTAGGGTAATGCTGTGTGTGCTGCTTGAATTTTTCTGGAGATGTCAAAGGTGGTACACTCTCTCCAGTCTCCAGCAATTATGAGAGGTCCTGTTGCTTCACACTCTGGAAAAGGTATTGTTAGAGTTGTTTCACTTTTGCCAGTAGTGATAGGCATGAAATGGTATCTCTTTGAGGTTTTATTTTGTTTTTTAATTAAAAAAAATTTATTTTTAGTTGAAGCATGTGAACTCTTGGACTTCCCTGGTGGCTCAGATGGTAAAGAATCTGCCTGCAGTGCAGGAGACCCATGTCAGGAAGATCCCCTGGAGAAGGGAATGGCTAGCCACTCCAGTATTCTTGCCTGGAGAATCCCATGGACAGAGGAGCCTGGTGGGCTACAGTGCATGGGGTCACAGAGTTGGACATGACTGAGCGACTAACATTCACTTTCACATGTGAACTCTTAGTTGCGGCATGTGGGATCTAGTTTCCCAACTAAGGATTGAATCCAGGCCGCCTGCATTGGGAACTCAGAGTCTCAGCCACTGGACCACCAGGGAAGTCCCTCCTTGTGGTTTAAAATCCCATTTCCCTGATTATCTGTGAGATCTGCTTACAGATCCTTTGCTGTGAGGTTTTCTTCTCCTGTGGCCAAGAGCAGGGGGCAGCCCAGCTGTTTGAAGGTGGGGGGCAGACACAAGAGTTGGAAGGAACTGATAGCTTCAACAACCATACAAAGGATGAATTTTGTTTTGTTATCCTGTAAATCTACAGTGGTTGCCTTGGCAGCAGGAGGATCCATTGCCACTCTGTCGCTTGTCTGTCTTTTCCTTATCACCCCTGAACTTCCTCTCCAGCAAAGCTTCACTTTCCTAGTCATCTATAACTAACCCGGAGTATTAGATGAGGCTCACTTGCCAAGGGCTAGGATATCCTCGGCTCTAAAGGTATGGTACCTGCATAGAAAGATCTTTATCTCCAACTAGTGAGCTTTCTTTGGGTATCAGTTCAGGTTGGAGCCAATTTTGTGGGATAAGCACTGCAAATCTGGACATTCTGCCTCTAGATTTTTTTAACGGCGTGTAGAATCTCAGTTTCCCTGAACAAGGATTGAATCTGCATCCTCTGCATTTGAAGCACAGAGTCTTAACCACTGGACCACCAAAAGAGTTCCTTAAAAGCTAGAATTCTAAATACATTAGACTCATTGGAAAAGACCCCGATGCTGGGAAAGATAGAAGGCAGAAGGAAAAGGGGATAACCGAGGATGAGATGGTTGGATGGCATCACTGACTCAATGGACATGAGTCTGAGTAAACTCTGGGAGATGGTGAAGGATAAGGAAGCCTGGCATGCTGTAGTCCGTGGGGTCACAAAGAGCCGGACACGGCTCAGCGACTTAACAGCAACGAGAGATACTCAGTATTTCCTGGGGGGATGTGAAGACTTTCCTGGAATTCTAACTCTTGGACAGTGTCACTTTTTCATACCTATAGCTTTTTAAATTTATTTATTTATTTATTTTAACTGGAGGACAATTGCTTGACAATATTGTGATCATTTTTGCCACACATCAACATGAATCAGCTATAGGCATACATATGTGTCCCCTCCCTCCTGAACCACCCCCTCCCCTTCTCTCCCCACCCCATCCCTCTAGGCTGTCACAGAGTGCTGGCTTTGGGTTCCCTGCTTCATACATCAAACTCTCACTGGCTATTTTACATATGGTAATGTATATGTTTCAATGCTATTCTCTCAGATCATCCCACTCTCTCCTTCTCCCACTCTGTCCAGAATTCCGTTCTTTATGTGTGTGTCTCCTTTGCTGCCCTGCACCTGGGCTATGCCTATTGATTTAATGACTCCCTTCCCCACTGACTGGGGCCATTTCTTTTTCACAGAGAAACAAAATGGTTATTAAAATTTCTATCACTTCTTCTCTATCTTAATGAACAAAAGCCATTAATGCCTTGTGAGTATAAAGGAATCTAGCTGGCATCTGGTCTTCTCCTTTGGCCCAAGAACTACCTTAAATATGCCAGTTTCTTAACTTGTGGAATTCAAATTGGGCCCCAGCAAATTTTAAATGATGGCATGTCTTCTTCAGTACACTGCATGAGTATTCAAAAACATGAATGTGAAAACTTGAACGGTGAAAGTTTCTTAAGCACATTCGTCTATTCTTTTTTTAAAAAAGAACTTCACTGAAATAAAATTTATGTACCATACAAATCACTCATTTAAACTATGTAATTCAGGAAATTCCCTGGTAGTCTAATGGTTAGAACTTGGTGCTTTCACTGCCAAGGGCTGGGTTCAATCCCTGGTTTGGGGACCTAAGATCCCACAAGCTGCACAGTGTGGCCAAAATTAATAAATAAATAAGGTGTACAATTCAGTGATTTTTAGTCCATCCACAGAGTTGTGCAACCAAGATCAAAGTCCATTTTAGAGCATTTTTATCACCTGAAAGAAAAACTCCATGCACTTTGGCCATCACACCCCAGCCTCCATCTCTGTTCCTAGTTGTAAGCAACATTGATCTAATTTCTGTACCTACAGCTTTGCCTGTTCTGGACATTTCATACAAAGGAATGACATGGCAATGTGTCATCTTTTGCACCTGGCTCCTTAGAATAATGTTTTCAAGGCTCATTCAAGTTGAAGCCTGTAGAGCACATTCATCTGTTGCTGGAAATCCATATTGTTTCCGCCTTTTGACTCTTGTGAATAGTGCTACAATGAACGTTCATGTACAAGTTTTCATTTAAATACCTATTTCTAAGTCTTTGGGGGTATATGCCTAGATGTGGAATTGCTAGGTCATGTGGCAGTTCTTGGGCTTCCCAGGTGACTAGTGGCAAAGAATCCACCTGCCAATGCAGAAGACACAGGAGACTTGAGCTCGATCTCTGGGTTGGGAAGATTCCCTGGAGGAGGGCATGGCAACCCACTCCAGTATTCTTGCCTGGAGAATCCCATGGACAGAGGAGCCTGGCGGGCTACAGTCCATAGGGTCACAAAGAGTCGGACATGACTGAAGCGACTTAGCACACACACACACACACACGGTAATTCTTGGTTTAACTTTTTTAGGAACTACCAAATTGTTTTCCACAGCAGCTGAACCATTTTACATCCCTACCAGCAATGTGCAAGTGTATCAATTCTCCCACACCCTTGCCAACTTTTGTTTTCTGTTTTTATTGTTATTTTTATTATGATAGCCACTCTAGTGGATGTGAAGTGCTATCTTAATATGATCTTGATTGGCGTTTCTCTAATGACTCATGACATTGAACATCTCACGCGCTCATTGGCTGTTTGCAGATCTTTGGAGAAATGTCTATTCAAGTTCTTTGCTCGTGTTTTAATTGGGCTGTTCATTTTTATACAGTTGGGTTGCATGTCTTCTTTCTGTAAACATTTTCTGAGTGTAAATTTTGTGTGAGGCATGGGGGAATGACATGGGAGGAGAAATACAAAGGTGGATAAAGTAAGATCCCTACCTTCTAACTGCTTGCAGCAGAGATGTGAACAATGAGTGCCCCCAGCACAGACCTGGCACTCGGAGAGTTCATTGGAGGGAAGGAGACTGCAGTTCAGTTCTGGTGGAGCAATTTGGGGGCCCCATGGAGGGAGTGAGCCTGGGACCCCACATTGAAAGTGGGAAAACGGTAGAAATGGCCTGGCAAAAGCTCAAAGATCCCCATGTGGCCCGCATGCTCAGTCATGTCCGACTCTCCCACGCTATGGACTGCAGCCTGGCAGGCTCCTCTGTCCTTGGGATTCTCCAGGCAAGAATACTGGAGTAAGTTGCCATTTCCTCCTCCAGCGGATCGATCTTCCAGGCCCAGGGATCGAACCTGCATCTCCTGCACTGGAAGGTGGATTCTTTACCACTGAGCCACCTGGGAAGCCTAAAGACCCCCAAGGAGATAGTAAATCCAGGAGAATGTTGGGTACAGAGGTGGGGGGAAGCATGTAGGGGAGGAGGGATACATGAATGAGATGATACACAATTAAAAATTGACAAGATGAGGAAAAGGAAATAACAACTCACTCCAGTGTTCTTTCCTGGAAAATTCCATGGACAGAGGAGCCTGGCAGGCTACAGTCCATGGGGTCACATGACTGAGCACTCACGCATGAGGGGGGCTGGAGGGAGATGGGTTGGTAGCAATAAACAGGTAGAAAAAAAAAAAAACAAGAAAAAAATGGATAAGATGAAACTACAGAACACAGAATAACAACAACAACATGAATGGAAGTTTCATCTAAGGATTTTAAGTGCTCGGAAACTGAGTACCAACCTGTCAGGAACTGTGCCCTGGATGCGGCAGCAGAGCGGTTGTACCAGTTTGTGGTGAGGCTGCTATGACTCAGGTGTGCGAGTGTGGCTGAGAAAAGGCTGCCTGAAGACCGTGGAGCCCAGAGAAGTCCTGTTTCCTACTAGGGGACTTCTGTGTTAGCACTCTGCAGAGCCAGGATGACTGGTGGCCTGCCGCCTGCCTCTGGGTCCCCACTCTGTTGGTCTGAGCCCACGGCCCACTCTGTGAGCTGTCGGTCCCGGCTGGGCCTCAGCTTAGTGGTTTCTGGTCATGCCTCAGGTCACTTCCAACCCAGATGAAGGGTCAGGACTCCTAAGAAAAACCACAGTAGCCTCACTACCTTCCACCCCAGACCAATGAAAGAGCTGGTTCCCAACTAGGAATACTCTCTCCTCAGTTTGGGAAGGAAAACAGTGGTACAAAGCTCATGTGACCTGAAGGCCTTCTCGGTGCCAAGCCCTGGGAGGAAACCAAGACTCAACCCAGATTTGCAGAGAGCCCTGGTCAGGCCAGGATTAACCACACAGAGGTGTAAACAGCCGCTGAATTCCCAAGGTTGCTCAGAACTGGCTACCCCTCAGGACTGAGGGGTGTTCCTGATGCACTGGGAACGGTCTCTGGCCGTGAGCACTTTCCTAGGAGTATCTCTGGAGACTTGTGGGGAAAAGGTGCTGTATTTCATGTGCGCATGCTTGATGTTGTGAGTGAGGTGCAGTCTGGGAGCTGGAGAAGTCACTGGAAACTGGAGCCGGCAGTGGTGGTGGCTTAGAAAGTACGCCTGGCAACAGACTTTGCAGTGCTCGTACAGCAATCATTTCCTCTGAGTGTCCGGCCTTCAGTCCCCTGAGGATGTGTCCTGGTCACCTTTGCAGCCTCGCTGCTCAGCATGGGGCATCAGCTTGTAGTGCTTGCCCTGTGATTTCTTTCTCTTATCACAGGCAAAGACAGCATCCCGTAAGGAGAAAATCTGCTATGGTCACTTACGGGTGAAATGTCACCTTCTTCATAGCAGCTCCAAAGGCCAGGCCATCCAGGTGTTTTTTGTTTAAATTTGTAGTAAGATACACAAGTGGGCTTCCCCAGTGGCTCAGTGGTAAAGAATCCGCCTGCAATGCAGGAGACTTGGGTTCGATCCCTGGTTCAGGAAGATCCCCTGGAGGAGAGCATGGAAACCCACTCCAGTAGTCTTGTCTGGAGACTCCCCATGGACAGGAAGCCTGGAGGGATACAGTCCTCAGGATCACAAAAACTCAGATATGACTGAGGTGACTGAGCATGCACACACACACAGATACACGGTTCAGATCAGTTAAATCACTCACTCAGTTGTGTCCAACTCTTTGCGACCCCATGGACTGCAGCACACTAACTCCATGCAAACTCATGTCCATTGAGTCGATGATGCCATCCAACCATCTCATCCTCTGTCATCCCCTTCTCCTCCCGCCTTCAGTCTTTCCCAGCATCAGGGTCTTTTCAAACGAGTTAGCTCTTTGAATCCAGTAGCCAAAGAACTGGAGTTTCAGCTTTAGCATCAGTCCTTCCAATGCATATTCAGGACGGATTTCTTTTGTTGGCCAAGTAATGTCTCTGCTTTTTAATATGCTGTCTAGGTTGGTCATAACTTTTCTTCCAAGGAGCAAGCCTCTTTTAATTTCCTGGCTGCACTCACCATCTGCAGTGATTTTGGAGCCCCCCAAAATAAAGTCTGTCACTGTTTTCATTGTTTCCCCATCTATTTGCCATGAAGTGATGGGACTGGATGCCATGATCTTAGTTTTTTGAATGTTGAGTCCTAAGCCAACTTTTCCACTCTTCTCTTTCACTTTCATCAAGATATTCTTTCGTTCCTCTTCACTTTCTGCCGTAAGGGTGGTATCATCTGCATATCTGAGGTTATTGATATTTCTCCTAGCAATCTTGAATCCAGCTTGTGCTTCATCCAGCCCTGCATTTCTCATGATGTACTCTGCATAGAAGTTAAATAAGAGTGACAATATACAGCCTTGACATACTCCTTTCCAAATTTGAACAAGTCTGTTTTTCCATGTCTGGTTCTAACTATTGCTTCCTGACTTGCACACAGATTTCCCAGGAGGCAGGTCAGGTGGTCTGGTATTCCTGTCTCTTGAAGAATTTTCCAGTTTGTTGTGATCTACACAGTTAAAGACTGGCATAGTCAATAAAGCAGAAGTAGATGTTTTTCTGGAACTCTCTTGCTTTTTTGATGATCCAGCGGATGTTGGCAATTTGATCTCTGGTTCCTCTGCCCTTTCTAAAACCAGCTTGAACATCTGGAAGTTTGCAGTTCATGTTCTGTTGAAGCCTGGCTTGGAGAATTTTGAGCATTACTTTGCTAGTGTGTGAGATGAGTGCAATTGTGTGGTAGTTTGAGCATTCTTTGGCATTGCTTTTCTTTGAGACTGGAATGAAAACTAACCTTTTCCAGTCCTGTGGACACTGCTGAGTTTTCAAAATTTGCTGGTATATTAAGTGCAGCACTTTCACAGCATCATCTTTTAGGATCATGAGTATGGTACAGTTTACCATCTTGACCATTTTTAAGTTTCCAGTTCAAAAAATTTTTTTTTCTGACCACACTACATTGATTTGTGGGATTTTAGTTTCCTTACTTCCATCTTGGATTGAAACTGGGCCTCGGCAATGGGAGCATGGAGTCCTAACCACTGGCCCACCAGGGAATTCCCAAGTTTACAGTTTAATAGCATTACATATATTCACATCGTTGTGCAATCAGTCTCTAGACTTTTTTGTCTTGCAGAACTGAAACTTTGTACCCATTGAATACATTTCCATTTCCTTTCCCCCCATCCTGGCCTCCCAACCGTCCCCTAACAACCAACACTCTACTTTCTGTTGAATTTGGTCACTCTAGGTACCTCGTACGAGTGGACTCATACAGTATTTGTCCTTTTGTGACTTGTCTGTTTTACTGAGCATCATGTTCTCAAGGTTCATCCCTGTCGTGGTATGTCTCAGAATGTCTTGCCTTTGTAGGGTGGAATACTATTCCATTGTATGTCTATACCGAATTTTGTTTATCCACTCGTCTGCCAGTGGACGTGTGGGTTTCTTCCACTTTTTCAGTCAGTCAGGTCGGTCGCTCAGTCTCTTTGCGACCCCATGGGCTGCAGCACGCCAGGCCTCCCTCTCCATCACCAGCTCCCGGAGTTTACTCAAACGCATGTCCACTGAGTTGGTGGTGCCATCCAACTATCTTATCCTCTGTCATCCCCTTCTCCTCCTGCCTTCAATTTTTCCCAGCATCAGGGTCTTTTCCGATGAGTTAGTTCTTCACATTAGGTGGCCAAAGTATTGGAGTTTCAGCTTTAGCATCAGTCCTTCCAATGAATGTTCAGGACTGATTTCCTTTAGGGTAGACTGGTTGGATCTCCTTGCTGTCAAAAGGATGCTCGAGAGTCTTCTCCAACACCACAGTTCAAAAGCATCAATTTTTCGGTGCTCAGCTTTCTTTATAGTCCAACTCTCACATCCATACATGACTATTGGGAAAACCATAGCTTTGACTAGATGGACCTTAGTTGGCAAAGTAATGTCTCTGCTTTTTCAATATGCTGTCTAGGTTGGTTGTAGCTTTTCTTGTGAACAGTGCTATGAACATAGGTTACAAATACCTCTTTGAGGCGCTGCTTTATTTAAAAAAAAATTTTTTTTTAAAAATTTGGTTGTGTTGGGTCTTCATCGCGGTGCTCGAACTTCTCACTGTGGAGCCTTCTCTTGCTGCTGGTGGGCTTTAAACCATGGGCTCAGTAGTTGTGGCACAGGGGCTTAGCTGTCCCGAGGCACGTGGGATCTTCCCAGACCAGGGACTGAACCTGTGTGCCCTGCACTGGCAGGCGGATTCTTTACCACTGGACCACCAGAGAAATTCTCGAGACCTGCTTTTAATTCTTTTGGATATATATAGAGAAGTAGAATTGCTGGATCCTACGAAAATTCTGTTTTTAATTTTTTGAGGGACTACCATACTTTTTCCGTAGTGGCTGCAGCAGTTTACATTCCAGCATGCAGCTGTTTACAATAGCTCGCAGGTATTTCAGTCTTGAAAGACCTGTTCTTCTAAGACTGAGGTATGCTCTTTAAATAACTTGTTTGAACCTAGAAATACAGAAACATTTTCTTTCTTTTCCTTTTTCATCTTCCCACCTCCCAGATTGTAGCTAGTGTGGCTGCAAATGAATCTGGTTTTTGGAGATCTTATACAATGAGAAAATACTAGAAATCCCAAGGCTGATTAAGGAATCTGCTTCAGGCTGCAACACTCCACTGCCTGGGAGGGCCAAGTAGACTGGCCTGGGGAATCCTACAATTGTGTGTATTTTTCTGTAGTCCACCATCTCCTCCTCCCTTCCTCTTAAGCTGACAATGAACTGATCTGTAAAGTTTTTTTCTCCTATCCGTAAGGCACTACTTCTTCCCTTCTAAGAGAAATAATTTCAAATGGNGGCGGATTCATGTCAATGTATGGCAAAACCAATGCAGTATTGTAAAGTAAAATAAAGTAAAAATAAAATTTTTTTTAAAAAATAAAAAAAGAAGGCAAAAGACCTGTTATTTAAAAACTATAAGATGCTAATGAAAGACATTGAAGACCACACAAATAGAAAGATATACCATGTCCTTGGATTGGAAAATTAATACTGTTAAAATGGCCATATTACCCAAGGCAATCTATAGGTTCATGGCAATCTCTATCAAATCACCAATGGCATTTTTCAAAGGACTGGAACCACATTTTTAAAAATTTGTATGGAAACAAAAAGACCCTGAATAGCCAAAATAATCTAAAGAAAGAAGAATGGTGCTGGAGGAATCATGCTCCCTGACTTCAGACTATAACTCAAAGCTACACTAATCAAAACAGACACACAGAACAATGGAAGATGATAGAAAGTTCAGAAATAAACCCACAGATTTATGGTCAATTAATCTATGACAAAGGAGGTTAAGAATATACAGTTGAGAAAAGCCAGTCTTCTCAATTAGTGGTGCTGGAAAAACTGATCAGGTTCATGTAAAAGGGTGAAATTAGAACATTCTCTAACATCATATACAAAAATAAGCTCAAAATGGATTAAAGATCTAAATGTAAGACCAGATACTATAAAACTCCTAGAGGAAAACATAAGCCAAACACTCTTTGATGTTAATTGCAGCAGTATTTTTTGGATCCATCTCCTAGAATAATGGGGAAAAAAGCAAAAATAAATGGGACCCAGTTAAACTTAAAACCTTTTTAACAGCAAAGGAAGCCATAAGCAAAATGAAAAGGCAGCCTACAGAACAGGATAAAATATTTGCAAATGATGTGACTGAAAAGGTATTAATTTCCAAAACGTACAAGCAACTCATATAGCTCAATATTAAACAAACAAAAAAAAAATCAAAAAAATAGAAGAACTGAGTAGACATTTCTCCAAAGAAGACCAAAAAGTTATATGAAAAGATGCTCAACATTGCCAGTTATTAGAGAAATACAAATCAAAACTACAGTGAGTTATTACCTAATACCAATCAGAATGGCCATCATCAAAAATGGCTATCATCAAATATTAACTCCTAGATGGGGTGTGGAGAAAAGGGAACCCTCCCTCATTGTTGATGGGAAAGTAAATTTGTGCAGAAGCAATGGAGAGCAGTATAGTGAGTGAAGTTGTTCAATCGTGTCTGACTTCTTTGCGACCCCATGGACTGCAGCCCGCCAGGCTCCTCCGTCCATGGGATTCTCCAGGCAAGAATACCGGAGTGGGTTGCCATTTCCTTCTCCAGGGGATCTTCCCAACCCAGAGATCGAACCCAGGTCTCCCACATTGCAGGCACAGTATGGAGGGTCCTTAAAAAAGCTGAAAATAGAATTTCCATATGATCCAGCAATCCTACTTCTGGACATATATTTGGGCAAAACTCGTAAATTTTAAGGATACATGCTCCCCATGTTCCCTGCAGCACCATTCACAGTAGCCAAGACATGGAAGCAACCTAAATGTCCATCCATAACTAAATGGAAAAGGAAGATGAGATTCACACGCACACACTGGAATGTTACTTAGCTGTAAGAATGAAATAATGTCATTTGGAGCAAAGCGGATGGACCTAGAGGTTATTATTCTGAGTGAAGTAAGCTAGAGGAAGACAAATATCATAAAATATCTTATGTGCGTGCTTAGTCGTTCAGTCATGTCCAACTCTTTGCGACCCTTTGGACTGTAGCCTGCCAGACTTCTCTGTCCATGGAATTTTTCAGGCAAGAATATTGGAGTGGGTTGCTATTTCCTCCTCCAGAGAATCTTCCTGACCCAGGAGTTGAATCCAAGTCTCTTGTGTCTTCTGCATCGCAGGAAGATTCTTTACCTGCTGAGTCATCAGGGAAGCCTGAGTATGATATCACTTATATGTGGAATTGCTCAAAATTCTCCAAGCCAGGCTTCAGCAGTATGTGAACCATGAACTGCCAGATGTTCAAGCTGGTTTTAGAAAAGGCAGAGAAACCAGAGATCAAATTGCCAACATCTGCTGGATCACAGAAAAAGTAAGAAAGTTCCAGAAAAACATCTCTTTCTGCTTTTTTGACTATGACAAAGCCTTTGATTGTGTGGATCACAATAAACTGTGCAAAATTTTGAAAGAGATGGGAATACCAGACTACCTGACCTGCCTTTTGAGAAACCTATATGCAGGTCAGGAAGCAACAGTTAGAACTGGACATGGAACAACAGACTGGTTCCAAATAGGAAAAGGAGTATGTCAAGGCTGTATATTGTCACCCTGCTTATTTCACTTACCTGCAGAGTACATCATGAGAAATGCTGGACTGGAAGAAGCACAAGCTGGAATCAAGATTGCCGGGAGAAATATCAATAACCTCAGATATGCAGATGACACCACCCTTATGGCAGAAAGTGAAGAGGAACTAAAGACCCTCTTGATGAAAGTGAAAGAGGAGAGTGAAAAAGTTGGCTTAAAGTCAACATTCAGAAAACGAAGATCATGGCATGTGGTCCCATCACTTCATGGGAAATAGATGGGGAAACAGTGGAAACAGTGTCAGACT